>CM076572.1:102560911-102984764 GCA_034641835.2 Pinus albicaulis
CCCTCAATTTCAACCAGCACAGCTTGACCCTTAACTGCAAAAAAGTGTGGCTTTGTTCGGAAAAATACTGAGAGGGGGGTGAATCAGTATTTACAGCATATTCAAAACTTTTTACTTTTCTTTACTTCAAAACCCATATGCTACTTTCCTGAAGCAGACTCGCGTATATACGCGGATACCCTTTATTAAAATCGCGTATACACAGAGAACTAATTATGTCATTAATTCTTCACTTAAACCATTCCATCATTTATTCATCAGATATTCATTAAACAGTAAACATGTGTAGTAAGAACAGAATAAACCATCACACAAAGCATCACACATGAACACCAGGATTTTTAGGTGGAAACCCAAGTCGGGAGAAAACCACCGCTGCAGTTGCTCAGCCTTCAATATTTTATCATAGAGAAAACATCTTACAACATATGTGCTGGCGCAGACTCCTACCAGCACGCAGGCACCCACCTGCGCTCGTTTACCAGCCTCTCCTGGAAGGGAGCTCCAACCCCCTGACTCGTTTACCAGCCTCTCCTGGAAGGGAGCTATGACCCCCGATCTCGTTTACCAGCCTCTCCTGGAAGGGAGCTACAACCCCCTGACTGAAGGCTACAACCTTCAGCACCACCTTGGACCACGTTTCATCAATTTTCACACTGGATCCAACAAATTCAATAGAACACAACTTGCAGGCCACATTTCATCATATTTTCATACTGGACCCTTTCCATACTTTTAAGTACAGTCAACCATGAAACAGATACATATAACTCACTGACAGATATCAGAAAACCAGCAGAACAGATCAGACATTTCTTACCACAGACTTCAGCAAACCTTAGTTTTCATACGCGCTTTCCTTTCACTGATGTCGCGTATATACGTGCTTCCGTCCACATCAACCAGCGTATACTTCAGTACTTATTATAGGGCAAATTTGATTGCGCATACACGCTTTTTCTTCAGCGAAGCCGCGTATATACGCGCTTCTTCTGCGACAAAGTAGCGTATAGATCTTCAACCATTACAGAGCTGCATACTTCTTCAGATTAGACATTCAGTTCAGATTCAACCCTTTACTTCAGACAGATGTTCGCCTCATCTCAGATCTAAGCCTTCTAAAAACAGATCTAGCAGATACAAAATACATTTCAGATCTAGATATCCAACTTCATCATTTCATCATAGGTGCATCATAGATTCAGATTTATCTTCAAGTGTAACCCTTTCCATTCAGATCTACTTCAGAGAGAAGTATTCATTCAAGCTCAGACATCTTGCACCCACACTTGTGATGTGCACAATGAATTTCTTCTCCTTATATAGGTTTATCCTTTTTCAATACCACGGGCCCCTTTTTCAATACCATGAGCCAAAACAATACCATGAGCCTTCAATACCACGAGCCTTCAATACCATGGGCCCTTGGTTTTGCACTTTTTGAGCGCTTTTACCCATACGCGACTTGGAACGTTCTTTTCCGCGTGCATACGCGACTTACCTTAGACAGATCCGCGTATTCATAGAGACATATTCTTTTCATCATAATTTGAGCACATTCTGAATTCCTTTCTTCATTGCCTTCTGTACACATTGTAGATACATCATAATTTCTTCATCAAGAACATATTCTAGCAAGCACAACTTCATCAAGTAAGTTGCCATCATCTTTATCAAGTGGGTTGCCTTTCAGGGACAACACTCATCATCATAATATCAACAAGCATCATATCACATAAGATTTACATCATTTACCAAGCCCATCAAGTCAAGAATAACTTCATCAGATGTATTGCCATCAAGGACAACACATGCCAACAATCTCATGTCTTCATCTTCATTCAGTGGGTTGCCATCAAGGACAACACTCTGCATCATATTTCCAACAATCTCCCCTTTTGGACTTGATGGCAACCACGATGGTGTTTGGTTACCACAGCAGATAGGTACATTAAGAATACAATGACACCATGTCACTCTCTCCTTTTGACATCATTCAAACACCATGTCACTCTCCCCCTTTGACATCAAGGGAAAAGGGCAGATCAAAACCAACATACTCTCCCCCTTTTCTCCGCATGTGGAAGAAGCGTTCTGTAGATATGATGTATACTGAAGTGATCAAGCTCCCCCTGAGTTCATGCTGAATCTTCAAAACAAATTTTCAATGAAGCACATGACTCTATGACTTTCCTATCACCAATGACTCATACTTACATCAAATATCCATCCAAGTGGATTTACATATGAGACTCAACTACCCAACCAAGTGGGTTTACAAAATTTGACTCAGCTACCCAACCAAGTGGGTTTACAAAATTGACTCAGCTACCCAACCAAGTGGGTTTACAAAATTGACAAGTCCTTACATGACTGAAAATTACAAAATTACATCATGGGTCTCAACATGACCTTTTCATCAAAAATACAAATATGAATTTTTATAACCAATACCAAGAAGACCTCAAGAGAGATCATATAACAAAACCATCATAATGCATTATACTCAGCAAATCTAATGCTCCCCCTGAATCTGTGCATCCATGCATCCTTTTCATATGACTAAGGCTCCCCCTTAGTTTGTGCATCTTGAAAACTTTCACCAACAAATCATCAAGGCATCTTCATCAAAACATTAGAAACATAATTATGAGAACTGGAACACCACCAGAGATACCAAACAGTATCAGAGATACCAAACAGCTCTGCAACTGTGCTAAAGAGAGCTGAACCAACCAAAAATTTCCAGCAACCAAACATACGCGGTTTTCTGTGCAGGAACTCGCGTATATACGCGACTGTGTTTCAAGAAACCCGCGTATCCAATGCCATCTTCTAAATTTATGCAGATTTGTTCTTTTGACTGGCAGAGAACACTCCCAGCTTCTGTCTTAGATACTCGAACGCTTCCCTGGGTAGAGGTTTGGTAAAGATATCAGCAATTTTCTCTTTGGAGGGAACATACTCCAACTTCACGGTTTGCTCAAGCACTTGTTCACGTAAGAAGTGATACTTGATGGGAATGTGCTTGGTATTTGAATGCATAACAAGATTCTTTGAAATACTGATGGCACTTGTATTGTCACACTTAATGGGGACAGGAGGAGTACATTTGATTTGAAAATCTTGTAAGGTTTGCATCATCCAAAGGAGTTGAGTGCAACAAGATGCGGCAGCCACATATTCTGCTTCTGCTGTAGATAAGGCAATAGAATTTTGCTTCTTGTTGAACCAAGATACTAACCAGGGTCCCATATAGAATGCACCACCACTAGTGCTTTTCCGATCATCAACACTTCCAGCCCAATCTGCATCAGTGTAAGCATGAAGAGTAAGATCAGCATCCTTTGGATACCATAGACCAAAGTCTTGAGTTCCTTGAAGATATTTGAATATCCTTTTGACAGCTTGAAGGTGAGACTCTTTTGGATTAGCTTGGAATCGTCCAACAATCCCAACTGCATGCATAATGTCTGGTCTGGTCCCAGTGAGATAAAGTAGACTTCCAATCATCGATCTGTATTCTGGTTGATTCACTGTGGGAGAATCATCATTAGAACTGAGACTGCATCCGGTTATCATTGGTGTACTTACAGGTTTGCATTCTTCCATGCCATACTTCTTCATAATTTTCTTAATATATTTTTCTTGTGATAGGAATATACCATCTGCAGTTTGATGCACTTGCAAGCTGAGAAAGAATGTTAGTTCCCCAAGTAAAGACATTTCAAATTCTTGCTGCATGATAGAGGCAAATTTTTGACTCATAGATTCTTCGTTACTCCCAAAAATGATATCATCAACATATACAACCACAATCAATAGTTTGTCATTTTCAACTTTTGTGTATAAGTTGCTATCAACAGACCCCTTTGAAAATCCTTGTTGATGAAGATATTTGTCAAGACGATAATACCAAGCCCTTGGAGCTTGTTTGAGACCATATAGAGCCTTTTTAAGTCTACAAACAAGATTTGCATCATTTCCCAAAATGAATCCTTCAGGTTGTTCTATATATACTTCTTCTTCTAGATCACCATTAAGAAAAGCAGATTTAACATCCATTTGATAAACTTTGATTTGTTGATAACTTGAAAAAGCAAGAAACATTCTTATGGCTTCAAGTCTAGCTAAAGGAGAAAAAGTTTCTTCAAAGTCTATACCTTCTTGTTGAGTATACCCTTTGCAAACCAGTCTAGCTTTGTTTCTTACAATATCCCCATTCTCATTTAACTTGTTCTTGAAGATCCATTTAGTTCCAATGACATTTTTATCATGTGGTCTGGGTACCAAATCCCAAGTGTCATTCTTTTCAATTTGATCAATCTCTGCATTCATGTCTTGGTTCCAGCATTCATCTTGGCTAGCTTCATTGAAATTGTGCGGTTCAATTGTGGATAGAAGTGCCAGATTACTAGAAGATCCTACAAGAGTTCTCCTTGTTCGTACACCTGATTCCTTGTCTCCCAAGATTTGAGATTCAGGATGATTCTTTTGAACATATCTGGATGGAGCTTTTTCAGATAGATCATTTTCAGGTTCCTCATTGGATCCACTGTCTATATCATTTTCATCTGATGTAGAAGGCCATATGTCGCTATCATCTTCTTTTGTTGTTTGTTTTTCCTCTTTAGGAGCTGCAGGAGACTCATCAATCACAACATCAATACATTCAACAGTCTTTCGAAGCCTTTTATTGTAACATGTGAATGCTTTGCTTGAAGATGAGTAACCAAGAAATATCCCTTCATCTGATCTAGGTTCAAACTTCCCAAGCTTTTCATCATTATTTTTGATAAAGCATTTACTTCCA
Organism: Pinus albicaulis; assembly: GCA_034641835.2. Classification (NCBI taxonomy): domain Eukaryota; kingdom Viridiplantae; phylum Streptophyta; class Pinopsida; order Pinales; family Pinaceae; genus Pinus; species Pinus albicaulis. Next base: position 102,565,725 of record CM076572.1, read on the forward strand.
AAAACTTTAAAATGCTTCACAGTGGGAGAATTGCCATACCAAAGTTCATATGGAGTTTTGTCACTATTTACCCGAACATGAGCCTTGTTGAGAATCTTAACTGCTGTATGTGCTGCTTCACTCCAGAACATGTCAGGAACATTAGAATCAGCAAGCATAGCTCTAGCGATTTGAACAATTGTTCTATTCATTCTTTCTGCTACACCATTTTGTTGTGGAGTGCCTACTACAGAGAACTGTCTTTTAATGCCATGTTGTTCACAAAATTCAAAGAATTCATTTGATGAATATTCTCCTCCTCGATCAGATCTAAGACACTTGATTTTTAGATCTAATTCATTTTCTGCCAATGCTTTGAAGCTCTGAAATTTTTCAAGTGCTTGATCTTTGTGTTTAATGAACCCGATCCAACACATTCTAGAGTAGTCATCGATAAATAAGATATAGTATTCTTCCCCACGTAATGACCTTTTCCTCATAGGTCCACAGATATCAGTATGAATGAGTTCAAGAGGCTTACTTGATGATCCTTCTTTGGCATTAAATCGTACTCTGGTCTGCTTACCAAATTGACAAGATTTTCATATGGTACTTTCCGGAAGATTGACCTTGGGAAGATCACGAACAGCTTGAAATCTGCTTGCTTTGTTGATTTGAGAGAAACTCAGATGCCCCAGCCTTCTATGCCATAGCCAATTTTCTGAAGACTTGCTCGAGTAACATTGATCTATGCCGTTTAGTACATACAGGTTGCTTGGATTTCTTTTTCCTTTTATAATGATTTTACCTGTATCAAGATCACGAACCACACATTCTTTGGAACTGAAGACCACTTCTTCTCCTTGATCACACATTTGACTAACACTTAACAGGTTATGCCTTAATCCATCCACATACATGACATCTTTAGCCTTCACTTTCTCTTTTAGAAATACTGACCCTTTTCCTTTAATTACAGCAGGAGTATCATTTCCAAATGTAACTTTCTTTTCCTTTTCTAGAGCATTATAAGTATGAAGTTTGCTTTTTTCACCTGTCATGTGTCTTGAGCACCCACTATCAATGTACCATTGATTTTCTTCACCCTCTGCAAATAATGCTATCCCACAATTTTCAACCGGCGGTTATTTCTTTTTCCACACTTTAGAGCTTGAGGGAACATGTTCTTTTGGCTGGATCTTGTTCCTGCATTCAGAATCTTCATGGCCAAAGTTATTGCAATAAGTACATTCAACTTCACTTTGAAGAGGAGAAAAGTTGTTATAGGTATTCTTCTTTGGTTCAGTATCCAACATTTTATTTCTTGCTTCTCTTGTCATGATGGTTTTATATGCAACACATTGAACAACTTTATGACCAAAATTGTGACATGTGAAACATTGCCCATTGAAGTAGAAATTTATGCGATCATGGAATCTTCTATTTGAATTTACCTGTTGGGTGTAGCGTCTTTGAAAGCTATCCCTGTTAGTGTTCCTTGAATTGAGATGGTCCTGCTTTCCCTGTAGAGATCCGTTATTCCCTTGCTGAGTTGTTGAATGTAGTAAACCACCTGTAGTTGCTTTTAGATAGTTTGGTGCTAAAGCTTGAGAAGATTCTCCGGTATATCCAAGACCTGTCTTTATAAGAGGAGAATGCTGTACCTTGATAATCTCATCTAAGGTTTCAGATCCTTTAGCAAATCTAAGATTCAAGGTCTTTGCTTTCTCAACTTCTTTTCTTTGACTTACCACTTCACATTCTAATTTTTCAATATGTTTCCTTGCTTCTTCGAGCTGCTTTTCAATGGTCTCTCTGATTATCTTTTGTTCTTCTAAGAGAATTTTATAATCTTCTAAGCGTAGTTTGAGTTGATTGTTTTCTTCAAGAAAATCATTTTCCTCTAGAGCATCCATAAACGTATCCTTTTCTTCTTTTTGTTCAAATGCCATGAGAAGCCTAAGATCTTCTTCACATTCTTCCTCACTATCAGATGACCCATCACTATCTTCATTAGTATAGTAAATTTTCTTAGAGCTAGATCGGTTCTTATTCCTTCTTAATACTTCTTTTCCTTTATAAGAACATTTTGCAGCATAATGACAAACTTTTCCACACTCAAAACATTTGAAAGGAAGCTTACCTTTGAATCTTCCAGTTCCTAGTTGGAGTTTTCTCACGAAATTCGCTTCTTCTTCATCGGATATGTAGCTGGATTCTTTGACGACTTCCTTTTATTTTCCTCTTGCAGATACCTTAAAAGCAGCTTCTCTGATTTGAGAAGGACCTCCTTGTCTCATTTCAAAAGTAGTCAGAATACCATGTAATTGAACAATAGTAAGAGTTTGCAGATCTTGCCTTTCTTCAATTGCTGAGACTTTAGAGTCAAATTTTGAAGTCAAGGATCTTAAGACTTTTTCCACCAGAGTAGTATCAGTTATGGTTTCACCCAAATTTCTCATTCGATTTACAACATCATCTAGACGAAGAAAGAAACTGGCAACATTTTCATCACTATGCATCTTCAAATTTTCATATTCAATTCTAAGAGTTTGGATTTTTGCATTGTTTACCTTTGTATCTCCTTCACAGCTCAGAATGATTTTGTCCCATATTTCTTTTGCTGAATGCAGCTGCATCACTTTAGCAAATTCTGATTCAGACATGCTTCCTAACAAGACATTTACTGCTTTGGCATTGGTTTCATACTTCTTCCTTTCTGCTGCATCAGTAGGAATACTTGACGGGTATTGATAACCTTCTTCCACGATTGCCCATACATCTGCACCTAGACTTTGCAGATATGCTTTTGTTTGTACCTTCCAGAATATCATATTGCTTCCATTGAATAGAGGTGGCTTTATAGACATCACTCCTTCTTGACTTCCCATTGCGATGGATCTTCTTCACGTGATCAAGCTTCTGCAGAAGAACCGGCTCTGATACCAATTGTTGGGAAAAATACTGAGAGGGGGGGTGAATCAGTATTTACAACATATTCAAAACTTTTTACTTTTCTTTACTTCAAAACCCATACGCTACTTTCCTGAAGCAGACTCGCGTATATACGCGGATACCCTTTATTAAACTCGCGTATACATAGAGAACTAATTATGTCATTAATTCTTCACTTAAACCATTCCATCATTTATTCATCAGATATTCAATAAACAGTAAACATGTGCAGTAAGAACAGAATAAACCATCACACAAAGCATCACACATGAACACCAGGATTTTTAGGTGGAAACCCAAATCGGGAGAAAACCACCGCTGCAGTTGCTCGGCCTTCAATATTTTATTATAGAGAAAACATATTACAACATATGTGCTGGCGCAGACTTGACCAGCACGCAGGCACCCACCTGCGCTCGTTTACCAGCCTCTCCTGGAAGGGAGCTCCAACCCCCTGACTCGTTTACCGGCCTCTCCTGGAAGGGAGCTACGACCCCCCGATCTCGTTTACCAGCCTCACCTGGAAGGGAGCTACGACCCCCTGACTGAAGGCTACAACCCTCAACACCTCTATGGACCACGTTTCATCAATTTTCACACTGGATCCAACAACTTCAATAGAACACAACTTGCAGGCCACATTTCATCATATTTTCATACTAGACCCTTTCCATACTTTTAAGTACAGTCAACCATGAAACAGATACATATAACTCACTGACAGATATCAGAAAACCAGCAGAACAGATCAGACAAGACTTCAGCAAACCTTAGTTTGCATACGCGCCTTCCTTTCACTGATGTCGCGTATATACGCGCTTCCATCCACATCAACCAGCGTATACTTCAGTACTTATTATAGGGAAAATTTGATTGCGCATACGTGCTTTTTCTTCAGCGAAGCCGCGTATATACGCGCTTCTTCTGCGGCAAAGTAGCGTATAGATCTTCAACCATTACAGAGCTGCATACTTCTTCAGATCAGACATTCAGTTCAGATTCAACCCTTTACTTCAGACAGATGTTCGCCTCATCTCAGATCTAAGCCTTCTAAAAACAGATCTAGCAGATACAAAATACATTTCAGGTCTAGATATCCAACTTCATCATTTCATCATAGGTGCATCATAGATTTAGATTTATCTTCAAGTGTAACCCTTTCCATTCAGATCTACTTTAGAGAGAAGTATTCATTCAAGCTCAGACATCTTGCACCCACACTTGTGATGTGCACAATGAATTTCTTCTCCTTATATAGGTTTATCCTTTTTCAATACCATGGGCCCCTTTTTCAATACCATGAGCCAAAAAAATACCATGAGCCTTCAATACCACGAGCCTTCAATACCACGGGCCCCTGGTTTTGCACTTTTTGAGCGCTTTTACCCATACGCGACTTGGAACGTTCTTTTCCGCGTGCATACGCGACTTACCTTAGACAGATCCGCGTATTCATAGAGACATATTCTTTTCATCATACTTTGAGCACATTCTGAATTCCTTTCTTCATTGCCTTCTGTACACACTGTAGATACATCATAATTTCTTCATCAAGAACATATTCTAGCAAGCACAACTTCATCAAGTAAGTTGCCATCATTTTTATCAAGTGGGTTGCCTTTCAGGGACAACACTCATCATCATAATATCAACAAGCATCATATCACATCAAATTTACATCATTTACCAAGCCCATCAAGTCAAGAATAACTTCATCAGATGTATTGCCATCAAGGACAACACATGCCAACAATCTCATGTCTTCATCTTCATTCAGTGGGTTGCCATCAAGGACAACACTCTGCATCATATTTCCAACAGGCTTATCAACCACTTTTCTGCTGCTCAAATCTCGTCATAAGTATGGAGGAAGTGAATAAAGTAAGGTGTACAATGAGCATGTCCTCCATAATGTATCTCTTCCCCAAATCCTCCTAGGGAATGGCCATCAATCATGCTTGTGGCCCCATCTAAACCATGTGTTCTAGAAAAAAGAATGCTCCTCCTTGGAGCATCATCCTGCACATGTATGGTTAAGGGATGCATACATACATCATACGAATAATCATGCAAAAAAGAATGAATACCCTTACCATATCTCTTACTCATACAAGTGGAGTGGCTCATAAGTGAGTCTCCTCTTATCTCCAATGGAAAAAGAGGTGGCTGTGCTAACTCTCTCAAAGATTCATGTCTCTCATCCATCTGCATCTGATCCATGCATCTACTCATATGTTGATATATCTCCTCCTCAAAGCCCATCCAAAAATACCCCTCCATGATGGTGTGGTATGCTCTCATAGAAAAAGTGGGGCTAAAAAGGAAATCCTCCCGAGCTGCTTGTAGCAACTTCTCCTTGAGCTTGGAAGCTCTCGGAAAGAAGATCCTACCATGATAGAATATGACCCCATCTATGACTGAATATTCCTCCAAGTGCAACTGGCCATCCAAGATCATGCAAGTAAGAAGATCCTTGGAATACTCCACCAACAGCTGGGAGTTCCATTATGGATCTAATCTCCATAGTGACAACACTGATGATTTCTCATGAAGAGCACCTATCATATGGTCATCATCTTCCTTGACATTTCTCATGGCAAAGATACAAGTTGGAAGGCTGTTGTCCTTCCTCTCCTGCTCCTTACACAATGCAGAATCTGAAATGGAAGTGGGTACTGATGATGTTGAGGGAATTCTCCCTTTCTCGAGTCTACCCCAGACTCCCAGTGCTATATCAAGCTCTCTCGAGGTCTCCAACCTCCTGAAATCAATGATTGGTTCCCCAACATGTGAAGCATCCATCCTCCTTTGCTGATCCAGTGGTCTCCCCGGCAAAGTGTCTCGATGCAATGAGACATCATCATCAATATATGACTGAATAGATGAATGAAAAAATTTGTCCATGCTTCCATTGCACAATTCAATCACCTTCTTAGGGGCATTAACCTCCACAGATGAATAGGGATGTGTACTCCTCATCTCATGATGTTGGTTTTTCTCCCTACCTCCTCCTTGTGTCTCCATGGTTTCACACCTGCTCAACAATGGCACAGATATAACATGAGTTGTGCCTTGATCTCCACACATGAGATCCTGGGGACTTTCTTGCAAAGATGCAAGAATCCCTCTATTTGGAGCAAGAGATCCTCTTTCCTCTGCATGAGGTGCTAGATCAACTCCAGATCTAATAGCGCTGTTGCCCTTAATATCTACAAGATGAGTGGGAAACCTCCCAATGATTTGATCCCTCTTTGAAAAAGAGACCCCCATGCCGTTTTTCTCAAAAGTGTGAGAAGGAAGTTTCTCCTCCGGCAAAGTATGGTGCAAGTTTTCAACTTCCCCCATTGTTTTCTGAAATGGTACTGTGTTTTTATGCAAGGGTTTTCTTTTAGTTTTCTTTTTTAGATCCACCATGTGTGTCTCATGAATCCTTTCATCAAATATTTTCACTAATGCTTTAGTGAAATTTGCATAAGATGTAAAGTTTACATTTCTTAAAGAAAATGATTCAAAGATTCACCAAGCATAAGCCTTACCTCTCAAATGCAGTGTTGCAATTCTGATGGCTTCATCCTCTGGTATTTGGTGCTGCTGCAAGAAGGTCTCTAACTCTTTTACCCAAGCTTTGGCTGAACATGTAGGTGAACCCTCAAAGGTAGATAGAATAAATCTATCTTGTTGCTCTTTTCCATTCACCTTCATCTTGCAAAACTCTAAAAAACTGAGATGATCTTTGAATTTCTGAGTTTGAAACTCATACTCCTTCACGAAATCACTAAGATTTTTCCTCCTAGCAACCTCTTCTTCTCTTCCCATCTCTATTCCGGCAATCCTAGGCATGTGACTGCGCTGTGCATGATGGTGTGTAGCTGCTGGCTCACACTCATGTGAAAATCTAGAGTTTGCCTTTGGTACAAACCCTCTTAGAGATCCTTCACATATATCCCTCCGGATATCCTAAAAATTCTCATGAATCTAATGTACAGATTAAGGAAGAATCTTGATAAGCTCATCCCCTTTTTATTTTTCTTCTCCAAAAGATGGAGTCCTTCTTCTACTTATTTCTTTGTCTCCTTGATGAGAATAGGAAGTGCAAGGTTCTTCCTCTTCTTTCTGCTTATCCTCCTTGGGGAATTTCTTCATGGATCTGAAATATGATGAGATAAATCCCATCCTCTTCAATCTTCTGATCTTCTTGGGCTTAGACTCACAAGCTGAGCCAAGAAAGTAGCTCTGATACCACTGTAATATTCCCAATCTGGGACAGCTAGCTAGGCATGACTAGAAAACACGTTTTCCAGTAATGGCTGCTACAAGATTTGAAACCAGGACCTGGATCCTTTAGATCAACGTATATAAGAATGAAATCCAAGAGATGTCTCTAAAGAAATCCTTATAAGTGGGTTAAACAGATCTCCCACACTTAGATTTCCTCAGAAAACGCCAGATGAGGGACTGCAGCAAATGTAAGCACATGTAAGGGAATGACAGTGTTATTCTTGTAGATGTGAGCACATGAAGAAATGTATAACCAAAAAATGTGTTATATAGAAGAAAATGTATACAATATGTGGAGGAATCAATCACTCCAGCTAGGCAATGGAAGCCTCAATAGAGCATATACAAGAAAATGCAAGAACATTGCTTTACATGAAAAGCCCCGGTTAAAATAACGCAGTTTATAGGAGTTACTGCATAATAAAAAATGAGAATAGAATGATATGACAATATAATCTCAAAGAAATGAGGGGGGAGGAAGCTCTCAACCCCGGAAAACACTAATACAACAATAATGCACAATCCTTAGAAGGATTGGCTACAATACATGTACAAATGGAAAATCTGCAAAAATTTCAGAGTTGTTGGGCAGCAGCTGCAACTCTGAAACACAGCAGATGGCTAAATATGATGTGAAATCTGAAATAACCTCCTCCAACAGATCTATCAAGTGCAAGGCTAACCCTGGCATTGAAGATCTCCTCCTCCAAAATGATGGTGCAACCCCTCACTGCAAGTGTGAACTAAAATAACGCAATCTTGAGGATGGACTGCGCTGTCTCTGATGGGATATGTTTTCCTTGATGCCAAGATGTGAAAATTAGCTCTGAAATCCCTTTCACTAACCTCCCAGAGGAATAGGAACTCCCTCCTCTGAAATATGAGCCAAAGAGAAGTGTTGTGGAACCCTCGACTACAATGCCCTAGCAACACAGTGTTATACTTGAGTAGAAATAACGCAGTATCTAAGGAATAGCTTTGGCCTTGAGCCAAGATGTGGAGAAGATGAAGTGAAATCCTTCAAGAGGCCTCTCAGGAAGGAGAGGAAATCCTAAATAGGAATCCCTCGTGCTAAGCAGCACTACAACTCAGCTGAACAGCTGAAGTATGTAATTTGTCTAAATAGACAAATATCAAATGATCCAAGATATCTCTCTATGGATGCCTCCTCCTCTTCTTATACAAGTGAATGCCTCTTTTCCATGGGCCCCACACATTAGGATTTCTTCCACAAGGAATCTTTCTCCCTCCAAAACTACGTTGTCTTCTCATGCAAGCTACACCTCTTAGGCAATGTTGTTGACTTGGTCAAACTTGACCTTGTCCTCATGCAAATTGCCTCTTTGCACACTGGAAGGTGCAAAATAAGTTTCTCTAATGATCCTTTTCACATTATGAAGCATCTTATTCCTAATTATGGGCCTTTTACCCATTTTATTCACCTCCTAGATGAAATAATCAAAAATTAATGTTCCAATTTTCTTCATGAAAATTTTGGAACATTACAATTATTTTCTTGTTTGGGTACTCAACTAGCTCATAGCTCATATTATCATCCTCAATCTGATGGTCAAACTGAGATAGTGAATAAATTTTTGGAAGGATATCTTTGTTGTTTTGTATTTGATAAGCAAACATAATGGGTTAAGTGGTTACCTCTCATTGTATGGTGGTATAACACTTCCCTCCATACTGCAGCAAAAATGACCGCATTTATGGCACTTTATGGATATCATCCATTGTCCATCACATCTTATTTAAGAGAAAATTCTAAGGTTCAAGCAGTGGAAGATCACATTGACCATCAACAAGAAGTTCTCCAACTCTTAAAGGATAACCTAAATTTGGCACAAAATCGAATGAAACAACAGGCAGATCAACATCGCAGCGAGAGAATTTTTGATGTAGGAGACTGGGTATTTTTACGGCTACAACCATACAAAAAAATGTCCCTCATGTTAGGGTCCTATAATAATAGGGCTCATAAAATTTTGAATTGACTTTGATAATTCTTGTAAATATTAACATACTTTTCTTTCTACAAGTTGTTTTCCCATATTTTGAAAAAATGAAAAATAATAAAAAGTCAAAAAGAGGGTAAAAAGTCCTAAAAGAAAAATCAAAGGAATTAGAAAAATATATACCCCAAAAGAAAAATAAAATAGGACTTGAAAGTGAGCAAGTCCAAATTCCACTACTTTTACTTTTTGTTGCAAGAATAATGATTATGTGCAGAGTGTCAATAAATGCCATAATCCATGATTAGTTAAATAGCTTAATCTTAAATTTTGATGCTTTCAATTTCATGTTTTAGATAGAGAATAAACATTTGTCAAACAATTTAAACTTGACAAATCAGCAGATAGGTAGAGAATAATGAGGTGCTCAACAGTTTAATCTAAGCCCTTGGTTGAAATAAGGTAGATTTAGATAGTTTTATTCTTTGAAAGAAAATGTTTCAAGGTTGCAAGCCTAAATGCACCTGCAAAATGAAGGAAAAATGTTAGAAATAGAAATTGGGTAGGTAGAAAGTAGTGGAGCAATCATGTAAATAATACATCATCAGGAAAAATCACTAATTTCCCCTCCCTTATGAGTATTCAATATTCTAAGCTATCTGTAAAACAGGCTCAGAGCATTTCTTTGACTTTTGTTGGGACCAGACCTAAGGCTCTATGACTGGTTAGTTAAAAATATTGAGTTCTTATGTTAAACCCACATTTATCATCATTTACCCTTCATTCATACATTAAAAACCCCTTTTTCCTAAGTAAAGGCACATTCTTACTTAGTAAAATTGTAACCCTAAAATAATTAATTTCATCCCTTCAAAAGCATTCATAAATACCTTCAAAATTACTTTTATCCTAAGTATTAATGAAAGAAATATAAAGATGAGCAATGCTTGATTTTATACTATACTTAGAGATAATATGTATTTTTTTTTTATTACACTACCCTTTCATATTAACCTTTAACATACTTTTATTAAAATCCCTAAGAAATACCCTCCCATACTGATTAATTCCTTATATCTAAATATCCCAAAAAACCCACTATTATAAAGTTTTGACCAAAGTATATTATCCCATGTGTGCAAATAAAAACCCCAAATTATAAACCCTTTGGTCTAAAAACTAGCGTTATTGAAATATCCCGACCCTATGGTTTGAAAACTGTAAAAGGTTTAAAAAACTATATAATATATATTAACCCGCCTGCATATGTTTTATTAAAACAATTCGCAAAGGTTTTAAATAAAAAACATTAACCCCACCTATACCATTATTAAAACATTTCATATATGTTTTAAAATATATAACCCCCGCCACATATTAACCCTTTCGCTGCATATAACTAGACCTGGTCTTACCTTTTCATTTCAAAGCAACTCTCAAAACAATCATGATCGTTCGCTTTAAACATTTAGATCTGACGGACAAAAGATGATATCGCATAGAAAAGATGCAAGACCGCCCGACAGCTAAAGCCACGTGAAATAGGTGGTTTCACCTATTTCTCTCCCATCCACGCGACCTTCCCTCATTCGATCGTGTCCGTTGAGGTTAAAAAAACTTACCACCTAAAGCCTACGTGATAACTACTCGTAGTTTTCATCCTTCGCATTCAGAAACCGCCTCTCACCAGAAAAGACTTGCATTCAATGCAATTAACATATTTTGATAAAACCTTTGGTTAAAACTTTATTCATTTATCATTTGTGTTTAACCTCTGTGTTTGCTTTCCCAATTGTATAAACTTGTTAAAGCTTGTTTCTGCCATTTTTTATGCCCAAAACCTGCGAAACCTTTCCTTGAAACCCATGAAGACTATTGAGGAGCTGCACTTGCTCCAGATGAACTACTGAAGCCATCAATTCAACTAGAAACTACAAAAAACCCTTTCGAAGCCGATACCTGCATCAAAATAGGTATTTTTCTCAGAATTCAACCTACAACCAAATTTAAAAAACCTTTTTAAAGAAAAAGAAGCATTTTAAAGTTAAGAAATAGATTAATCCAATTTCCAAAAAGTCCCAAAAACAAGCCAAACTCTGGAAATTTTTTCCAAGAAACCCTATTTGTCTGCTACATGATATTTTCAAGGAAATTTATTAATTTTCCACAATTTAATAGTCCATTTCAAGCTCTAAAATGCCATAAAACCTTTAGAAGTATCCTGAAACCCTCTATAATCATTTTCAACAGAGTTTTAGTCCATTTTTCAGTCAAAAAACTTAGAAAACCCCTATTTTCTATTTTATACCAGTTTTTAAAGCCTCAAAACTTCTTTGATAAACCTAATTGGGTTTAAAATCCAAAAATAGACTCTATTTTTGCTAAATTTTCCCAATCAAGCCTCTGCTATAGTAAAATTGCCTCTGCAAACTATTTAAACTTGTAGAAGCAAATCAAGATGCCTAAAAAATAGAGTGTAAGCAAACCTGAAGGTTCTAAAACTCCTAAACCTACTCCTAACATGACTCCAAATACTGCAATTTTAGTCAATCCATTACAACCCCTAGTTGCTGATATTGACCACATTCCCCTACCTGATATTGACTACAGAATAGCTAATCCCATAGTTGAATTCAATATGTTAGATATCCATAACTGGTGTTTTGAGAAGTCTTTAGATGATCATGAATAAATTTGTCTTTGGGATTCCAATCTGCCCAAATATGTAGTCCCTCTGACTCACCCTTGTCAAGAAATTATCAGATTATGTCACCAGTACTATAATCCTAAACAAAGAGCTATTGTGAATGCCAGTAAAGAAGTCTTATTTACCATCATTGCAGAGTCAATAAACCAAATGTTGAAGATTCAATCAGACCCCCAAGCAGTCCCTTTGTCTATTGAGGCCCTCACTAAAGTATACATTGGCCTAGAATTTCCTAAAAGGTTCATGATTTTTCAGAATTTTATGCCCCTGCATGTTGAAATTCCCAAGCAAAATCCTCCATATTCATATGCTAAATTCCCTGAAGGTTCAAAGAATGTAATCTCCATGCTTTCCTTCATCCTTGGGTATTTCACTGATGAGCACATTGATGAGTCTATCTTGGGATTTTTGTCCACCTTTTCTCTAGGTCAACCACCTTCAGTTATCTTTGACTATGTTGGTTTCATTGTTGATAGTATTCACTATCAATTGAATAATTTACAACTAGAAGGAGTATTCAGATATACCTCTTATCATTTCCACATGTTTCTTTTCTTCCAATTAGATAGCCTTCCAATTTCACTTCAAAAGTTTGATATAGAAGGAAAACCTCTATCTGTTAACTTTTGGACATCCATACTCAAAAAATAAGGCACATATTTTAGTTACTCAGAGTTTTCAGAGTTGTTTTTACATCTAGTAACCATCATGTTGACTAAAATAGAGCAGCCTAGAATAGGTGAGGAAATGAAGAAAATATTGTAGTTATTAGAACAAAGCAAGTTGGTGACTGGTATTTATATGAAAAATTCATTGAAATCAAGGTTTTTGGGTCTAACTTGTTTCCTTACAAGTTACCCAAGCATCCATCAATGAGGATCTTTGCCTTGGAGTACATCAGGAAGATCCTAAATTCTGATCCTATTAACTTCATGGCAGCAAAAAAGAATACCCAATTCAAACTTAAAAATCAAATTGGGCCATTCATATGTAATCACAGAGATTTAGAAAAGAAAGCAACAAATCAACTACTGGAATATAAATTAGAAGAAAGTTTCCCATGGAATTATGATCCAAAAGGGATCTTAAGTAAACTAAGGGTAAAATGTAAATTGCACCCTTTATCCATGAATCAAAGCCATAAATAGATAATTTTTCTAATCAAATTGAGTGGGTTGGAAACACTTTAACAGAGGTAGTTAACCAAAGGAATACTAGTCATACTTTGTAAATTGCCAAACAACCAGAGTCATCCACCAAGAGAATCAGAGAAGAGGGAGCTTATACTGCAAAGACTACAACAGAAACAAAGTTCAAGATCATTTATAACAAAAGGCAAAAATTAGATACAATAGATAAAGGTAAAGTGACAATAGATGTTGAAGAAACAAAGCCCTTGAATACCAACACTGATTTACCAGAGACCAATGTAGCTACTGTAGTTTTCAGTGAACCAAATCAGAATGAAGAACAATTGAATAATGAAGATACATAGATGATGGAAAGGAAACATACTATAGAGGCTTCTTCTTCACATTCAATTGAGCAAAAGGATTTGGATATTAAGGAGAAATATAAGAAGATCAAGTTGAAGAATGAGGAAATCAAAACTGAAATATATTCTCAGTTCTTAAACCAAAAACTAGGTAATCAAAACAGATTCCTATCAACATTTGATTATTCAACTAAAAAATTGATTATGTCAGTATTACAACCCAAAGTTTCAGTGCCAAAAACAGTTGCTGACTATAAGAAAGTTGACATGGAAGTAGCTAGAGACAAAATCCATGAATTAGATCAAATTGAGTTTCATAGGCAAACCTTAGAGATGTTATATTCCATAGTCACAACAAAAACTATGAGTGATCATAAGCTTCAAAATACCATCTCTAATATGCAAGATCAAATGAAGATGGATAAAGCTTCATTATATGCAAAGGATCTAAGGGTAAAAGCCTTAGAAGATTTAGTATTGTAGATAGGATATGATCCTACAAACATCAAAGCAACAAAAGCATTGGCAAAGAAGAAAAATGAGGATATAGTTGCCTTGAGGAAACAACTCAAACTTCCTCAAAGTGAGCATCCTTAGACAAAGGAAGTTTTATAGGAACAAAAGGAAAAAGATGAAATGATGAGTTTAATACTTTAACTGACAGCTTAGATTAAAGAAATGGAAGTACAGATGGACCAACTTATCCAAGAAAAGGAGATAGTAAAAGAACCAGTAATTCCTACAGTCATCCCAATCATCACTACAGTAGTGCCTTCAACTTTAGGAGAAAAGTTGGCACCCAAAGAACCACTGGCCACTGCAGTGCCAGTGAATTCTTCAACAACTTCAGCTATTGAATCCTCCACCACAACATTGCAACCTACAGATGAAAGCAGTCAACTAGTGAAAGAAATGGAAGAGATGTCCTTAAAGACAAATGAAATTAACAGATTAACAAAGATGATTGAAAATCTTGAGAAGACAAACAAATAAACTCAAATAGATGCTAAAATACATGAAAAAAATGCAAACTGATTGAGTGAAGAGGTAAAGAAGTTACAAAAAGAATTAACTCTCAAGGACCAGATATCATACATAAAAAATTACCTATGGAATAATGTAATTGAAGCCATCCATGATGTATGGCCTTCAATTCATGTAATTTTTGAGCAAAGAGAGTTATTATTGGCAGCCCAAGCAGAAATCCAAAAGACATAGATTGATTTGGTTGATAAACCAGAACAGGCTAGAAGATTAATAAATTTCCTCAATAGCAAGAATATATAGGAATTGGAAGAACTAAAAATCAATGACAGGACAACAACTATCCTAGAAATTAGGAAAGTTACCACCAAAAGAAATTTGATGAGGCAGCTTGAAGAAAAATGTGAAGGTATGAATAATGCTATAACCAGATTCATGGTTGACTTCAAAAATTGAAGGCAAAAAGGACTTCCTGATATCATGGTTATTAATGATAAGTTAATGCCTCAAAATTATTATGACAAGAAGGAAGAGAATATGCCAAGGAGCAAGTGAATAAGCCAACAGGTCAAGGCATTCCCACAGGAAAAGTATTGTTGAAAAGTTTTGAAGATTTATTTTATTTGCAGTATGAGATCAAGCACCTTTTTGTCATTAAGCCAACCTTTACTAGGTATACTGAAGCTGAAGAGAATTTTCAGAAACTAAAAAATATCCAAATTCCTAAAAATGAGGATTGGAAAGCATTGACTAATTTATTATGAAGAATGAAAGACAAACAAATGAAAAGAAAAAATTTGTTTTCTAATTTCACTGTCAAAATAGATTTTACAGCAGTAAACCAGTTTGACTGAAGGTTAAAGAGTATCCGAAATGAAAGAGTATCAGTAAGAAAGGGTATCAGTGAGAAAGAGTATCAGTGAAGGAAAGTTAGATTATAAAAAATATCTAAATAGCCAGCAAAGAGGACACATAAGAAGCCAACTACTTCTTATCCTAAAAACAATTTCTATTTCTTTTGAATAAAATAGGACAACTTGCTGTTTTGTTAAGCAGCTGTCACTATTATTGTTGTAAGATATTTATTTTCCTAAGTTAATTCCTAGAAGTCATCTAGGATATTTTGTAGAACATTACGTATAAATACTTCACTCTTTTGAAGTATTTGGTGTGGAATAAAATTGTTGGAGGTTACTATAGATATTTTGTTGACTTGAAGGCTTTGGATTTCAATTTTGAGTAGCAGACTGGATCAAATATTTGGCATCATAATTTAGGACCCCTGTGATAAGCTATTTGGAGTTAAGTGCTCTCTTAAACTTGTCATTGTTATATTCTTTTGTTACATACATACATCTATATTTTAATTTTAAATCTGAATGTATAACTACGAGTATTACTATAGGACGTGTTAATTGCACCCTATTTTTAACTAGTTATCATTTCTTTTTTTTCTTCTGATTTCTGGTGTAGGGAACCCTTAATTTCTCCCTCTCTCATTTGACCTCTATCTACTACTTCCCTTTTTCGGATCAAAGGATCCTGAAGTGCCCTTTATCCCGATCATACCATCTCAAAAACCAATTTTCCAAGATCTCCAAGGATTATCTATCTTTCCTTGAAGACATTTGACTTTTAGGCCTTGATCCAAGTTCTGTTAGCTTGAATTAGACTCCATAGCTCAAAGGATGAGTATATTTCCCTCTATCTATCCCTCCAAGTGAAATTTTCCCACCAAATCCAACAAAACCAAACCAAATTGCACTTTCATAGCTAGCCTAATTTTCATAAATTAAAACAAAGTTAAGCTTGAAAGAGAGAGCCCTCTTTGAACCCTGGGAAGGCTAGATCCTAGAGTTTGAAGTAGGTTTGTGGTTAGCTCTAGTATTCTTTGACTAAAAACCAAAATCCCACAACTTAAGAATTTACTAGAATGATAACATTATTGGCGACCATACTAGGGAAATAACCAATCCTTAGTCATAAAATTAGTCTTAAATGAATCATTTAAATCATCTTTTTACTTTAAGATTTATTTTATAGGTTGTGGGTATTGAAAAATTGTAATTCTGGCTTCTAGGAAAGTCTATTATACCAGGTCTAACCTGGATCCTAAGCCTGCTATTATAGTAGATAACCCAGGCCGAATTGGTAAAAAGAAAAAACAAACAGAAAACTTAGAGGTTGAAATCTAATTAATAAGAGTCAATTCATTACCAAGAGAATTAGTAAGTTTGCAAGATATTGATTTTGATCTGAAATTTGAGCATTCCTTATTTAAAAGTAAATCTGAAAGTGATTTAAAAACTGTTGTTTTAGACCCTGCTTTTATTTCATTTTTTAATGCAAAACAAAAATCTATTGCAGTAAGTTCTAAATCTAAGAAATTTGAATATCAGACTAAAGTTGAAGAAATTAATGTTACTATTCTAAAGGATACTGATGAAGCTATTGAATTAGCTCAATTTTTGACTTATGAAAATAGACCTCTAGTTTCTCAATTACACACCACAATAATTCTAGCTAGAGATTCATCTCTTTATGTTGTTACATCATTCATAAATTCAACTACCAGCTCATCTACAGATCCATTTATCCCTAGGTTACCTCTACAACCTAGAGTGTTATTTCCACCAATCACTTCATCCACTATATCCATCAGTTCACCTTTTGATTTCCTAAATACATCATCCTCATTTCGGAGCACTTAAAATACAATATTTAGTTCATCCACTATCATTTCCAGTACAACTCCAAGTAGTTCTACCTTACCTCCTAGCCAAGCTAAGCTTCAAGCTATGGCTGCTAGATATGCTCCCCTGGTCTTACCACAACAACTTCATGACATGCCACAAGACTATTAGAATAAAATACCACTGTTTGATGGAACTACCCAATATACTGCTCAATAACATATTACTAAGATGACAAACTTCTTTGAAATTTATGAAATTGATGACTCAGATGTTCAAATGAGACTATTTGCACAAAATTTAACAGGAGTAGTTAAGAAGTGGTTTAAAGATTTAGCTGCTGGTAGTGTAACTAATTTAGCTGTCTTTTTTACTTTGTTTTTAAATAAATGGGAAAATAAAAAGAACCCCCTCCAATTTTTTTCTGAATTTTATTCCTTAAAAAGAGCTCCAAATGAGTCATTCCAAGATTACTGCACCATATATAATAGTGTCAGTTCACTTCATCCACTATATCCATCAGTGCACCTTTTGATGAGTCTTCTACCAAGAAAGCTTCCCAAACTTAGAATCAGAAAACAATAGAAGCTCCCAAAACAAAAGTTTTGCAAATTCTCCCAAGGGAAAATAAGCAAAATTCAAATTCTTCCCAAAACATTTCTAGTCCTAAAAAAACAACAGGCCCTAAAATTGTTGATATTACTGATGAAGTTTCTCAAGCTGCAAAATATTCACAAAAATCTATTACTGCTAAAGCTTCTAATTCTGTAAAAACAACAAGTTTAGATCCCAAAAAACCTTATGCAGATCCTAAAACGGTAGATTCAAAAACTGTTACTTCAAAAACATTTGCTGATAATTCTAAGTCTGAAAGAACATTTATTGCTTCACAAACAATCCCTAAAAAGAAAGTTAGAAGTAGTAAAACACAAGAAACACAAACAGAGAATCCTAAAATGCTTGAAAATGAAAAAACAACTGTAGAAAATAAAGACAAACCAACACAAACTATAGTTACTAAAGAAGAATTGATTCAAATCAGTAAAAATCAACCTACATTCAACATAAAATCAGAAATTTCAAAGCTTAAAATACCAATTCCTTTGACTGAATTGGTAAAAAATGACTTGTATTGTTGGGAAAAATACTGAGAGGGGGGGTGAATCAGTATTTAGGGCTGATAAATTTTTCTTTTTCTTTCTCTTAAAACCATACGCTATTTTACAGAATCCAACATGTATGTCCAGAGATCTTACTATGTCTTTACTTAGATCATTGCATCATTCATTCATCGGATGTTTAGTAAGCAGTAAGTATGAACATAAATAATAGAACAAACCATCAAACATAAGCCACACATATGAACACAAGTATTTAAGGTGGAAACCCAATTTGGGAGAAAACCACCACTGCTGATATCTCAGTCTTAAATATTTATTATAAAGAAAACTTCTTACAATTTATGTTGGTGCAGACTTATACCAGCACGCAAACACCCACCTACAGAAGGCTACAACCTTCTCTTGTTCACCAGCCTCTCTTGGAAGAGAGCTACTACCCCCTGTTCTCGTTTACCAGCCTCTCCTGGAAGGGAGCTACTACCCCCTGTTCTCGTTTACCAACCAACACTGGAAGGGAGCTACTACCCCCTCACTGAAGGCTTCAACCCTCAGCACCAATGTGGACCACGTTTCATCAATTTTCATACTGGATCCATTCATTTTCTTCAGTACACTCGCACCAGTTCTTCATGATTTCATCAGTCGATCAAACCAGAGATTCATCATCGTTACATCATTATATCCATGGGTGCATCGTAGATTCAGATTTATCAATTAAGAATAGAGTTTGTCCATGCAGATATTCCTTAGATAAATTTATTTATTTACCACCCTTATGCATGCACACTTCGAGCTATCATCCCCTTCGCCTTATATAGTTTAAACTTTATCAATACCATGAGTAAAAAGCATTCAACCGCTAATGGTATTCCTTTAGTTTACCCCACATGCCTCTTTGATTTCTTTTAAATTTATTTATCAATTTGAAGAAATTGACAAATAAATATATTTACAACTTTGAACTGAACTTTAGGATTAAAGTTACAACCCTTCGCACTTTAGAGAAATATCCAACGCTTTCAAACAATTAACCTTATGATAAACCTTTTACCCCGGGCCCACATATACATTCAATAGCCAATCAAATACGCACATGGTACCATAAGTAAACTTCACGCAAGTCCAACATCCGATCACCGTTAGATAGCAAGCTTCCAGATCAACGTCATATATGCATATCGCTTGACCTCCGATGCTGAACGTTAATGTGCGATGGCCTACCGTACTTTGGTTAATCTTTGTGCATCTTCTTCATACGACCACCATCCGATGGCTTCCCTCTAGATCAACGGCGCACCACAATATCGCTAGGCATCCTGGGTCGAATTATAACACGTGATGGCGCACAGTGACAAGTGGTTTTCCGTGGGTCCTCCTTGCCACATGTCGAATGATTTATGGAATTTCCCCCATCTCCTCAAATACCGCTCACTCCTCATAGGTGGTGCGATGAAAACCATAAACCACCTTTACTGTTCACTCGGTCACGATTCCGCTCTTCCACGCAGGGTTCCGTCGCACTTCGTTCTACCTCTTTCCTTCCAGGTTCTGTTCATGATTCCAAAGGGTTAGTCTGGGTTTGTGCTATTCTTCTTACTTAATTGACTTTGGTCTATCTTCGGTAGGATTTCCAATAAACAACGAACAAATTTAGTTCTCTTCCGACGGGATTTTCTCACAAACATCAAATCGAGACAATTCAATGTCATTCTGTCTTCAATTCTGCTATAATATATCAACCTTCCGTTTTGATTCTGCAAGAAAAAACCATCATATCTCCGCAACCATTAATTCCTTAAATGGATTTCCTTAATTATCACGGATTCCATCAGGGTGAATTTCCATTTACTAGAACATTCAATTATTCTATTCTATTCGATGGCCTTTTTCTCCTACTCTAATTCTGCTTCAATTATGCACTCTTCTTCTGCTGCTGCTTTGCTTTTTCTCTTTTCATAGTTACTGTTTTAGATGCTCCTTCTTTGCCAATCCTTTTGCCACTTCCTTTGCCATCAATGACAATATTTCCAACAATCTCCCCCTTTGGCATTGATGGCAATACTCTTCCTCTGATTGTCTTATAGAAACCCTTTGTTGCTTTTCCTCCCCCTTTGACATCAATGGCAAGGAGTTGATAAAGATCCTTTGAACCGACAATACCATGCTCCCCCTGAGATCATGCTGCATCTTCAAACAAAATGACTTATAAATTCCAACAGTGCATCCTCTTCATATGACCAATGCTCCCCCTTAGCCTGTGCAATCAGAGATTGCCAACAACACCTCACTACCAATTTAATCTTATGTTTTTAAGTAAATCTGATCTTTTGCATGGAAGAGACTACTCCCAGTTTCTGTTTGAGATATTCGAATGCTTCCCCGGGTAGAGGTTTGGTAAATATATCAGCAACTTGTTCTTTGGAGGGAACATACTCCAATTTCACCTTCTGTTCAAGCACTTGTTCACGTAAGAAGTGATATTTGATGGGAATGTGCTTGGTCTTGGAATGCATAACAGGATTCTTTGAGATACTGATGGCACTTTTATTGTCACACATGATGGAGATAGGAGGTGAACATTTGATTTGAAAGTATTGTAAGGTTTTCATCATCCAGAGAAGTTGAGTGCAACATGATGCGACAACCACATATTTTGCTTCTGCTGTAGATAAGAAATAGAGCTTTTCTTTTTGCTAAACCAAGATACTAACCGGGGCCCCATATAGAATGCACCACCACTAGTGCTTTTCCGATCATCAACATTTCCAGCCCAATCTGCATCAGTGTATGCATGAAGAGTAAGATCAACATTCTTTGGATACCATAGTCCAAAGTCTTGAGTTCATAGCAGATATTTGAATGTTTCTTTTCTGACTGGTGAGACTCTTTTGGATTTAAACACGATATTCAAAATCCAAAAGCTGCATATAGTGTGCAGTTACTGTCACGGTGAGATAAAGTAGACTTCCTATCATAGATGTGTTCTGAGGATTTTCACCATGAGAGTCCATCATTAGAACTAAATAGCTAAATCTAGTTCATCGTTAGTGTACTTATAGGTTGCAATTTTTATTGCCTTCTTCAGGATGCCAACTTAGAATATTTTGTTAGAATATGTACATCTGTTTTCACCATGTTACTTGAAAGTACAGAAAAAATATTAGTTCCCAAATGGTAATTTAATTAACACATATAGAAGCAAATTTCTGACTCATAGATTCCTCATTACTTCCAAAAATGATATCATCAACATATACAACCACAATCAATAGTTTATCATTTTCAGTTTTTGTATATAAGTTGCTATCAGCAGACCCCTTTGAAAATCCTTGTTGATGAAGATATTTGTCAAGACGATAGTACCATGCCCTTGGAGCTTGTTTGAGACCATATAGAGAATTTTTAAGTCTACAAACAAGTTTTTCATCATTTCCCAAGATGGATCCTTCTAGTTTTTCTATATAAACTTCTTCTTCTAGATCACCATTAAGAAAAGCAGATTTAACATCCATTTGATAAACTTTGATTTGTTGGAAGCTTGAAAAGGCAAGGAACATTCTTATGGCTTCAAGTCTGGCTACAGGAGCAAAAGTTTCTTTAAATTCTATACCTTCTTGTTGAGCATACCCCTTGCAAACAAGTCTAGCTTTATTTCTTATAACATCCCCATTCTCATTTAACTTGTTTTTGAATATCCATTTAGTTCCAATGAAATTTTTGTCATGAGGTCTTGGTACTAAGTCCCAAGTGTGATTCTTCTCAATTTGATCAATCTCTTCATTCATGGCTTGAATCCAACATTCATCTTTGTAGGCTTGACTGACATTGTGTGGTTCAATAGTGGACAGAAATGCCAGATTGCTAGAAGATCCCACAAGATTCCTTCTTGTTTGTACATGTTGGAACACCTAATCCTCCATGGGTAGGTGTGGAATACGAAAAGTCACAATGGAGTCCAAGTGACCTTGGAATGTGAAACCAAGAGTCACACCATTGTACTATAAATGTACAACTTTGTATAATGGAAAATAAGAAAGCCTCACGCTTATCCTTCATTGTGTGTTAAGTCTCTTGTGTGTATGTTCATCTTCCTCATACACCATGTGTGTGCTTAACATGGTGTTTAGCATGGTACCAAAGTGGGCGATTGTTGGCCCTGCTCTAAATTGAGTGAGCCATTTGTGTTTATGGCCTGTGCATATTTGCAAAAATTCTTGGCATTTTTGCAGCACTCGGAGTTTCTGCAGCAGAAATTTTGCCGCATTCAAAAAGTGGTTTTGGAGAAGGAGCAGCATTCAGAAATTGGCAGCATTCTAGCATTGGTTTAAAAAAAAAAGAAGGAAAAGGAGCACTGCACATCTGAAGGTTGATTTCTTCCTGCAATTTCTGCATTTTAAATTCTACAATTTGGAGAGCTGTTGGATACTATTTATATTGGGTTTCTGAAAAAATTTCTGAGTTTTTCATTGAAAAATTTGTGCAAATTTCTGGGTTTTCTGCTGAAAATTTCGGGAAGAATTCTGCATTTTTAAAGTCCATTTTCCTATTGCTGGCCTACTGGAAAGATTTCTAAGTTTTCACTGAAAGATTTATGAGTTTTCTGCAAATCTCTAATTCTGCATTTATCCAATATTCTGCTTCTGGAAGAAACAAATACTCTCTTTTATGCCACATTTGTAAAATTACTACTCTCTACTCTCTGCTGTTTTAAAATTAAAAAAAAAAAAAATCGATTCTTAACCCATACTCCCTCACTGCAACTCACTCTTCCCATTTCTCTCACAGCGTGCCCCCTCATGTTCTTGGCCTTTCGGCCTTCCCCATCGCTCTGTAACTCACTTACTATCCACTATACACCCCCTCTCCATATGCCTTTTCTCTATTTCACCAGCACTCCCTTCCAAAACTCCTCACCTCACCACGCAACACTCATCGAACACTCCCCGCCTTACCACGGTTGCCCTCTCCCTCACGGCTACCCTCTCTCTACGTAGACCTACCCACCCCCTCATGCGCACTCTCCAATCTCTTACCCGATCCCTCCCCTATTCCTGCGCTTTACACATTACAACCTAGTTCTCCCCCTCGCTATTCGCTCAACCCTTAACCTCACACCGGTCGCTCCCTAGCCACCCGTCCCTGTCGCTGCGTTGGCCCTCCCCACGCCCCCTTAACAATGCTCCCTACGCACTACTCATCCTCACCTACCTATACCTCAGCCGGCCTCTCCTCTATGACTTCGCCTCCCTCCCCTTTCCCACGGCCTTTCGACCTCCCCTCCCATCACAATTCGATTTTTTTTAATTTTAATTTTTATAAAACCCCCTCCCTCCATTAATAAAAGCCTCCCTCCGCTCCTTCCCATTTTAATTATTAATCCCTATATTAATTAATTCCTAAATTAATTCCCCCCATCATATTATTTTCTACAATTAAAATCCCTCTCCCTAAATAAAATTCCCACCTTTTTTAAATCCCCCTCCTCCTTTTTTATTATAGTCCTTCATTCCCATTTTTTAATTAATCCCAATTAATTTATTTTTTAATTAATTTATTTTTTATTAATTTTTAATTAATTAATAAAAAAAAAAACAGCAGAGAGAGAGAGAGAGGAAGAACAAAGAGAGAAATGAACATCAGAATTGAAGAAATGGCATGGACTATACATAGAGAAAATTACAAATTTGACATTTTATGATTTGTGGCATATATAAGAGGGTGATTTTTTGAAGAAATTGACATTTGAAGACAAGTTTTCCATCATTGAAAACAACTCTTTGAAGAAGAAAATTTAGCTGCCTTAAAAGGCTTCTTGCATAGTGTTTTCAGCTGCACATATTTTGCAGAGACATTTTATTGCATTGACATTGTACTGTGAGTGGAATTTGCATCTTCTTCATAGTTGCAATCAGTACTTGAGTTGTTGAAAGATTGTTGATTTCCCTCCATCATTTGAGGAGAACATTTTGTACTTTGAGATTTCCATAGTTGGAAGTTCTCTTGAGTCATTTGTATTTCTTGTTAAATCACATTGTAAACGGGTGCATTTTCGGTTGAAGTCGACACCCTTTCATTTTTTGAGCCTAAGTTGTTGAAATGGCTAAAATCAATGAGGCATTAGAGTTGTTGAATAACCTCATTCATTCCAATGTTGATGATATGATAAGAATGATCAAGAATGCTCTTTGTAATATTCAGACTTGTTTACAAAATGCACAAGAAAAGATTGAGTTTTTGCAGTTGGAAACTCAGCTTCAACAAGACGAACTTCAGCAAAAGAGTCACCATTCTGAACCTGTTTCTATTCAGAAGACTGGGAAGGACTCTTATCAGAAGAAAGAAGATAAAGTTGCAGTTGATCCACATTCAGATTCTTGTACTAGAGCAGATGTACATGCAGATGCAGTAGCTCAACCTGCACTTTTCAAGCCCATCATCAGACCTTGGGAAGAGCTTGTCCACAACAAGCATCGAACTGGTCTTGGATATGACAAGGATGTGTCCTTTCATATTCCAGACTACACTAAACCGATCATATTTCAGAGTGTCGGATTCATGTATAACAGTTCACCTGCAGCTGTTTCAGATCCTGTTCCACATCAACAACAGATTGAAAAATGCCAACACTGTGATCAAGTTGGCCATATGAAATATCATTGTTTTGATCTTCATCCATGCAAGCACTGTGGTCGGCACAAACATTCTTCACACAGATGCTTCAGACGCAAGCCTCCTGCAAGAACCAAGATTCATCTTAGATGGATCGCTTCTTGGCAATGGGCATCAGCAGCCAAGAAGATGTTTAAGTCGCATGTCAGAACATGTTCACGGATATTGAGCAAAATTGTAGTTGAGTTTTCGCCATCATCTCACCTTGTCCCTGACAGGGGGGAAAATGGTGGTCATGTACAAGCTTCGACGACAGATCAAGTGAGCCTGAGCCATAATCTCTCATTCCATGTTCAGAGTTGTAGCCAGTAGTTCAAGCGAGCCTGAGCCACAATTCGTCATTCCAGATTCAGATATGTAGCCAGAGACACGGATGCCCATGAGCATGCCTTCGGTTGGTGGATAACCTAAAACCATCATCTTTGGTTGGTGGACAACCTAAAACCACCACAGGTAGTAGACCTCCCTTCTTTTAGGTCGAAGGTCTCCCTTTCATATATGAGGAACACTTCCTCTAGTAGAAGCCTTCAGCTTCTTGCCAGCTTTGGTTGAGTTCCAGGAAATGCTTCAAGCATTCTAGAGTTGTTGGTAATCCTAAAACCATAATAGGTAGTAGACCTCCCTTCTTTTAGGTTGAAGGTCTCCCTTTTTTATGAGGGACAATTCCTCTAGTAGAAGCCTTCAACTTCTTGCCAGTTTTGGAAGAGTTCTGGGAACTACAACAAGTATTGCGTTCCAGTGTTGGTGGTCATCCTTAAACCACCTCTTTTTTCCAACATTTCAGAGAGTTGATTCAGCCCAAGTGTTGCCATGTATACTTTGCAGATTTGTATTACAACTATCTTCTTGGACTCACACATACCCCTTCGGATTAAGGGGGGATGTTAGAACACCTAATCCTCCATGGGTAGGTGTGGAATACGAAACGTCACAATGGAGTCCAAGTGACCTTGGAATGTGAAACCAAGAGTCACACCATTGTACTATAATTGTACATCTTTGTATAATGGAAAATAAGAAAGCATCACGCTTATCCTTCATTGTGTGATAAGTCTCTTGTGTGTGTGTTCATCTTCCTCATACACCATGTGTGTGCTTAACATGGTGTTTAACAGTACACCTGATCCCTTTTCCCCCAAAATTTGAGATTCTGGATGATTCTTTTGAACATATCTGGATGGAGCTTTTTCAGATAAATCATCTTCGGGTTCTTCATTGGGTTCACTGTCTATATCATCCTTATTTTTTGTAGAAGGATATATGTCATCATCATCTTCTTTTGTTGTTTGTTTTTCTTCTTTTGGAGCTGCAGGAGACTCATCAATAACAACATCAATACATTCAACAATCTTTTGAAGTCTTTTATTGTAACATTTATATGCTCTACTCCTAGAGGAGTAATCAAGGAGTATTCCTTCATCTTCTCTGGGTTCAAACTTGCCAAGTTTTTCATCATTATTTTTGATAAAGCATTTTCTTCCAAAAATTCTAAAATGCTTTACAGTGGGAGGATTACCATACCAAAGTTCATATGGAGTTTTATCACTATTTACACGAACATGTGCCTTGTTGAGAATTTTTACTGCTGTGTGTGCTGCTTCTCCCCAAAATGTGTCAGGTGATCCGGAATCATCAAGCATAGCTCTAGCCATTTTTTGAACTGTTCTATTCATTCTTTCTGCAACACCATTTTGTTGTGGAGTGCCAGCTACAGAAAACTGTCTTTTTATGCCATGCTGTTCACAAAATTCAAGGAATTCATCTGATGTATATTCTCCTCCTCGATCAGATCTGAGACACTTGATTTTTAGATCTAATTCATTCTCAACTAGTGCTTTGAAGATCTGAAATTTATCAAATTCTTCATCTTTGTGTTTAAGCAGCCCAATCCAACACATTCTAGATAAATCATCAATAAATAAGATATAGTATTGTTCACCACGTTGTGAATTTTTCTTCACAGGTCCACATATGTCAGTATGAATTAGTTCAAGAGGCTTACTTGATGATACTTCCTTGGCATTAAATTGTACTCTGGTTTGCTTACCGAATTGGCAAGATTTGCATATGATATTTTCAAGTAGAGTAATATTGGGAAGATCACGAACAACTTTAAGTCTGCTTGATTTGTTGATTTGAGAGAAGCTCAGATGCCCCAACCTTCTATGCCATAGCCAATTTTCTGAGGATTTACTCAAGTAACATTGTTCTTTGCAGTTCTTCAATACATACAGGTTGCTTGGAGTTCTTTCATACTGTCATTGTTTGCTATCAGATCATGCCTGACCTGTTTTAGACCAAGGCAACTTCAGACTCCTTGGAAATCATAGAAGTGACTTACACTTAACAGGTTATGCTTTAATCCATCCACATACATGACATTATTAGCTTTCACCTTTTCTTTTAGAAAAACATACCCTTTTCCCTTAATGACCACAGGAGTATCATTTCCAAATGTAACATTCTTTTCCTTTTCTAGAGCACTATATGCAAGAAGTTTGTTTTTGTCAGCTGTCATGTGTCTTGAGCATCCACTATCAATGTACCATTGATTTTCTTCACCTTCTGTAAATAACTCTATGCCACAATTTTCAACCTGTAATTCCTTATTTTCCATACTTTGGAGCTTGAAGGAACATGTTCTTTTGGCTGAACTTTGCTTCTGCATTCAGATTCTTCATGGCCAAAGTTATTGCAATAAGCACATTCAACTTCATTTTGAAGAGGAGAAAAGTTGTTATAGGTATTCTTCTTTGTTTCAATATCAATATCAATATCAACCCTTTTCTTTCTTGCTTCTCTTGTCATGATGGTTTTATATGTGACACATTGAACAGCTTTATGACCAAAATTGTGACATGAGAAACATTGACCATTGAAGAAGAAATTTCTACGATCATGAAATCTTCTGCTTGAATTTACCTGTTGATTTGTGTTTCTTTGAAAGATATTCCTGTTAGTGTTTCTTGAATTGAGATGATCATGCTTTACCTGTAAATATTCTTTATTCCCTTTCCGAGTGGTAGCATGTTGTATACTAGCTATAGCTGCTTTTAGATAATTTGGTGCTGAAGCCTGAGAAGTTTCTCCGATATATCCAAGACCTGTCTTTATAAGAAGAGAACGTTGTACGTTGATAATCTCATCTAAGGTTTCAGATCCTTTAGCAAATCTAAGATTCAGAGTCTTTACTTTCTCAAGTTCTTTTCTTAGACTTACTACTTCACACTCTAATTTCTCAATGTGTTTCTCCTTTTCTTCAAGCTGATTTTTCAGAGTCTCTATGGTTATTTTACTTTCTTCTAAGCATATTTTGAGTTGATTGTTTTCATCAAGAAAATAATTTTCCTCTAGAGCATCCACAAAAGTATCATTTTCTTCTCTAGATTCTTTTTCAAATGCCATGAGAAGTCTAAGATCTTGTTCACATTATTCCTCACTATCAGATAACCCATCATTGTATTCATGAGTATAGTAACTTTTTCTAGTGCTAAACCGATTCTTATTCCTTCTTGCTACTTCCTTCCCCTTTTTATGTGTTTCTTTATGAGGACACTTAGCAGCATAATGACCAAATCTTCCACAATAAAAACATTTGAAAGGGAGCTTACCTCTGAACCGTCCTGTGCCAAGTTGAAGTTTCTTTACAAAATTTACCTCATCTTCTTCTGAGATATACCCTGATCCTTCTGTCTCTTGTACTTCTTTCCCTTTTGTAGAAGCTCTAAAGACGACTTCTTTGACTTCATATGGTCCTCCTCTTCTCATTTCATATGCAGTTAGTATGCCATGAAGTTTTACCACAGTAAGATTTTGAAGATCCTGCTTTTCTTCAAGAGCAGAAACTTTTGACTCAAATTTTGTCGTTAGTGATCTTAAAACTATTTCAACCAAAGTAGATTCAGTTATTGTTTCTCCCAGATTTCTCATACGATTTACAATATCATCAAGAAGTAAAAATAAGTTGGCAATGCTCTCCTCATTATCCATTTTTAGATTCTCATATTGAATTCCGAGAGTTTGGAGTTTAGCACTTTTTACCTTTGCATCACCTTCATAACTCAGAATGATTTTGTCCCATATTTCCTTTGCTATATTCAGCTGCATGACTTTGACAAATTCTGATTCTATTAGACTTCCCAATAGAGCATTGACCGCCTTTGCATTTGTTTCATAATTCTTTCTTTCCGTCGGATCTGTTGGTACTGCAGCTGGATATTGATATCCTTGTTCAACAATTGCCCATACA
Organism: Pinus albicaulis; assembly: GCA_034641835.2. NCBI lineage: Eukaryota > Viridiplantae > Streptophyta > Pinopsida > Pinales > Pinaceae > Pinus > Pinus albicaulis. The sequence continues at coordinate 102,594,813 of CM076572.1, forward strand.
TTTGCTCCCAGAGACTGAAGATAGGATCTCATCCTTGTTTTCCAGAAGATTAAATTGTTGCCATTAAAGAGCGGAGGCCTGATAGATGTTGTCCAATCTTGATTGCTCATCTTGCTTGATCTTCCTTCTAGCGGCTAAGATTTTTCAGAAGGACCTGCCCTGATTCCAATTGTTGGAAAAAATACTGAGAGGGGGGGGTGAATCAGTATTTAGGGCTGATAAATTTTTCTTTTTCTTTCTCTTAAAACCATACACTATTTTAGAGAATCCAACGTGTATGTCCAGAGATCTTACTATGTCCTTACTTAGATCATTGCATCATTCATTCATCGGATGTTTAGTAAGCAGTAAGTATGAATAGAAATAACATAACAAACCATCAAACATAAGCCACACATATGAAAACCAGTATTTAAGGTGGAAACCCAATTTGGGAGAAAACCACCGCTACTGATATCTCAGTCTTCAATATTTATTATAAAGAAAAATTCTTACAATTTATGTTGGTGCAGAATTATACTAGCACGCAGGCACCCACCTGCAGAAGGCTACAACCTTCTCTTGTTCACCAGCCTCTCCTGGAAGGGAGCTACTACCCCCTGTTCTTGTTTACTAGCCTCTCCTGGAAGGGAGCTACTACCCCCTATTCTCATTTACCAGCCTCTCCTGGAAGGGAGCTACTACCCCCTGTTCTTGTTTACCAGCTACCACTGGAAGGGAGCTACTACCCCCTCACTGAAGGCTTCAACCCTCAGCACCACTGCAGACCATGTTTCATCAATTTTCATACTGGATCCATTCATTTTCTTCAGTACAATCGCACCAGTTCTTCATGATTTCATCAGTCGATCAACCAGAGATTCATCATCATCAGATCATTATATCCATGGGTGCATCATAGATTTAGATTTATCAATTAAGAATAGAGTTCATTCATGCAGATATTCCTTAGAGAAATTTATTTATTTACCACCCTTACGCATGCACACTTCGAGCTATCATCCCCTTCACCTTATATAGTTTAAACTTTATCAATACCATGAGTAAAAAGCATTCAACCGCTAATGGTATTCCTTTAGTTTACCCCACGTGCCTCTTTGATTTCTTTTTAATTTATTTATCAATTTTAAGAAATTGACAAATAAATATATTTACAACTTTGAACTGAACTTTAGGATTAAAGTTACAACCCTTCGCACTTTAGAGAAATATCCAACGCTTTCAAACAATTAACCTTATGATAAACCTTTGACCCTGAGCCCACATATACAGTCAATAGCCAATCAAATACGCGCATGGTACCATAAGTAAAATTCATGCAAGTCCAACGTCCGATCACCGTTAGATAGCAAACTTCCAAATCAACGGCATATATGCATATCGCTTGACCTCCGATGCCGAACGTTAACGTGCGATGGCCCATCGTACTTTGGTTAATCTTCGTGCATCTTCTTCATATGACCACCGTCCGATGGCTTCCCTCCAGATCAACGGTGAACCACAATATCGCCGGGCATCCTGGGTCAAATTATAATGCACGATGGCGCACAATGACAAACGGTTTTCCGTGGGTCCTCCTTGCCACGTGTCGAATGATTTATGGAATCGCTCCCATATCCTCAAATACCGCTCACTCCTAATAGGTGGTGCGATGAAAACCATAAACTGCCTTTACTGTTCACTCGGTCATGATTCCGCTCTTCCACGCAGGGTTCTGTCGCACTTCGTTCTACCTCTTTCCTTCCAAGTTCCGTTCATGATTCCAAAGGGTTAGTCTAGGTTTTGCGCTATTATTCTTACTTAATTGACTCTGGTCTATCTTCGGTAGGATTTCCAATAAACAACGAACAAATGTAGTTCTCTTCCGATGGGATTTTCTCACAAAAATCAACTCGAGACAATTCAATGTCATTCTGTCTTCAATTCTGCTATAATATATCAACCTTCCGTTTTGATTCTGCAAGCAAAAACCATCATATCTCCACAACCATTAATTCCTTCGATGGATTTCCTTACTTATCATGGATTCCATCAGGGTGAATTTCCATTTACTAGAACATTCACTTATTCTGTTCTATTCGATGGCCTTTTTCTCCTACTCTAATTCTGCTTCAATTATGCACTCTTCTTCTGCTGCTGCTTTGCTTTTCCTCTTTTCATGGTTACTGTTTCAGATGCTCCTTCTTTTCCAATTCTTTTTCCACTTCCTTTTCCATCAATGAAAATATTTCCAACATGTATAAATCAACCATAACTTAAACATTAAATATGAATGATGGAGAAGACTCCATAAATATAAATGATGATCAGCCAGAGTTGATTTTTGGCCCAAATGTGAATGGAAAACATGTAGATGGTGCAGTTCATCCATTTTATATCAGTCTCAACATTCATGATCAAATTATACATAACACAATGCTAGATTCAGGAGCTTCCCATAATCTAATGCCCAAAGTCATCATGGAAACTTTGAATCTAGAAATTACAAGGCCATACAAATATTTGTTTTCTTTCGATTCAAGTAAAGTTAAATGTCTAGGTTTAATCAAGGATTTGTGTGTAACACTAGTTCAATACCATGGTAAGAGTATATTAATGGACATTCTAGTAGCTGATATCCCACCAAAATATGGAATGTTACTTTCTCGCTCATGGGGAGCAAAGTTGCAGGGATCTCCACAATTGGACATGTCTTATGCTACTATATCAGTTTTTTGCCAGCCTATATAGTTATATAGGGAGACATTAATGAAGTGCATGGTCAGTAGTGCTGAAAGATCTATAAACTACCCAATTTACTCTACACCTACTGACCTTGATTCTTTCATCCTATGTAACTCTGAAACAAATGAAATCGAAACTGAACTAGTAAATAAAAAGAGAGCACCAAACAATGATAATATTTTTCATGAATCTCTATGGCATTTAGACTTTGATGGTTCAGTGAATAAGTTAGGAGTAGGAGCAGGAGTTTGGATAAAAAACATGGAGACTAATCACTCAGAAGGTCATGCTTTCAGGCTAAATTTCAAATGTACAAATAATATGGATGAGTATGAAGCCCTCATCTTAGGACTCCAAATCATTAGGAACTTAGGAGGAAAAATAATTTTAATCATGGGAGATTCAGATTTGGTCATAAAACAATTAAATGGAGTTTATTTTGTTTACAATCCTAGACTAAGCAGATATAGAGATAATGTCATAGATTTAACTGACGATTTATTGGAATGTAAGTTTGCTGTTATACCTAGAAAACAAAATATACAAGCTCATTGTCTTGCAACGTTTGCTAGTAAATGCAATTTACCATTCCAACCTAATCAGAGATATACTGCTGAAGTCAAACATAGGTAAATAATTCCAGATAATATTAAGTATTGGAAAATTTTTTCTTAGGATGAACAAATTTACAAGTTTATGAACAATGAAGGAGAATTTCAGAATTGTATTATAGATACAGATTGTACTATAAATCACGATTTGAATTGTGAAATAGATTTAAATAACTTAGATGCAAACAGAATAAAATTTGATAAATCAACTAGATTTAGTCAAGCTGATATAGATAGCTTAGAGAAAGTAGAGATTGAAGAAATTATTGAAGATGAATCAGACATATTGAATCTTAAATATAATTTCTTACTTAAAGGTTTAAACCCCTTAGAAGATCTTTTTGACTCCAATGATGTAGCTAGAAAACCAAAAATGGAGCCAATAAGATATAATATAGAATAATGTAACATTGGTACAGAGTTAAAACCAAAGATAATCAAATTGTCCAAAATTTTACCTCAACAAGAGAAGGATAAATTTATTGAGATTTTTTAAAGGAATATCAAGATGTGTTTGCTTGGAGTTATGAAGATTTAAAATCTTATGATACATACATAATCCAACATAAAATTCCAATAAAAGAATATCAAAATCCATTTTAACAAAATTTGATAAGAATTAACCCTGTCCTATTACCTTTAATTGAAAAAGAAGTTAAAACAATGTATGATGCCCAGATCATTGCACCAATCAGATATTCTGAGTGGGTTTCAAACCTAGTTCCTACAAGAAAGAAAACATGATAAATTAGATTGTTTGTTGACTTTAGAAATGTTAACAAAGTATCCTTGAAGGATAATTACCCTTTACCTAAAATGGACCACATATTACAAAGGGTAGTGGGTTCTTCAAGGATTTCATTGTTAAATGGTTTTTCAGGATACAAACAGATCCTAGTCCAAGAAGAAGACCAAGCTAAAACATCATTTACTACTCCTTGGGGCACTTATATGTATGTAAAAATTCCTTTTGGTTAAATGAATGAAAGAGAAACCTTTCAAAGGGCTATGGAAATAGCCTTTGCAAAGGAAATACATGAGTTCTTAGTAATTTACTTAGATGACATTACTATGTTTTCCAAAATAGATAATGAACACTTGGATCATTTGAAACAAGTTTTTATTAAATATAGGAAATATGACATCTCTTTAAATCCTAAGAGAAGTCTATTTGGATTAGAAGAAGTTAAGTTACTAGGACACATAATCTCAAAATAAGGAATTAGAATAGATCCTACTAGGATAGAAGCAATTCTGAACATCAGCTCACCAAGAAACATCAAATAATTACAAGCCTTTTTAGGTAAGATCATTTTTTTAAGAAGATTAATATCTAATTTAGCTGAGATAATTAGAGAATTAAATAACATGCTAAAAAAAGATTCAGTTCTTAGATGGATTGTTGAGGCTAAACAATCATTTAACTCTATCAAACAAGCCTTAACCAAAACTCCAGTCCTAATAAGTCTTGATTTTAAGAAATATTTCATGATTTTTTCATTTTTTTTAGAACACACCATTGCTGCAGTTTTACTGCAGAAAAATGACCAAGGATTTGAACAACCCATAGATTTTTTCAGTAAGACCCTCAAATTTTCCCCTTTGAAGTACAAAATTATGGAAAAACAAGCCCTAGCTTTGGTAAAGGCTATTAAAGACTTCAGAGTTTATATTCTCTACTCACATATTATTGCCTATGTCCCAAATTCTATAGTTAAAGACATTCTTACTCAGGATGGTCCTGATGGAAGAAGAGGAAAGTGGATTTCCACTATCTTAGAATATGACATAGAGATAAAACTCACAAATCTCATTAAAGGTCAAGAATTAGCCAGAATTATGGTTGAATCCAATTGTAATGCCCTAGATATAAAATTTATTGCTCAAGTAGATGATCAGGAAGAGATGGTGACTCCATCGATCAGTGAAGCCTTTTCATAATCACCTTGGTATACATATATCATATTTGTATTAAAAAAATTACAAGCTCCTCTTGGATTTTCAAGAACCAAATCTAGATTTTTAAAACTTAAAGCAGTAAGATTTTGTATCTTAGATAATGTAATTTTTTGGAGAGATCATAGTGGGATAATTGGTTACTAAAGGAAGAAGCTGACAAAATACTTGAAGAATTTCATGCAGGTGACTGTGGAGGACATTTATACTGGAAAAATACTGCAGAAAATATCCTGAGAGCTAGTTTTTACTGGCCTACCTTGTTTGCTGATGTCAAAAAATATGTTACTTCATGTCATAAGTGCCAAATTTTTTAGGTTAAGAAGAAATTATTACCCCTCCCGTTAAAGCCTATTTCAACTGAAATTCCATTTTAACAATGGGGTTTAGACTTCATTGGTGAAATTCACCGTCCCTCTTCAGGCCAACATAGGTCGATTTTGACAGCCACTGATTATTTTACTAAGTGGATTGAAGCCATACCCTCCAGAAAATCCAAAGACACTATCATTATTTCCTTCCTAAAAAACAACATTCTTTCAAGATTTGGATGCCCCCAAAAGATAATTACTGACAATGCAGAAACATTCAAATCCAAGTAAATAATTGAGTTTTTCCACAAACACCATATTACCCTAGGCCACTCTACCGCATATTACCCCCAGGGTAATGGCTTAGCTGAATCCTCAAACAAAAGCCTTGTAAATATCATCAAAAAATTACTTGAAGACAATAAAGAGACTTGGAATAAGAATATAGTCAATGCCTTATGGGAAGATAGACTTACTACTAAAAACTCCATTGGTACTTCACCTTACCAACTAGTTTATTGAATGGATGTTGGTTTTTCTTCCTCCCTAGGTGTACTAGTGATAAAAATTATCCAAGAATTACAGGTTGAAACAAATGACATCCAAAGAAGGATAAATCAAACTATTCACTTGCAACAAACAAGGAAAGAAGTTTATATTAAATATCAAGTCATTCAGGATAAGAACAAGAAAATCTATGATAAAAAGACTAAAGAGGATGATTTTTACATAGGAGATAAATTGTTAAAACGGGATTCTAGAAGAGAAGAAAAAGGAAAACATGAAAAATTTGATTTTTTATGGAAAGGACCTTATGTAATTTATGGATATAGAGGTAATAATACTTTCTTTCAAAAAGAATTGGATGGAACAGATCTGCAAGAAGGACTAGTTAATGGCAGAATGTTGAAGCACTACTACTCCCTTGAGTTAACAAATAGTTAGTTTTTATTCACTTTGATCATTGTACATATACATTGCAAAGTTTAGATTGGATTGGATGTTTCCTTAGCAAAGTTTAAGCCTAGAGAGAAGGCCCTAAGCTTTGAGAGGTGAATATCATAAAAATGATTAAGTTTCAGATATCAAAAGACATTTACAGGGTCATCATAGTCAAATTTCAAAGGCTACTAGTCTCAGAGTTCTTGTATTTCACCAGGAAATGTCATCCCCATGTGGAGCCACTGTTAGGGTCCTATAATAATAGGGTTCATAAAATTTTGAATTAACTTTGATAAGTCTTGTAAATATGTACATTCTTTTCTTTCTGCAAGTTGTTTTCCCATATTTTGAAAAAAATGAAAAATAATAAAAAGTCAAAAAGAGGGTAAAAAGTGCTAAAAGAAAAATCAAAGGACTTAGAAAAATATATACCCCAAAAGAAAAAGAAAATAAGACGTGAAAGTGAGCAAGTCCAAATGCCACTACTTTTACTTTTTGCTGCAAGAATAATGATTATGTGCAGAGTGTCAATAAATGCCATAATCCATGATTAGTTAAACAACTTAACCTTAACTTTTCATGCTTTCAATTTCATGTTTTAGATAGAGAATAAACATTTTTCAAACAATTTAAACTTGAAAAAGTAGTAGATAGGTAGAGAGTAATGAGGTGCTCAACAATTTAATCTGAGCCCTCGGATGACACAAGGTAGATTTAGATAGTTTTATGCTTTGAAAGGAAATGTTTCAAGGTTGCAAGCCTAAATGCACCTGCAAAATGAAAAAAAAATGTTAGAAATAGAAATTGGGTAGGTAGAAAGCAGTGGAGAAATCATGTAAATAATACATCATCGGGAAAAATCACTAATTTTCCCTCCCCTATGAGTATTTAGTATTATAAGCTATCAGTCAAACAGGATCAGAGCATTTCTTTGACTTTTTTTGGGACCGAACCCAAGGCTCTATGACTAGTTAGTTAAAAATATTGAGTTCTTATGTTAAACCCACATTTATCATCATTTACCCTTCATTCATACATTAAAAACCCCTTTTTCCTAAGTAAAGACACATTCTTACTTAGTAAAATTGTAACCCTAAAATAATTAATTTCATCCCTTTAAAAGCATTCATAAAAACCCTCAAAATTACATTTATCCTAAGTATTAATGAAAGAAATATAACGATGAACAATGCTTGATTTTATACTATACTTAGAGATAATATTTATTTTGTTTTGATTACACTACCCTTTCATATTAACCTTTAACATACTTTTATTAAAATCCCTAAGAAATACCCTCCCATATTGATTAATTCCTTATATCTAAATACCCCCCAAAACCCACTATTATAAAGTTTTGACCAAAGTCTATTATCCCATGTGCGCAAATAAAAACCCCAAATTATAAACCCTTTGGTCTAAAAAATAGCATTATTGAAATATCCCGACCCAATGGTTTGAAAACTGTAAAAGGTTTAAAAATATATATAATATATATTAACCCGCCTGAATATTTTTTACTAAAACAAGTTGCAAAGGTTTTAAATAAAAAACATTAACCCCGCCTATACCATTATTAAAACATTTCATATATGTTTTAAACTATATAACCCCAACCACAGATTAACCCTTTCGCTACATATAACCAGACCCGGTCCCACCTTTTCATTTCAAAGCAACTCTCAAAACAATCACGATCGTTCGCTTTAAACCTTTAGATTTGATGAAGAAAAGATGATATCGCAGAGAAAATATGCAAGACCGTTCGATAGCCAAAGCCACGCAAAATGGGTTGTTTCACCCATTTCGCTCCCATCCACGCGGCCTTCTCTCATTCGATTGCATCCGTTGAGGTTAAAACAACTTACCATCTAAAGCCTACACGATAAACACTCGCGGTTTTCATCCATCGCATTCTGAAACTGCCTCCTGCCAGACAAGGCCTGCATTCAATGCAATTAACATATTTTGATAAAACCTTTGGTTAAAAATTTATTCATTTATATTTTGCGTTTAACTTATGTGTTTGCTTTTTCGACTGTATAAACCTGTTAAAGCTTGTTTTTTCCATTTTTTATGCCAAAAACCTGTGAAACCTTTCCCTGAAACCCATGAAGACTGTTGAGGAGTTGCACCTGCTCCAAATGAACTGCTAAAGCCATCAATTCAACCAGAAACTATAAAAACCCTTTTGAAGCTGATACCTACATCAAAACAGGTATTTTTCTTAGAATTCAACCTGCAAACAAATTTAAAAAACCTTTTTAAAGAAAGAGAAGCATTTTAAAGTTAAGAAATTGATTAATCCAATTGCCAAAAATAGGCCAAACTCTGGAAATTTTTTCCCATAAACCCTATTTGTCTACTGCACAATATTTTCAAGGAAATTTATCAATTTTCCATAGTTTAATAGTCCATTTCAAGCTCTAAAAGGCCAGAAAACCTTTGCAGGTATCCTGAAACCCTTTGTAATCATTTTCAACAGAGTTTTAGCCCATTTTTCAGTCAAAAAACTCAGAAAACCCCTGTTTTATGTTTTATACAATTTTTAAAGCCTCAGAACTTATTTGATAAACCTAATTGGGCTTAAAATCCAAAAAGAGACTCTATTTTTGCTAAATTTTCCCAGTCAAGCCTCTGCTATAGTAAAATTTCCTTTGCAAACTGTTTAAACTTGCAGAAGCAAATCAAGATGCCTAAAAAACACAGTGTAAGCAAACCTGAAGGTTCTAAAACTCCTAAAAATACTCCTACCATGACTCCAAATAATGCAATTGTAGTCAATCCATTACAACCCCCAGTTGTTGATATTGAACACATTCCCTAGCTCATATTGACTACAAAATAGCTGATCCCATCGTTGAATTCAATATGTTAGATATCCATAACTGGTGTTTTGAGAAGTATTTAGATAATCATGAAGAAATTCATCTTTGGGAATCCAATCTACCCAAATATTTAGTCCCTCTGACTCACCCTTGTCAAGAAATTATCAGATTATGTCACCAGTACTATAATCCTAAATAAAGAGCTATTGTGAATGCTAGTAAAGAATTCTTATTTACCATCATTGTAGAGTCAATAAACCAAATGTTGCAGCTTCAATCAGACCCCCAAGAAGTCCCTTTGTTTATTGAGGCCCTCACTAAACTATACATTGGCCTAGACTTTCCTAAAAGGTTCATGATTTTTCAGACTTTTATGCCCCTGCATGTTGAAATTCCCAAGCTAAATCCTCCATATTCAACTGCTAACTTCCTTGAAGGTTCAATGCATGTAATATCCATGCTTTCCTTCATCCTTGGGTATTTCACTGATGAGCAAACTGATGAGTCTATCTTGGGATTTTTGTCCACCTGTTCTCCAGGTCAACCACCATCAATTATCTTTGACTATGTTGGTTTCATTGATGATAGTATTCACTATAAATTGACTAAATTATAGATGGAAGGAGTATTCAGATATACCTCCTATCTTTTCCACATGTTTCTTTTCTTCCAATAAGATAGCTTTCCAATTTCACTTCAAAAGTTGGATATAGAAGGATAACCTCTATTTGTTATCTTTTGGACATCCATACTTAGACAAGAAGGCACAGATTTCAGTTACTCAGAGTTTGTAGAGTTGTTTTACATCCAGTAACCACCATGTTGACTAAAACAGAGTAGCCTATAATAGGTGAGGAAATGAAGAAAATATTGCAGTTATCAAAACAAAGCAAAGTTGGTGACTGGTATTTATATGAGAAATTCATTGAAATTAGATTTTTTGGGTCCAACTTGTTGCCTTACAAGTTACCCAAGTATCCATCAATGAGGATCTTTGCCTTGGAACAAATGAATAATGAAGATACACAGATGATGGAAAGGAAATAGAGTATGAAGGCTTCTTCCTCACATTCATCTGAGGAAGAGGATTTGGATATTAAGGAGAAATATAAGCAGATCAAGTTGAAGAATGAGGAAATAAAAACTAAAATATATTCTCAGTTCTTAAAGGAAAAACCAGGTAATCAAAACATATTCCTATCAGCATTTGATTATTCAACTAAAAAATTTATTATGTCAGTATTACAGCCCATAGTTTCAGTGCAAAAAATAGTTGCTGACTATAAGAAAGTTGATATGGAAGTAGCTACAGACAAAATCCATGAATTAGATCAAAACGAGTTTCATAGGAAAACCTCAGAGATGTTATATTCCACAGTCACAACAAAAACTATGAGTGCTCATAAGCTTCAAAATACCATCTCTAATATGCAAGATCAAATGAAGATGGATAAAGCTTCATTATATGCAAAGGATCTAAGGATAAAAGCCTTAGAAGATTTAGTATTGCAGATAGGATATGGTCCTACAAACATCAAAGAAGCAGAAGCATTGGTAAAGAAGAAAAATGAGGATATAGCTACCTTGAGGAAACAACTCAAACTTCCTCAAAGTGAGCATCCTCACACAAAGGAAGTTTTACAGGAACAAAAGGAAGAAGATGAAATGATGATTTTAATACTTCAAATGACAGCTCAAATTAAAGAAATGGAAGTACAAATGGACCAACTTGTCCAAGAAAAGGAGACAATAAAAGAAATAGTAATTCCTACAGTCATCCCAGTCATCACTACAGCAGTGCCTTCAAATTTAGGAGAAAATTTGGCACCCAAAGAACCACTGGCCACGCAGTGCCAGTGACTTCTTCAACAACTTCAGATACTGAGTACTCCACCGCAGCATTGCAACCTACAGATGAAAGTAGTCAACTAGTAAAAGAAATGGAAGAGATGTCCTTGAAGACAAATGCAATTAACAGATTAACAAAGATGATTGAAAATATTGAGAAGACAAACAAATCAACTTAGATAGATGCTAAAATACATGAACAAAATGAAAGCAGATTGAGTGAAGAGGTAAAGAAGTTACAAAAATAATTAACTCTCAAGGATTAGATATCATACATAAAAAATTACCTATGGAATAATGCAATTGAAGCCATACATGATGTATGGCCTTCAATTCATGTAATTTTTGAGGAAAGAGAGTTATTATTGGCAACCCAAGTAGAAATCCAAAAGACACAGACTGATTTGGTTGATAAACCAGAACAGGCTGTAAGATTAATCAATTTCCTCAACAACAAGAATAGACAGGAATTGGAAGAACTAAAAATCAATGACAGGACAACAACTATCCTAGAAATTAGGAAATTTAACACCAAAATAAATTTGATGAGGCAGCTTGAAGAAAAATGTGAAGGTATGAATACTGTTATAACCATATTCATGGTTAAGTTCACCAATTTAAGGCAAAAAGGACTTCCTTATATCATGGTTATTAATGATAAGTTAATGCCTCAAAATGATTATGACAAGAAGATAGGATAATATCCAAGGGGCAGGTGAATAGGCCAACAATTCAAGGCATTCCCATAGGAAAAGTATTGCTGAAAAGTTTTGAAGATTGATTTTATTTGCAGTATGAGATCAAACACCTTTTTGTCACTAAGCCAACCTTTACTAGGTATACCGAAGCTGATGAGAATTTTAGGAAACTAAAAGATATCCAAATTCCTAAAAATGAGGATTGGCAAGCATTGACTGATTTATTATGAAGAATGAAAGACAATTAAATCAAAATAAAAAATATGTTTGCTGATTTCACTGTCAAAACAGATTTTACAACAGTAAAGGAGTTTCACTGAAGGTTAAAGAGTATCCGAAATGAAAGAGTATTAGTAAGAAAGAGTATCAGTGAAAAAGAGTATCAATGAAGGCAAGTTAGATTCTAAAAAATATCTAAAGAGCCAGCAAAGAGGACACATAAGCAGCCAGGTGCTTCTTATCTTAAAAACAGTTTCTATTTCTTTTGAATAAAATAGGACAACTTGCTGATTTGTTAAGCGGATGTCACTATTATTGTTGTAAGATATTTTATTTTCCTAAGTTAATTCCTAGAAGTCATCTAGGATATTTTTTAAAACATTAAGTAATAATACTTCACTCTTTGAAGTATTTGGGGTGGAATAAAATTTTTGGAGATTACTATAGATATTTTGTTGACTTGAAGGCTTTGGATTTCGATTTTGAGTAGCAGACTAAATCAAATATTTGGCATCATACTTTAGGAACCCTGTGATAAGCTATCTGGAGTGAAGTACTCTCTTAAACTTGTCATTGTTATCTTCTTTTTTTACATGCATACATTTGTGTTTTAATTCTAAATTTGAATGTATAACTAGGAGTATTACTACAGGACATGTTAATTGCACCCTATTTTTAACTAGTTATCATTTCTTTGTTTTCTTCTGATTTCCGGTGTAGGCAACCCTTAATTTCTCCCTCTCCCATTTGACCTCTATCCACTACTTCCCTTTGTCAGATCAAAGGATCCTTAAGTTCCCTTTATCCCGATCATACCATCTCAAAAACCAATTTTCCAAGATCTCTAAGGGTTATCTATCTTACCCTGAAGACATTTGACCTCTTAGGCCTTGATCCTAGTTCTGTTAGCTTGAATTAGACTCCATAGCCCAATGGACAAGTATATTTCCCTCTGTCTATCCCTCCAAGTGAAATTTTCCCACCAAATCCAACAAACCAAAATTGCACTTTCATAGCTAGCCTAATATTCATAAATTAAAGCAAAGTTAAACTTGAAAGAGAAAGCCCTCTCTGAACCCTAGGAAGGCTAGATCCTAGAGTTTGAAGTAGGTTTGTGGTTACCTCTAGTATTCTTTGACTAAAAACCAAAATCCCACAACTTAAGAATTTATTAGAGTTACAACACCTCAAGCAAGCTAAGAAGGATAATAAATTATTTCCAATGTACTATGATCCTTACAAGGTGTTGCAAGAGATTGGTACTATGGCATACAAATTGGAGCTTCCTGCTTCTTCACGAGTGCATCTAGTTTTCCATGTTTCATGCTTAAAGAAGGTTATAGGGGACAAAATTCCAGTTCAAACAATATTTCCAGAACTTGACAAGGAAGGAAAAATCATATTGGAACCTGAAGCAGTCACAGAAACAAGAACTCGACAGCTACGAAATTGATCAATTTCCGAGTATCTCATCAGATGGAAGAACCTACCCACTGAAGATTCTACATGGGAGGATGAGAATTTTATACAGAAGCATATGGACCTACTCAAGCATTGAGGAAAACACTTTTTTTAAGGATAGGGGCATATTAGGTCCCTATATTACTAGTATAGTCCCTTATTGTTGTTAGTGTAACCCCCTTATTGTTATTGTTGTACCCTTGTGACACCAATATTGTTATTATTGTGCCCTTACAATATTATTGTTAGGTCGGCTAGGTTTATATTGTGACCCCATGGACTCCTATATATAGAAGGAGGTTTTGGTCATTTGTATCATCCAAGAATTGTTCATTTATGTAATTTATTGGAGGTTTCCCCCTCAAAGTGGCTGATTTCTAAGGCGTTGATCTCTCTTTTCTTCTATTTTTGGAGCTGGTTTCATAACAGACTCCCACCATTTAGAGAACAATATATTCCATATTATTATACTCCTCATGTTGTGGGGAAACCTATGGTCACCCATTTTGACAATACTCTGTCATTCTATGGTCACCCAAATGTTGGAATGACTGTTTGTCAGTGGTAATCTATCCTGCCCATTCAACAACAAACGATTGTGCATTCATACAAACCGGTTCAACTTGTTGCACCCAAACCAAATCCACTTGTTAATAATTCATTACCTCTCTCATAGGATCATATTTTTGTACCTAAATCATCTCAGGTGGGTCCTTCAACCCATTACCCTCAAGTTTTGGGCCCTCAGACTCCAACTCCTTCGGCTGGTTTACATCAACCACCTGTATCCCGAATCTTTCAGTCATAGGATGGATTATCATTTTATGGGATGTCACAAGCACCTACCGATCTTACCTATTCACAACCAGGTCCAAGATATTGTGGTTTTGGCTATGATATTAGTGGGTAGTCATCTTGGTAGCCACAACAACAAATTCCACAAAAATAATTCCAACAATAAACAGCTTACCCAGGTCTTGGTCAACAGATCCCTCAAGCGTTTGCTGATCAAAACAACCCCTATCTGTGTTACCTGCAAAAAATGCCCTATGTTGGTGCTAAAAGGCTTGTTTCCCAAGAAATTCCATCATATCCTGGCTATGCTCAACCTGACTTGAATTGACAGTTGCCCTTTGTTGAAACTTTAGAGTTATCTGATTCAAACCAGCTTACCAATGATCCTATCAGTTATTATCCTTGGTGGTCGGTGATACCACATAAATTAATCTCTGAAATTTCTAAATTCAATGGAAACCTTGGAGAAGACCTGGTAGTGCATGTTATGACTTATCATTTGTGGTACTGATCAAAATCCTTAAATTATGACTCTGTTCGACTATGTCTTTTCCAGCGCATGCTCATTGGTTTGGTCACGAAGTCGTACATTGAATTACCAAGAGCTTCATTTGATAATTTCACTTCCTTAGCCACTAAATTTTTGACCCACTTCCAGTTACCCATACGATATGAAACTGGAATGGAATTACTGACCAATTTCAAACGGACAACTACTACTCACATTTATGATCATATTCATGAGTGGCGTCGTCGTCGTAGAATGGTCAAAACATTTTTTCCTGATCAAATCCTTGCTGAGTGTTTTATTAAGTACTTTCTACCATTTATCATTGAGGATGTAGCTAAAGGTGGAATTTTCACTGAAGATCCAGTCATTTCTCATTCCCAATACTTAGATTTTATTTATACTCAGTCTGGCATGCTCTATGAGAAAATTCCAAACGCACTGCAACCAAATTTTAATGTTCCTCCTCCATATATTTAAGAATCTCATGCTGGCAACGATATGATAGGTATTGTAAGGAATCTCAACTCTACTACATTTGATCCTACACCTCCTTCTGAAATTCATGCAATGTCATCTGGCAAAGGCAATAGTGACAAGCAACCCTTAAGTAGGAAAAAGGGGAAAGCAAAGAAAACGAAAAAATTGAACCTCGCAGGAACGATCATCTGATCAATAATATAGCAATAATATGGTAATAATCAGAAACCTTTTTAACCTTGATTGATATGTAATGAGGAGAAATTTGTTCAATACTGTCCTCACTGCACCGAAGTCTCAAAATTTCTTAAGACCTCGATTGCATTTGCTGTGTTGACAGATCCTTTTCCGAATACACACACAAATATGGTTGCTACGAATACTGCTTCTAGTTCCCAAGTTCTTATGCTATCTGTCACAAAGCCAAAAAATGATGTTTTGGTGTCTATGTGAAATAAATATTACAGTAATTAGGCTATTGATCAACCTACTACCTCGACCAAGAATCCGTCTACTGAATAAATTTTGCCAACTGCTATTCCAGAGTTAACAATAAAGCCACCAAGGGGAGTCGTCCATAAATTGACATTCAATCCTCGAGCCCAAGAAACTCAAAATTATAATATAGTTGAATATTTGGCTCAGTCACCTTTAGCTATGTTGACGCTTGAGGTACTTCAAAATTTTCCCTCCCAGAAACATGATTTGTTGTCAGCAATTGGTGGAATCGACCCGATAGATTCCAATCTTGTAGCCTTTAATAATACAGGCTATGTGCCACAATTACTAGTAGAATTATCATTCTCCATCCAAGTAAATGTTCTCAATCACCTTGTTCATCACACTATTATTGACGAGGGAGAATCTACTTGCATTATGTCTCTAAACTGTTGGAAGTCACTTGGCTTTCCACGCTTATCTCAATCACCTATGATGTTGAAAGCTTTTGATGATCATACATATAAGCCTTGTGGTATCATCAATAACCTGCATGTCAAACTAGGAGGAAAAACTATAACTGTTGAAGTTGAGGTCGTTGACAGATGCCTTGACTACAAAATTTTACTCGGAAGACCATGGGTTTATGCTATGACTGTGATTGTCTCTACTTACTTTAGAATGATCGCCTTCCATCATAAAGGTGTTATCATAGTCATCAATCAACTCTCCTTCTTTCCCTCTAATTCCTAGTTAACTGGAAGCATTTCGTTAGTTCACGCACCCCAAATATCACTTCAAAACATTGGTTCAGGGATCTTCATGGATTCTTCCCTAATGGGCACCTTTGCATTACCACCACCTGAGACGTCGACATAAATTTCAAGAATAGAGACCTGCTGCATGATATATTCCACTTCATTTGAATTAAGAAAGATTACCAATGATTCTGAAGTTGTTACGCTGGATGAATTCCTGTTGCCAAGTCCAATTGAGCTAGCATAGAAATCAATCTACATGGCTTGGGAAATGCATCATGATTCATCATCACCGATCGTTCGGGTCGATCGTTCATTAGATTTTGGTACTCCATATGATCCTTTCTCATCCATTTTCTTGACTGATGAGAGAATTGTGGAATCCATGATGTCAGAAGGAGAACCATGGGAAGACAATTATCATCGTTCCCATCTTTAGGATTATGAAGAAGATAATATTTCTGAACTATATCACCCTTCTATCAATATTTTCTTTTTGAATTCTATTCCAATTAATGCAATTGAATCTGAGTGAAACTTGTCAAATATTGAAGAAACCATTTCTATTGATATTTCGACCAAACCCGGTGTTGTAGAAAAAATTCATGTCGGTGTGTCTTGTTCTCCATTTGAACTCGAAACTTATTGCTCTATTTTTCGTGAATTTCGAGATATATTTTCTTGGTATTATGAGGAAATTATAGGCATAGATACTAGTATCATTGAACACACAATTAAATTTGTACCCTAATGTTAGACCGGTATGTCAATGCCTTCGTCTTGTTCATCTGAAGAAGGTTGCTACCATTAAAGTAGAAGTTGAAAAACTTTTGGATGTTGGTTTCATTTACCTTGTTCCGCTTACTGATTGAGTTTCCAACATTGTTCTTGTCATGAAGAAACAAGGGAAAATCAGAGTGTGTTTCGATTAACGTGATGTTAATCTTTCTTGTCCAAAATACAACTATCCTACTCCCTTTATCGACCATATTATTGATGAATGTGATGACACTACAAGAAAAAAGGACATTGGTGAGGGTCATACTTGTGATGAACCTTTAAGGTCCGTCACCAATATCACATATGGTGACGGTCCTTAAAAAAATGTCACTGTAAGTGTATATAGTGATGGTCCTTTAAGGTTCATCACCAAAGCCATTTTCAATGACACTTTTGGTGAGAGTCGTTAAAGGCCCATCACTATTTCTCTCTTTGGTGACACTTCTAGTCACGAACTTTTAATGACACTCACCAATATTCTTTTTTATTTTATTTTTGGTGACGGTAAAAAAATGTTCATCACCATTGATCATTCCAATGAGTTTTTGATGACGCTATATGCCTGTTAATATATATTTTTTCAAAAGATAATGATTTAAGGCCATTATTGTGGAGTATTTTTTATGATATTTCCAAGGCCATAGTGGTTAGAATCAGTCAATTTTTTAAGAAGTAATTAGTGTGTATCATTTCCCTCAAGTAATCACTAGTCTAATAGAGTTTTCCTATGAGTCAACACATGAGTCATATCTATTAAGTTTCTTGTCTATCAAATTCCCTTTAGATAAAGTTCCACTAGTGTGTGTAGGAAATATATTATCTAATACATAATCAAGATCTGATAATTCTATTAATGAGAAAGACCTAACACTCCTCAACAATCTGGGCACACCTTAAATTAATGCTTTGTCACACACTAACATTTCTTAGCACCTCGCATGTATTGGAAAATCTTTGTACCTAGAACATCTTGTCATGAAACTGACGCCCAAGCACATGAAACTCTCCTAGCATGTGTTGGCATGCATGTAGTCCTTAGCATGCCCTGGAACAACTTGGTTGAATGCATTGACATACATTAGCACTTGGCACACAATGCCACTTGGCATGTATTGGGACCTATTATTAGTGTGACTAGCATGCCCCTTTTGAAAAATATAAAGTCTTGACTTATTAACCCTCTTATGTGTTCATTTCCTTACATTTTAGCTTGGTTATTCCTTTTGTTGCCTTGACACTTCTTGACACATATTGACATACCCTAGGACCCTCCACATCCTTAGCACTTGGCATGTATTGGCATATCTTGGCACTATTTGGAACATACAATTAGCACACCTTGGAACTCCCTAGCACATTTTGGCACTTCTTTACATGAATTGATATTCCCTAGCATGCCTTACCAATGCTTAGCATACCTTGTCACTCCCTCATTGGTATGACAACTAGGACTCATTAACACTAGTCCATGGCACACATTCCTCATATTCATTAACTTCCATGAATTTTGACCTAGTGCTCCCTTAATGCTTTTTCCTATTACTCCTTAACACTCCTAAACATGCATTAGCACTCTTCAACATGCCATTCCACTTCATAGCATGCATAATAGTACCTAACACATATGGAACACATTGAGATTCCTTGGTATGATTCGACATGGTTTAATATTAAATTTATTTGAGATCAATTTTTGGAAAGTAAGGAAGACTTGGCACTTAGAATGCATTAAGACTATGCACTTGGCACCTATTGGAACCTAGTGTTGGTGTGCCTAGCATGTCCCTCTTAGAAAAGGTAAATTGATGACTAATTAATCCTCTTATGTGTTCATTTACTTGTAGTTTAACTTGTTTCTCCATTTTTTGGCCTTGACAATACTCCCTGGCATGCATTGACACACCCTTGCACATCTTTACATGCCTTATCGCTTGGCACATATTATCATGTTTGACATGCCTTCACACTATCTAGCACATCTTAGCATTCCCTAGCACGTCTTGGAACTCATGTCCTCACATATATCCTTTACATTTTTTCATGACTTGGTAACCCAATCAAGTCCTTGGCTACTACAGTTCATGTGAAAACATTCGCCTGCTTCAACCGCAACAACTTGACCAATTGCACCTACTACAAGTAGATTGTGCCTTGTTCACCTAAGAACTGCCTATAACTCATCTTATGCCACTCATGTCTAATCTCAACTTATCCCAATTAATTATTTACCAAGACAAGGATCACATGATCTAGCCATGGCCATAAAAAAACTAAGCAACATAGCTTACACAGGCAATATTTCACATGCATGTTCAATTCATATAAACGATAGAACATTAATTGAGAGTTTCCAAGAACCACAAGATTCATAAGGCACACAAGACATAAGCTGACACAAGTTGGGTGCCCCAAAACTTATACACAACAATGTACAGTATGTAATTATATATAATAGTTTAAAACATGAGCATGAAGCCAAATTATGCCACATCTCATATTAAAAAAAATAACTAAAGGAAAAACAATGTTGTGCCTAACACAAAGTGATATCCCTTTGTCTAAAAATCCTATGTCAAGCCCCTTATAACAACCATAGGCTTGTCTCCTGAAAATCATATTCTAAAATTCTCCTAACACACTTCTTCCTTAGCACATTTGAATTTTCTAACACTCCCTTGCACACACTCTTATTTGTTCCTTTCCATGCGTTTTGACCTAGTTATCCCTTGATATGCCCCAACACTCACTAACACTCTAGTTTAGCATGCATTGACATTTTCCAACATGTGTTAGGATGCCTTTTAATTCTTTTGCATGCCCTGGCTCTCCCTAGCTATCATGCCCTAACAACTACCCTTACTTAATTTTCAACTTGGAAACCCAACCAATCCCTCGCTTGACTAGAAGAGCTTGACCGAGTTATAATTACTACAACTAGACTATATTGTTGAATTGTGTAGCTTGGGAGGTAATCCACAAGCCTAGTGAGATGGCTTTGTGTGAGTTTGGTCACAAAGGCTTTGTGGGAATAGAATCAAAGCAAAGGGATTTTGGATCCAAGACGGGGTTTAAAATCTAAAATAAAATTAAAAAGGAAAATTAATATTTCCTAACATCTAAGTGGATAAAACCCATAAGTTCTAGAGGGTTCCTAAGAGGTCTAGGAAAAACTATTTGAGGAGTCCTTAGCATGAAGGAAATAACATCAAGTGAGAAGGAGCTCATTTTATCAAGGGGGTGAAGGGACATGTAGTCCTAAAGAGGCCATGATAATTATCATGTACTATAGCATTCATTAAGATGTCTCAGTATACTTTGGCATGGTTTAATATTAAAGTTATTTGAGATCAGTTATTGGAAAGTAGAAGAGAAGTAACAGAGGATGATTTGGCACTTAGAATGCACTAACACTTGGCACTTGACACTCATTTTCACCTAGTGTTGGTGTGCATAGCATGCCGCTCTTGGAAAATGTAAATTGAGGACTCAATAACCCTATGATGTGTTCATTTCCTTGTATTTTAACTTGTTTCTCCTTTTTTTTTCCTTGATTGTCCCTTGCATGTATTGTCACACCATTGTAGATATTGACATGCCTTAGCACTTGACAAATCTTAGCATATTTTACATGCCTTCGAACTATCTAGCACATGTTAGCATTCCCTAGCATGCCTTGGCACTCATGCCCTCAGAAATATCCTGACATTTTTTCATGACTTGGGAACCCAATCAATTCCTTAGCTACTACAGTTCATGTGACATTGGTCTGCTTCAGCCATAACAAGTTGATCAATTTCACCTACTACAAGTAGATTGTGCGTTGTTCACCTAAGAACTTCATATACCTCATCTTAAGCCAGTCATGTCCAAGCTGAACTTTTCCCACTTAAGAACTTACCAAGACAAGGATCACATCTAGCCATGGCCATAAAACAACTAAGAAACATGGCTTACATAGGAAATATTTCACATGTATGTCTAGTTCATATAAACAATAGAGAATTAACTAAGAGTTTGCAAGAACCACAGGATACACAAGATATAGGTCAGCACAAGTCGAGTTCCCTAAAACTTATACATAACAATGTACAACATGGAATTGTCTAAAATAGTTTAAAACATGAGAATTCGGCCAAAGTGTGCCACATGTCATATAAAAATAAAAGATAAAGGAAAAATAGTGTTGTTCCCAACACAAAGTCTCCCTTTTTTTTAAATTGCTTTGTCGAGCCCCTTATCAAAATCATAGGCTAGCCTCTTACAAATCCTATTATGAACTTTTTCTAACACACTTTATCCTTGGCACACTTGAATTCACTGAGACTCCTTGGAACACACTCTTATTTGTTCATTTCCATGCATTTTGACCTAGTTCTCCCTTGTGATAACTCGACACTCCTTAACACTCCACAACATCCATTGACATTGTCCAGCATGTGTTAGCACACCTTTTCATTCCTTGGAATTCCCTAACCATTCATAGTTATCATGCCCTCACAACTACCCTTACTTAATTTTCAACTTAGGAACCCA
This sequence comes from Pinus albicaulis, assembly GCA_034641835.2. NCBI lineage: Eukaryota > Viridiplantae > Streptophyta > Pinopsida > Pinales > Pinaceae > Pinus > Pinus albicaulis. The sequence goes on from CM076572.1 coordinate 102,616,703, forward strand.
ACCAAGTCCTCTCTTGACTATAGGAGCTTGACCAAGTTACGATTACTACAACTAGACTATGTTGTTAAATTGTGTAGCTTGGGAGGTACTCCACAAGCCTAGTGAGATGGGTTTGTGTGATTTTGACCACAAAATGTTTTGTGGGAAAATAACCAAAGCAAAGTGGCTTTGGACCTGAGATGAGGTTTAAAATATAAAATAAATTTATACAGAAAAATATGTTTCCTAAGGTCTAAGTAGATAAGATTCGTAAGTTCTAGAGCATTCTTAAGAGGCCTAGCTAGGAAAAGCTATTTAAGGAGGCCTTATTATGAAGGCAAGAACATCATGTGAGAAGGGGCTCATTTTATCAAGGAGGCTAGGAGGGATGTAGTCTTAAAGTAGGTCTAGTTAGAGGTCTGAGTAAGTGTTGCTAAAGGGAGGCCATGATCATCTACCAAGAGTAAGATCATCATGTGAGGGTTCAAAAGAATGTCACATACCTTAATGGGTTCGAGATGGGAATTAGGATGGCATATTATTGGTTGTCTTAGGGTAGATAAATCTCAAGAGAGGCGACTCATGAGAATTCAGGCATGTGATTTTAGTGGTGTTTCTGTGTGAAGTCCGCATCAAATTTTGAAATATTAGATAGGGTTGAGACCCTACCTTGTGTTGGTTACTAGGTTGCGAGGTCTGTGATAAATACCAACACAAATGGAGGAGGGTTTGCAATAGAATTTAGGGCCAGAATAGAAGTATTCACAAGTGTAATATTGACTGAAGTAATCATAGTTTGAGGGTCATATAGAAATAAATTTTAGTTCAATATTCAGTCAAATAAATGACCAGGACCTATGGATCCATATGAGCTAGGCTGAGTCTCTTATGGAGGAAAGAGTTTTCTTTTTTGCTATGGGTGTATATGGTTTTTTCTAAAGCAATTAGAATAGAAGTATAATTCCCTATTTAGGGAGGTTTCCTAGCATGTTCAATACATAAGGTATGTCATTAATACTGTGAAAAATTTGCATAGAAGAAGAGGGGTTGTGACCCTTAGAGAGAGGTTTATCACTGCAATATATACCACAAATTTGGAATATGGTTTGCAGAAGTATGTCTGGAGATAGAAAATCCAAAGGAAGGTGGAACCTGAGTAGAATATGGAGAAGAATAAATGTGCCATATGAGGAATGGATTGACATGAAGAGGATTTGATTTTGTTGGATTGTCCATAGAGTTTTGGACAGAGATCTGAAGTAGCCTATAAACAGTTAGTCAATGGACTATTAATGGATAATTTGTGACCCTAGTTCAATCATCTACAAATTGTTAGAAGGATGATAAGATGAGTAGTTCATATTTGTTCATAGATTGGACAAAAAAAAATTGGTACACAAGAATAGTGATTTTGAGAGGACTCAAATCACTATTAGGTGGCATATTTGAAGAGCCCTAGATGAGGGAAATGTTGTGGGCACTAGATCAGTAAATAAATTTACTATGGTTGGGAAAATTGATGGTAGTCCAAGTACAATTGGAGGGTTGTTAGGTGACTATCAAAGAAGAGCTCTAAGTCCTGTACTTGTGAAGGAAAACAAGACTGGTAGAAGGGTAGGTGTATTGGGCCTAAGGACGTGCATAATTTGAAGGACTAAAGTAGTAGTCAAGTGGGCTAGCTAACTAGCCCTAGTTCAATGTATTGTAAGTATTGCATCATTGAGAAGAAAGGAAACCTCCATATCCATAGACTTGTCATCTTGGAGCAACAGTATGGAAAAAGTGGGTAGACCAAAGAGTTGTTCACAATAGAGTTGTGAACAACTAATCAAAAACTTTAAGTGTTGAAAACCTTAAAGGAAAAAAGAGGTAGATAGAGGGAAATTTTTTTTGAGCTGATTTCAGTAATATAAAGGAGTTTAGTTCATTGATAGAGGTAGATTGAGGAGTTTCATAATGGGAGGAAAGAGGACCTGCCAGATGTGTTCAAGACATGTGGATTGAAAGGGATATGTGTGTCCACCATAAAAAATTGAGTTAAGTGTTGTCTTGTTCAAGGTATATTGGTTGTCAAAGGACTAACACCAAGACCTAGTTGTATTCCTTGTATTATTGTGATTGTAAAGGGCCATCATCCCTGGTACGAGAGCTCTAGTCCATTCTATTACATTTTATAATTTAACGAAGAAAGGTTTGAAAAAGTTCAAAATTTTTATGTGCACTAATTGATTCCCTGATGTGTGTAGATTTTATTGTGAATGTTGATGTGTTCCGACATGTGAATGTGTTTACAAAAAATATTCTAAGACCAAACCCAAATTCTCATGTGTCATGGAAATTCAACATATGCCTTGTTCACCTAAGAACTACATGTAACTCATATTAGAATACTCATTTCCAATCTCAATTGATCCCACTTAACAAGTTACCAAGACAAGGCTCGTCACATACAACTGTGGTCATCAAACAACTAAGAAACATAGTTTACATCTTTGCATGCCATAATACCTGACATGTCTTAAATGCCTTGGAATTATGTGGCATGTGTTAGCATCCCCTACATTCCTTGACATGATTTTACACTCCCTAATACACCATAGAACTTCCTGACACACCTTGGTAGTTTAACATACCTTGGCATTGCCTAGCATATAACCTTGTCACTCCCTCCTTAACACACCTAGAACTCATTGACACTCCATATCACACACTCTTATTCGTTCATTTCCATGCATTTTGATCCAGTTCTTCCTTGTGTTTACCTGACACTCCCTAACACTCCCTAGCATGCAATGGAACACCCTAACACCTAGCACATCTTGGCATGCCACCCTAACACATTGGCACAACTTGGCATGATTTCCTAGTAATCTATCATGCCTTGGAATTTCCTAACATACCTTGTCTCTTCCTCCTTATCACACCTAGAAATTGCTAACACTCCCTCCTTAACACATGGAATGTATTGGCATGCCTTGGCACTATCTGACACATATTCACACACCCTGACACTTCTTGAAATGCCATAACATTCCCTATTATTCCTTCAATCCCCCATTGCCACGCCTGACACTCGCTGACACCCCCAACACACCCTCTTATTCATTCATTTCCATTCTTTTTGACTCAATGATTTATGTTTGTTGGGGTGCACGTCTAGAAAGAGTTCCTTTAAGAGAATAAAAAAATGATCTCACCATTACTGACATAAGTAATTGAGAGATTCTACTTGAATGACATTAGGAAACTACACAATATATTTTAAGAATGGCATTTTTATGGTTTTTTGTTATGGTGTGAGAATGGTAAGAATTGAGTGGTCAATAAGGTGTGTGAATGCTTAGAATACCTTCTCACTCCCTCCATGGCATGACAACTATCACTCATTGCCACTCCCTGACACACCCTCATATTCATTCACTTCCATGTATTTTTACCTAGTGCTCCCTTGTGTTTTCCTAGTACTCCTTAACACTCCTCAACATGCATTGACACTCTCTTACCATCAACATGCATTGGCACTCAATTATGCAATCCTTAATTTGGAGCCTTAACATTGTATTTTAGAAGTTATACTCCAATTATAACAAGTGAAAACTCTGATGATGCCCTTCCAACTTTCATGTATTGTACCAATTAAACTATTGTGGCCCAAGTTAGCATATAATAAGCTACTCAAGTTTCCAAATGGATCTGGAACAGTTCCTGTGAGGTAGTTAACTAAGAGAGACAATACCGAAAGGTTTTTCATTAACCTAATCTCAGGAGGGATTTTTCCTTCCAATAAATTCGCTGAAAAATGTACTATCAAATAATAAATATTCTTGCATTCCCAGATTCCATGTAACCTATGGAGCCTCTCAGCGTGGTTGAAAGCATACTACCGCGAAGCTGTGGATTGATTAACTATGCAATTCCAAAATCATTGATTTGCGCCTATGGTGATCAATTCCACACATGGAGTCTTTTGATCTAGGCATTTATTTTTCTAAAAAAATGTTTGGGGTGTCACTGAATTGGTGGAATTCTCAAATTCATGACATTGTAAATTAAGTAGGAGATTTGTTGCTTTTATTATAGAGGCTAAGGTTTGCAAGGAGAATATAGGGTTTGTAGGGTCTTAGGGGAAAAGAAGCATCAATTTATGTCTCTTTGATATACTAAAGAGTATGGATTATATGAGTAGTTGATATGGATTATATGAAATTGAATCCACCTTGAGATGCAGGTTGTTATGACTCTTGAAGTCTCATCCTTCTTCCTGTCGATGAAATTTTTTTATTAGCTATCCCTTGGATAAAAACCACCATTTTCGTAAATTCCTATGACTCTTGACTCTTCAACAATGTTCCCATGTAGTTGTGCCCAAATTCCATAATTGTGCCCATTAAATTTTATAATATCTATCTTGAAACTCATAATGTTGACCCATTGATTTGATCCTAGATTTAGTTTGCAATTAGAAACCTAGAACTAATCCACTAAACAAATATAACTTTTTAAGAGCATCTACGACTTGCATAAGACTTGTAGGCAACATGCTACATCTCAAACCATTATCTTTAATACCTTGTTGGAGAATCAAGGGATTTTGTATATTAGAAAACTTGTATTCTAAAATAGAGGTGGTGTCTAAATACATTGTTACAACACCTAAGAACAACTGAACATAGTTCAACATACTAAGAAGTGTAAGAAACAAAATTATTTCCATACACAACGCATATAATATGTTGCTCACCATATAATAAATACACCCATAAGACCATATTTTTTAGCACCAATATGTAACCAACACAATCCATACCTTGCTTAACATAAAATGAATTCTATGCACGCACTAGCTATTTTGGGTTGATTGATTAGTTAACTAGATGATCACTGAGTTAGACTGAAGTCCCACTACACAACTGATCTTCCACTAGTTCCTCCAAAATTTAGAACTAGTTTAACTGAAAGAAACTTGAAATAACTGATCTTGATTGCCATAAATTAGCAATCACACATGCTTAACTGAACTCCAACTCCTCTAACTCGAATTTACTAGGATAAATTAGTGACAAGATCCATGTCACCTCAGTTAACTGCCTCCGAGTTGTCTGTTGATGTGGAAATTCTTTTTTTTTCTCAATTTTACCAATGCAAAGTCAAATTGAGATTTTCTTGCTGTATTTTTCAGCAATAGGCATTTTCCTACTCTATATAATGTTTCCCTCAACCAAGTATGGTAATGAATGTGTTTTTTGTTGTTTTTGATCACTTCCTTTAGACGGGAATTTCGGCACCCTATAAGAAGACTGTTGAAACAAAATCCACTCATAAGCTCTTCTTCGAGCATATTTTGGTTCATTTTGGGTTGCCAAAGACCATATTTCTTGATAGGGATAGTAGGTTCCTCAGTATTTTCTGGTTTATCCACTGGTCCATGACAGACATCAAGCTTGACCAAATCCACTACCTTCCATCCCTAGATTGATAAATAAAAAGTACCCGATATGATTATTGTAGATGTCCCTAGAGTATACAATTGTGAGGATCCACATATGCATGTTGAAAGCCTTCCATATTTTCAACAGAAATTTGACATAACTCATCATATTTCTATTGCCCACAAGCCTTTTCAAGTGTGCTTGGGGTCCCAAAAATTTGACACAAATTGATGTAGCTATATTCATGGAATAACACCTGAAGATACCTCCCAAACTTGGAAGCAACGAATCCAATTTTTAGGAATGTATCTAACAAATTCAATAACGAGTTCATGATATTTTATAGAAATTTGTGAACTCCAAGTACAAGTAGATACACAATCCATTCGTATCCACATAAGTTTCAGGTTAGTGACGAGTTATGGTTGGACTTGCATAAAGAGCAATTGACAAACTCCTAGAGGAAGCTCATACCATTTTGATACGAGCCTTACACCATCGCCAAGGCTATGGGTGAGAATTATTTCAAGGATAGTCATATGATGATTTATATTACTTAAAATGTATATGTTAGGATGATTTATGCTTGATGGGGTGCATGTCTGGAAAGAGTTCCTTTAAGAGAATGAAAAATATGATCGCGCGATTACTTACATAAGTAATTGTGATATCTACCCGAATGACATGAGGTAACTACATAAGAGATTTTAAAAGTGACATTTTTAAGGTTTTTTTTATATCAAGGTATGTGGATCATTATGTTTTTTTTCCAAAGCATTTACATATGGATAAATTTTTTAAATAGTACATCACTCTAATATTGTTTCTCTTACATGCTCCTAGGTTATAATTCAAAGCATCGTAGGTACTAAAATTCATGAAACTCCTGTTTTTTTGCTCTAAATAACTAAAACTCCCAAGCGTGCTACTCTTAATATTCAAAATTGCATTATTGTTAAGACTACTTCCTTTAATTGTTATTGTTCCTCCATAAGTAAGCTAACTACGAGGTGGACTTGAACCATTATTAACACACTAGTGTAGTGTTACCTATTTGTATTTAAGAAGCATAAGGGGCGGGGTTGGTATAAGGCCAACTTTGCTATTGTCTAGTGCCATTCCCACTACTAGGTTCTCATCCTCTGTTGGCCTTAGGATACGGTTTCCCATTAGTTCACTTGATTCTTTCTCATTCGCAATCTCATCCTACATTGCATCCAACCTGATACTTTGTAATCACATATCTCTCGTAACCTCACTCTAGTGTGTTCATTAGACCTCATTGAGGTGCATTGAATACCACTCTTTATTGAGCTATATTTTATCATCAAACTTTTGTTTCACAACCATCCGCTCACCAAATCACCTTTCCCATTGAAATTCTCTAACTCTCTCATCCTCACTTCACTACTCTCTTCCTAGTTAATCTACTTTTGCAAATCCTCATTGCCTTCTTCATTTGCTCACATCAAGTTCAACCACCACTTGTTAGTTATCTCTACTTCCTCAAAACTTATTCAACTTGCTTTTTAGATTTTGTGTCCTTCATAGCCATTTAGTGCTTTGAACTCTAATCTTTTCCAACCCCATTGTAACCCATTACTTAAATGCAAAATTTTACACCACCATACCATAATAAAAAAAAGTTAGTAGGAAACAACATTTCCTAATCCTTGTAGAGTTTGTGTTCAATAATTTCTCTCAAAGCCCCTTTTCCTTAGCTTTTGAGTAAAACTAGTTCATGGGATTTTTGTTTTTCGAATATCAAAATTTTTCGTTGCCCTCATCTATTTCCCTCCCTCGCATTGCAAGGTTTGTCCAATGAAGGAGGAGGAGCATCCATGCTATCCCAAATCTGATTTGATAAATTTTTTGAGCTCAAGAAATTGGATTCCCGGTGCCTCCAATCACGGTGATTTCATTTTACAGAATTAATTTGTCATTTGAACTCAAGAAATTGGATTCCTGGTGCCTCCAATCATGGTGAATTCATTTTACAGAAGGAATATGTCACTTCAAAGCTCTTCTAGACCAGTGCAACGAGGCACTAAATAGGTTGTATGTTCAAGATTCCACGGAGGAAGATGAAGCCAAAGGCGTGGGTGATAATCTGTTGAAGATTTTATTGATTCTCCTCTGTTCATGAGTGATTTCTACAGAAAAAAAGCCATCTTGCAGCATGTCTACCATGCCCAGAATTCAAAAGTTGATGCTAAGCCAAAATAAATGGGAATTGTTCAACACATTTTAGAGATTTGTAAGAACCGTGGGATAACTATCACCAACCAGTGAATTGATACAGATTAGAAATAATTTATACACATTTAAAACTCTTTCATGACTACAACCTAAGATGTCACAGGTGTGGGGGCCTCTGCTAATTTGCTGGTCTTTAATGATGAATTGGGATTCACCAACCGCAACATATAATATCTTTGCAGCGTTGGACGATATACCAAGAATGGTAGAAGACAAGGAGGCTACATTGGTGAGAAAGGCATTCATTTCTTAAAACCTGTACTCATAAAACAAAAAGAAATTGGGGTGATAGGGAGGTTTTTCAATCCTTGACTATAGAATGTTTAGATAAATGTAATATCTATTTCTAAATTTGCATAGATTGAGTTTAAAAACTTCGGGAAACGGCTTCTCATATGCAACATGTTATGAAAACAATATAAATTGGGGTGATTGGGAGCCTTTTCTAGCCCTGTCTGTTAAGATAAAATTTGCACTAGGTATCTGAATTTGAAGAGTTTTGCTTTAACTACTTTGGCTCATGGATGTTTAGATGAAATATGGTATAAAAACATAATAGAATTGCGGTGATTGGGAGCTTTTTGTAGCCCTGCATTTTTAGATAGAATTTGGTGTGCGTTTTTAAATTTATGGAATTTGGGTTTAGGAGCTTTGGTCATGGTGTTTAGATGAAATATTTTTTGAAAACAGGATGGAATGGGGGCAATTGGGAAATTTTTTCTAGAACCAACTTCTTAGGTAGAATTTGTAGTGCATATCTCAATTTTGAAGTTTCTATTTAACAAATTCAGGCATGCATGGCATATGCGATACGTGTTGTGCCATTATCAGAAGTTAAATCTATTCGCTGGCACACACCACCTCTGGGATTGCAATTTGTCATTGTTGTTTTCACATCTGGTAAATTTCTTAAACATACTGTCTCTAATAAAAATGTTGATTGCCATTTGTTTCTATATAATTACTAATTATTAACACTTCAATTCATAATTTTCCTTAAAACTAGTACACTATGAGATAAAATGACCTGGTTGGTAGGATGTGGAGCTTTTTACATCATGAATTTTGAAGATATTTATCTTTTGGATGTGGCACATTACTAAAATATTTGAGAATTTTATTTCTCTACATTATAGAACTTCAATTGTTGGTATCCTCTTTTGTGCTTAGTACTATTTCTTCTTTGTAGGCCTTGTTTTTCCACCATTGTAATTCTATAATGGAGGTGTTCATGATTTTCTTGCCACTTTGAAGGAGCATGTTTTTCTTGTCAGGTATATGTCTATTCTTCATACAAATTTCATGTTCTAGAATTTTAATATCTATATAATTTTCATTTCATCTATTAGAAATTATGAAGATATTTTCTTGTTAAAGCTCTGTACTTTTATTGTTTCTACTTGCATTTTCCTAAATCTTGGAATAAGCAGCAATTGTCTATTGAGTGGCAATGAATTCTCAGTAAACCATAGCACACATAGGATTTTTCATTAATTTTAGAGAGCTCCTAGACATGGTAAAACTAGAAAAGGAACATCACAGTCAATTTCTTTCAATATGTATATTGAAGGCCAACTCTAGAGTCTAAAGGTGTCACTCTGTAAAAACCTGCTAGTTTGCAATTTAGGCAATTTGCAGGAGTCCATATACCAAACACTAAACCATATGCATTTTTTCAACAGAAAATAAACATGCATAGAGATATATCCACATAAAGGATCTTATCCATAGAAAAGGAATTCACTATCATTTGGTTGCAGAACTTATTCCATGTTTGTTAGTGTTGTCTCCTGCAATGCAGTGTTCTACACTTCAGCGGTTTCAAGCTACTAACCTGGCACAAATAAAATATTGACCTTTGATAATAAGATACTATCCTAGTTGTATGAGAAGTGTGAATTACTACAAGGTTCTGACTCCTGCGCAAACTTGATATAATTACAAGCATTTATTGGGATAAACAAAAGTAGGTCAATGGGACTAAAAGCTACAAGTATTCATATTGTTACCTGAATCAGTGGATTATGTCCACAAAAGACTGTTCATTAGGAAGAAAGGAGAATTTTGGAAATTTCTCCAAGGGGAGTTGAGAATGTAACTCATGCCTATAGGAGCTGTCAGTGACTATAAAAATCAAGTATTCATGTATAGGAAACATTTGGATGTCTACCAAAACTACACTAGGGTTGTGGGGGAGCGCCCCCCCCCCCCCCCCCCCCTCCGGAAAATCCGCTCCCGAAGCACGCTTTGCTCGAGAGCAGATTCAGAGAAACCTCAGGAGAATGCTCCCTTCAAAAAATTTACCTCCCTGGTTTTTTGGGAGCAAATGAGGGAGAGGTTGAGGAGCGTTCGCTCCCTGATCACTCTCGGAGTGATTTTTTTAAGGCAGGAGTAGTTTGCCTTAAAAAATCGCTTCCTATGGGTGAAATTTGTGCAAATGATTTTTGGAGGGAGGGGAAGGGCCAAAAGAAATAAAAGGCCCTCCTCCCCTCCCACAATGCACCATTTACATATTGAGAGAGCAAGAGAGGGCTTTTGGAATTGGGGCTTGAGTTGAGGAGGAATATTGAGAGGGTTGCTTGGGAGCTTGGGATTGAAGGCTATTGGAGAGCCAAAGAGGTAGGGTCTAGACTCTAATCTAGAATTTGTGTTTTTTTATGTCCATTGTTAAATGAAAATATTCTTTTCTCTCTTTCCTATTCCCATTCCTCCATTTTATTGCAGACAAAAAACTATAACTCCACCAAAGTTCAAAACTTCAAACATGATGGGTATGTGGCTTGACATTCTCTTGTTGGTTCCTCTTTTGGTTATGATGATGTTGGGGAGCAAAAGAAGGAGGAATGATGAAGATGATGAAGGAGTGGGTAGTGGTGGAAAAGGAAACCCTGGAAAAGAGGAGTACCTTTGTGAGGAGGAGGAGGAGGAGGATAATGAGAGTGGAAAGAAAACCAAACCCCATTGTGGAAATATGTTTCTAGGCCTTCAGGAGGGGAAGGGGGTGGAACCACTAAATTTACATGCCTCCATTGCAAAAACACTTACACAAGTTAATACACCCATGCCCGAAAGCATATTTGTGCGAAAATGGCATGGGATGGAAATAAACAAATAGGAGTCAAAACTTGTGGAAGTGTGTCACAACAACAAAGCACCAAATACATAAGGGAAGAGGAGGAAGCCCAATACAAATCTAAAAGATAAAAGGGTGACTTTAAATTTTGAACATAACACCACTATCCCACCATCAAATAGACTAAGAACTCCATCAACACCACGTTGAAAAATGTAACTAGGTTTGGTCTTCATAATGACACATAATTGTGACTTTGGTAAATGATGTAATAATTTTTTTTTTTAAACAGTAAATAGTAGTGGTTTCATTAATCCGTGTCCAGATAGCGACATTAAACCAGATGATTACATCATTTCATTGTCTTGCCAAAATTCAAAAAATGTGTCAATGTCTACATACAGGGTTGTCTTCGTAGACACCTTATTTCTATTTTGTCTATATCTACGGTCCATACTGTTCCCATGTGTGCTATAGAGCTTAGAAAAGGAGTTGCCAAGGTATGTGCATTTATGATTTTCCATTCAAAATTTAGATTGTAACTACCTTATCCATTTCTTCTGTAACCTGGCGCTTAGTTGAGAAAACCGTTCAGAAGAGACTCAAGCTTGAAAACCCGAAATGAATGCTGTGCAAAGTGAGTGTTGTCCAAATGCTATCCAAAGTGAGTTCTGTCCAATTGATGTCCATAGTAAATGTTGTCCAGAGGAAATGTTGTCCCAATGCTTATCCAAAATAAATTTTGTCCAAATGCTATTAAAATGCTGTTAAAATGTTGTCCAGACTCCATAGTGAATGTTGTCCAAATGCTGTCCAAAGTGAATGTTGTCCCAATGATGTCCAAAGGAACTACTGTCCCATTGTTGTACCAAATGAATGGTGTCTAAATGTTGTCCAAATTTAGTTCACATGCTGTTCAAATGCTATCCAAATGCTATCCAAGGTGAATGTTGTTCCAATGCTGTCCAAGGTGAATGTTTTCCAAAGGAACTACTGTCCCATTGTTGTCCAAATGTTGTCCATAGCGTGATTCAGGTGGATATTGGTGGCCACCCACCTATTCCACTTGGGGCCTCACCATTGTCTCTTTCAATTTTTTTTCACAACTTACTATTTTTAGCAGTTTTTAGGGTCCTGGACTTCCATAGCCATTTTAAAGCCCCAAACGGAGATAGTATGTCGAAGTTACGTCCCTGGGAAGTTGAAACACTAATTTACCCAAACAGGGCCCATAGTTTTGGCGCTTCACCTCCTAGGGTTAGGTTTTTGGATGTTTAGAATTCTCCATAATAAATAGGCCCTCGAGCCTCATTGTAATACAATTTAGAGGTTTGTAGTCACCACATCTCTTCTCAGAGATTCGCTACCAGCACCCTAGCTATTTTATTTCCATCATGTTTGTAAGCATATTTCTGTGATTTGATATTAATGAAATGAAGCCTTATTTCTGTTGTATTTCTATGTTTATGATTATTTCTATATTCTTTTGCGTTCCTGCATAGATCCGGATCAGTGGTATCAGAGCGGTCTACTTTTTCTCGATCCTTCTTTGCATGTCCCCAACGAGGTCAGGGTATAAAGAGTTAGGGCTCGATCTAGTGGAACCTTTGCAAGATCAGCCTCACAAACCTCGAAGGACGCCCATGGGGGATGAAAAGAAAGATGAGGGAGCAGGAGATCCTATCAAACTATTGCTCAAGGAGGCCCTCGAAAAACAAAGGAACGTGATGATGGATAACTTTTCCCAGATCCTTCAACGACTGCCCACCGGCAGTGCATCTGCATCCAGTAGCCACTCTGGAGGCGCGACTCCCTTTAAGGTACAAGTAAACTTTGAAATTCCCATATTTGAGGGTCAAATAGATGCAGATGCTATAGATAGATGGTTGAATCTATTAGAAGGATATTTCTCGGCTCATGATTTTTCTGACCAAGAGAAGATTATTTTTGCACTCCTCAAAGCTACCCCCCATGTCAAGGACTGGTGGGAAACCTACTGTGAGAAAACAGATGAGACAAAACCCTCTCTGTTCTTAGCCGTACCCATTTGGAATTCAATCTGAGATTCCATCAAGGAACAATACTATCCCGTGGGGAGCTATGAGGACAAGTACATACAATGGACCACGCTGCGGAAACAAAGGGATCAAGATGTCCATGAGCTAACAAATTTTTTCCATACCCTATGCACAAAGTTGGGTATCAAAGATTCAGAGAAACATTTGGTGCTAAAGTATCGCGGTTGTCTACACAGATACATTCAGGAGGAAATGGAGTTCCTCAACATCTCCTCGCTTGGTACGACATACCGGTATGCTACCAAGATTGAGTAGAAATTCAAATAAAAGAAGTGAGACTTTGGATCTGCGAATCAAAAGCAAGGGAAAGGTGCCCCCAAACCGCAGAACAAAGGACAAAGCCAAGGCATGGTGGCCCAAGACAACCTGCCAAAGACACAAGCGAAGAACAACAATGCAAAGCCAAATAAGGACATGGGAAAGTGGTGTGAGTTCCATAAGAGCTCCACTCACAACACAAGTGAGTGTCGGGCCAAGCAGTTGCTGGTGGCCGAGATGCGGGCTTCTGAATCAGATGCATGCTCCGACTTTGAATTAGAACTTGACAAGGTGAATGACAAAGGGAAGCAGATTATTGATGTGGAGCCCAACGCCACTGTTGCCACTATGAAGATCCTAAAGGAGGAACCAGAAGATCCAAAGGAGGCAGGGCATCTCTTCAACTCCCAGATGTGGGTAAAGGGTTCCCTGCTATGGTTCACTGTCGACAATGAGAGCCAAAAGAACCTCATTTCAGCAGATGTCATGAAGCAGTTGGGCTTGCTGACCACAACGCACCCACAACCATACACCATTGGGTGGCTTCCCCAAGTACGAGATCTCCGCATCAGTCAGCAGTGCCACCTTCCCTATAGCATCAAGCCCTTCACGGATGAGGTATTATGTGACATTTCTCCTATTGATGTTTCTGATGTATTATTAGGCCAACCATACTTGTGGAAGTGAAATGCTATGTATGAGTCTCGGCCTCATGCTATTATTGTTACTTTGGGAAATAAATTATACATGATACTAGAGCTACCACCGCCTCCCACTATCTCTTTGGTTACTACAAAACAATGTAGTAAGCTCATTTCCAAAACCAAGAAATTTGTTTTCCTGATGATCCACCCCCAGGGCAAGAAGAAGACTGTGGTCACGACCTCCAGACATGACTCCTTTCCACGAGAACAACAAATGGACAAGGTTGTGGAGGAGTACAGGTACATCTTCACCTCACCCACAGGGGTGCCTATACACTGTTAGGTCAAGCACCCCATTGGCTTGAACCCAAGTGTGCCACTACCCAATGGACCAATATATAGGCACTCTATTCTAGAGAATGATGAAATCAAGAGGCAGATTCAGGAGCTAGTGTAGAAAGGTCACATCAGACCAAGTTCATCACCCTGTGGGACCCCAATCATGTTAGTACAGAAGAAGGATGGGACTTGGAGAATCTGTATTGATTATTGGGCGCTGAACAAGATCACTTTCTAGAATAGGTACCCAATCCCATGGATTGATGACCTTCTGGACCAACTCAAAGGGGAAAAATATTTCAACAAGATTGACTTGAAGTCTGGGTATCACCAGGTACCAATCGAACCCTCTAATGTGTGGAAGACTGCCTTCAAAGCCAAGGAGGGCCTTTTCGAATGGCTCATCATGCCTTTCGGATTGACAAATGCTCCCGCAACCTTCATGAGGTTGATGGACGACATCTTGCATCCATTCACCAACTCATTTGTAGTGGTATACTTGGATGACATTCTGATCTTCAGCCAGACTTGGGAAGAGCACCTTCACCACATCCGACAAGTCCTCCAAACACTGCGGCAACACAAGTTGAGTGCCAATTTGGAGAAGTGCACTTTTGGCATGACCCAGGTTCAATATCTAGGATACATTATTGATGAAAGGGGGGTGCATGTGGATCCAGCTAAGATCCAAGTCATTTGGGATTGGCCAACCACAACCACCCTAACAGAGCTTCTAAGATTTCTGGGTCTTGCTAATTTCTACCGCAGGTTTGTGTTGGGATTCTCTCATATCACTTGGCCCTTGAGTCAAGTCACCAAGGGAGGAGCGAAAGAAAAATTCTGTTGGTCGGAATCTCAACAGAAGACATTCATAGAATTGAAACATCGCCTCTATTCTGCCCCAGTTCTCACATTACCAGACTTGCAACAACCATTTGAGATCGAGACAGATGCCTCTGACTATGCTATTGGGGAAGTTCTTACTCAATAGGGGTAGCCAGTGGCATATCACAGTGAGACATTGTCCGACACAGTTTGAAAGTATCCCACTTATGACAAAGAAATTTATTCCATTGTGCAGGCTTGTCGACAATGGAACCATTAAATTTTGGGGAAGGAGCCAATCATCCACACAGACCACCGACCCCTGCAATTCATACAGACACAAGGGAAGTTGCAGAATGATCGCCATCAGAAGTGGTCCACATATCTGCAACAATTTCATTTGAACATCAAGTACAAGAAGGGTAGCACCAATAATGTTGCATATTGCCTCAGCTAACCACTGATTGTGGCCATAACCACTGTTCTCAAATCTTGTTGGCATGAGACTTCTGATTGGCTACTTCTCTACAAGAGCGATCCAGAATTCAGCTACACATACAAGGCACTCTTGGGGGGTATGCAAGTTCCAAATTTTCACCTCCAAGATGCACTATTATGTCACCCGGGACACCTTTGTGTTCCTTCAAGCGAGCGTGCCAAGATAATATGGGAAGCGCACTATAGTCGAGTCGCTGGGAATTTTGGGGTCGAGAAAATGGTGGCAGTGCTAAAAAAGTATTTCTATTGGCTAAACCTTCGACAAGATGTCGGGAAGTACATCAGATCCTGCACTGCTTGCACCATTGCCAAACCGACGATCAACAAGAAAGGGCTCTATACTCTGCTACCTACCCCTAGTCGACCTTGGGAATCCATCTCCATGGATTACATGTTAGGCCTTACTTCTACTAAGCATGGAAACAACTGTGTTTTCGTGGTCGTCGACAGATTCTCAAAGATGGCCATTATGGTGGCCTGTAAAAAGAATATCACAGCAGAAGCCACTACTAAACTCTTCTTTGAATGAGTGTGGGTGCACTTTGGGATCCCACAGTCTATCATATCAGATCACGACAGTAGGTTCCTCAACACATTTTAGTCCAGCCTCTGGTCAATGTTGGACACCAAGCTCACCAAGTCCACAAATTTCCATCCCTAAACTGATGGCCAGACAGAGGTCATCAATAGGATGATTGTACACATTCTACACATGTACAATTCAAAGCATCCATGCACATGGGATGAGAGCCTTCCCAATGTACAACACAGTTATAACCGGGCTCTCCACAACTCAACCGGCCATATCCCCTTTCAGGTGGGCTCGGGATTCCAACCACTATGTCCCACAGACGTAGCCATGCCATTTGCAGCTACTCAGGACGATTCATCTCATGTCCAGTCTAAAGTTGACAAAGTAAACAACTTCATCAAGCGCATTTGCACATCCACCAACAGGTTCATGACATATTAGATAGAGCCAATGCTAAGTACAAGAAATTACATGATCAACATCGGGTGCCACACAACTTCCAAGTGGGCGAAAAAGTGTGGCTACATTTGCATAAGGAGTGCCTCACTGGACCCCACCACAAGATTCGCCCACTCCGATATGGGCCATACACCATCACCAAGGTTGTAGGGAACAATGCCTTCGAGCTCAATATTCCACCATTCCTTCGTCTGCACCCAACATTCAATGTAGACCGCCTTCGTCCCTACTTCCCACCTCTATTGGACACCTCTGACATTGCAGAAGAACTCACACCAAAAGAGTTAAACCCAGACTGCATGGAACAGGCCACCATAGACTGTATCATGGACATGAAAATCAAGAACACTCACCGACAAAAGATCCAATTGTATCGGGTTGTTAAAGCTGGCCAACTCATGTACCAAGGCAAGTGTCTCACCAAGGACCAAGTTCGACAGAAGTTTCCTCATCTCATGGAGGAAATCAACGCAATGGGGACCATTTCTTCCTAAGGGGGGAGGAATGATCCAAGTGGCTATTGGTGGCCACTCGCCTATTCCACTTGGGGCCCCACCATTGTCTCTTTCATTTTTTTTTCACAACTTACTATTTTTAGCAGTTTTTTGGGTCCTGAACTTTCGGAGCTGTTTTAAAGCCCCAAACGGAGATAGTATGCCGAAGTTACGTCCCTAGGAAGTTGAAACACCAATTTAGCCAAACAGGGCCCATAGTTTTTGTGCTTCATCTCCTAGGGTTAGGTTTTTGGACGTTTAGAATTCTCCATTGTTTCTCCATAATAAATAGGCCCTCGAGCCTCATTGTAATATAGTTCAAAGGTCTATAGTCGCCACATCTCTTCTCAGAGATTCGCTACCAGCACCCTAGCTATTTTATTTCCATCATGTTTGTAAGCATATTTCTGTGATTTGATATTAATGAAATGAAGCCTTATTTCCACTGTATTTCTATGTTTATGGTTATTTTTGTATTATGTTGCATTCCTGCATAAATCGATCATAGAGAATATTGTCCAAATGTTGTCTAATGTGGGGTTGGGAAAGGGGGTAGGAAAAAGGGGAAAAGATCTAGGAGAGCAGAGGAAATTGGAGAGTGGAGCTAGGAATAGAGATTGGTAGGGGAAGTTTAAATCCTGAGAGGGAGTGAGGTCCATGTAAATTTGGCTCAAATTTCTTAGGTCCATGGTTTTCCTATGAAAACTAGGGGCGAGGTCCCAATTCTTTATGTCAATGAGAATGGAAGGGTTAGGGGATAGTTTTGATGTCCACGATTCCATCGATATCACATATTACCTTTAGCAATTTGCACCCTTTATTAGCCTGCTCATCTGCTTGAGTGTTTAGGGATCTGAGCACATGAGTGTACTAGATGCCTTCAAATTCCTTTGCTTCATCTTTAATTCTAATTAGCATTTTATTTATTCTAGCATTTTGTTTTTCCTTCCCTTGAACTAGGTTTTTAATTAGGATATAGGAGCCCCCCAATACCCATAGATGTCTCAAACCTTTTTATTTTGCTAAGGTGATTCCGAGCCAAAGGCCACTTGCCTCCGCTAGG
The DNA here is from genome assembly GCA_034641835.2 of Pinus albicaulis. Taxonomy (NCBI): domain Eukaryota; kingdom Viridiplantae; phylum Streptophyta; class Pinopsida; order Pinales; family Pinaceae; genus Pinus; species Pinus albicaulis. Next base: position 102,634,633 of record CM076572.1, read on the forward strand.
TTGTTTGTTGCTCTTCCTATCCCCCACACATAATTGTGCCTTGTTTTTCCATCAGGGTCAATGAGGACCCCTCCTCCCCCTGCCTCCCCTGGGTTTCCTTTTGGAGGCTCCATTGAACATAAGAGCCCAATTCCCTTTCTTCTTTATCTCATCCATTAGCTCAATTTGAGTGCTTCTAAGACACTAACTGGGAGGATCCACCTTTTTTATTTTTTCTTTCTTGCCCTAAGACCATGGAGAACACCACTCCCTTACTAATTTTTCTAACGATGGGTCAAGATAAGGGGATTTGAACTTGAAATAGAATGATAAGGCTGAGAGCATTGATACTCTGGAAGTAGGTTTTTTCATTTTTAAGGTTGATTTGTTTCTTGCCATCCAAATCTTCCAAGAGATGTACTTTGGTAGAGATTGAAGGAGGAATTTCAAATTTGGTTTAGTTTGGAGATTTCCTTTATACCATTTTTTTCGTGTTGAGAAGAACGCAGAGATCTCTGCAGGCCAATTTATTCTGGAGAATATCTACCCAAAAGCCTCCTTCTAAACTTGTTTGTTGTATGTGCATTTTATGAATAAATGGTTTATGGTTTCTTCCTCTCGTTCACAAAGAGGGCATCTGGTTAGCTCGCTTATACCTATTTTCCTTATGTTGTCTTGTGAGAGAATTTTCTTGTGGTTTAGCTGCCACATGAAGTAATTTACTTTGGCTATAGCATTTGGCATCCATATATGATTCCATATCCCACTTTTAGGGGGAACCTGTTCCTGAAAGAGGAGATGTGTGTAGCCTTCTTTAACTGAGTATCTTGTGTTCTTCCAGTACCATTTGTCTGGTTTATCTATTGCTATTAGAGAACATCCCTCGAGAATATTTAGGAGTTCTTTTTTTGCTCATTTAGCTCTTTGGGGAGATCCGACAGAAGCAACCCTTCCCATTTCCCCTTTTCATCCCACACTGAGATTTGTGACAAGGTTGTGATTCTGATCAACTTGAAGTGATCTCAGAGGGGTTTCAGCTGTTCCAAATCTTCTAGTGGAGCGTTATTCATTATTTTGTCTTCCCAAATTTTAACTGTTAGACCATTTCCAGGAATTCTATTGATGTTTTGAGTAATTAAAGGAGATGAGGATAGAAGAATATGCCAAATTGGGGAGCCCTGAGTGGTTGGAATATACATGTTTTCCTGTTCTTGTTGCTTGAAATACTTTGCTCTTATTACTTGGGCCCACCATTCTTCGGGTTTTATGACTAGCCCCCACCATAATTTGGACCGACAATTGCTGGGTTAGTTAATCTTGGGTCTCTAATTCCTAGTCCTCCATGTTGCCTAGGTGTTGTAACAGAATTCCAGTTTACCATGTGATATTTTCTTGTTTTTTGTTTCCCTCCTTCCCATAAGAAATTCCTTATGAAACTGCCAAGCTACTGCAGGACATACCTCGGAGCCTAGAGGACCACGAACTGATATAAAGGGAGAGAAGACAACACTGATTTGATAAGAATGAGACGACCTGCTAAATTTAACCAAATCTTTCCCCAATTGGTTATTTTCTATTTCATTTTGTCAATCATGCCTTGCCAAGCCTTAGGACTGGTCCTTTTCAAGAAAATTGGGACTCCTAAGTATTTAAATTACTTCTGATCTATTTCTACCTTAAACCCCAATATTTCTTCTATTTTTCTGGCCTTTCTAATGGAGATATTCCATGCATATATTCTACATTTGGCATCGCTTGTTTTCCCTCCAGATGCTTCTTGGAATCTGTGCAGGTAAGAATTGAATCTTCTAGTTATGACCAGAGAGACCCCACCTAGAAGAGTTGTATCATCAGCAAATTTCCCACGATTTATGCTTTTGATTCCTTCTTTGAATCTGATTCTCGAGATGTGATGAGAGATCCTTGCTACTTCAAGGTTGCGAATAAGAGCCTCTCTAACCAATATATATAAAAGGGGCGAGAGGGGGCACCCTTGTTGGAGACATCTTGAAGCTTGGAAGAACCCATCCCCCCACCATTAATCAAAGGAGAGATCCAGGGCTTGGAAACGAATTTCTCTATCCATTCGATGAAGATCTCTTTAAATCCCATCTTCATTATGTCTAGGAGGATTTTATGCCAAAACCTATCAAATGCATTGGCCATATCCAGTTTAATGACTATTCCTTGCTCTTCACATCTCCAACTTGAGTCAATGGCTTCCTAGATTAAGATTATATTGTGTCATAGATTTGTCTTCCCGAGATGAAGCTGCCTTGATTAGGAGAGATGAGGAGAAACAGGAGGACTTTTAGTCTAAGGGCTAGGATTTTGGCAATAATTTTATAAGAGAAGTTACAGAGGGAAATTGGCCTAAATATTGAGAAAGAGGATGGATTTCGTTCTTTTGGTATCAGGGCTAAAAAGGCTGAATTTATTCCACCGCCAATGTATGGGATCATTAGGGAATACCCGATCATTCAGCATAAATCTCTTTTTATTAGATGCCAATAGGTTTTAAAAAACCTACCAGTGAAGCCATCAGGCCCAGGGGCCTTATTTGGAGAAAAGGAAAAGACTACGTTTTGAATTTCTTGAGGATCAGGCAGAGCAACAAGGATTTCATTGGCACCAGTAGTCACCAAAGAAGGCATCAAGTCCAAGAAGAAGGCTTCACTAATGGGGGCTGAGGGTTGGTCATCATGGTACAGGGCAGAGAAGTGATCTACTACATCGGCCTTAATCTCATGAAAAGAATAGAGAGTTTGAGATCCACGTTGAATTTGGGTAATGCCATTTTTGATCTCTCGAAATTTTGCTTGCTTGTGAAAATATTTTGTATTCCTGTCTCCGGAGCTGAGCCAACTATTGCGAGATTTGAGCCGCCACATATCTTCCTCTCATCTCAGACTCCCATGGTATGTTTGGAAGATTTTTATTTCTTCTTGGAAGTCCACCTTCTCTACTTCATTTTTTTCTATTTGAGCCTGCTTTTTTGTAAGATTGTCTTTTGCTGTTTTGACATTTAGGGACATATTTTCATTATATTTTTTGAGCCATTCTTTGATGTTGGCTTTTAACCTTTTAAATTTCATTTCCCATATGGTTATAGGGCTTCCATTTACCCACTGAGCCCAGGATGTAGCGATCATTTCAGAAAAGCCAACTGATTTGATCCATAATGGGGAAAATTTGAATGGGATTGGCCCATAGTTTACTTGAGGAGAAACAAGAAGTGTGATTGTTCAGTGGTTTGATCCACACCATGGTCAGATCTTTGAATTTATAGTGAAGAACGTTGATAGTAGAAGATCTGAAGCTAAAAACTTGTCTACCCTTGATGCTATGTGCCCCAGTCCTGCCCTCTTATTGTTCCTTGTGTATTTAAATTTGCTTGGATTCACATCGAAGAGATTTAACTACATTAGCAAGTCTTCTACGTCTTTCTAGTGAATTTATCTTACCATTGTCCCTCTTCTCTTTTCGTCCTATTTTAGAACTGTATTGAAATCTCCTCCTAGAATGCAATTCGTGCCATACTCTGTGTGCTTAAGGTCTTGTAGGGACTTCCAGCAATCTTGCTTTTCAGCATAAGTGTTTTGCATGTATATATTTATGATTGCAATGGTGTAATTTAGTTTTTTGACAATTTTTTTTAATAATAATAATAAAATTATTATAAAGCCTTGCCTCATGGGTTTCATGAGCAAGTGATTTTATTTTTAGTTGGCTCTCATTTGAGAGCATTAGGATTGGTCATTTAGAGTCAAAAGAATTAATTTCATGTATCAAGTAGCCCTTCTTGTTCATTTTTCAAATGTATATATGATTAGAAAGTTCTCCAAAAGACAAGTGCTAGCTCTCTTTCCCATGTTTTTATGATTTTTATATCTAATTCATCATTCTACATACTTTTGTTGACATATATGCATCAAAATATATAAAAATTCGCTACCAACTTGGGATCTTTTGAAAATGTTGCTCCTCGCTCTCGCTTTTGCTCCCACTTCCCGCTCCCACTTTCCACTCCTGCTCCTGCTCCCAAGCAACCTTGGTATGAAAAAAATCATGAATATGTTGTTCAATGTTCTAGATCAATGAAAAATGCAGACATATGTTAGCACTGTTTGAATATGGTTGTAAATTAAGTAGCCTAGGAAGCTGATCATGTTTGGAACATTTTCTGACTATAGTCTCTTATTAACTTCATATTTTAGTCATGGAAATTGATATAGTAATATGTTCAGTACAGTGGTATGACCCAAACAAATGTCACTGCAATATTTTGTCTTTTCAGGTCTGCTAATGATGCCAATGTATTTCTTGTAAATGACATTCAAGATCCGCTTAACGCTTAAGGTAATTACCTTATGAGGCTATACCTTAAAGCTCATTTTGTGTCTATAGTTTTAATCCCTGGCTTGTCTTGAGATTCATTTTTGCTAAAAGGAAATTACATGTCATAAGTGAATTTTGCAATGTATGGATTGTTGTTTTGCTGCAAAGAATTCTAACATATTTGGAACTACCTGGAGCACTTCCAGTTGCAAACATCAACTCTTATCTTCATATATAAGGACCAGCTCCTTCTATTCAGAACACAACAGATACTTCCAATAAAAACTACCAAGATAAAATTTATGGTGGTTTGAAACATGGTGGGGTTCAAAATGAGTGCTTGAGGGATCTTGCTTGTGAGATTTTGATTCATGGTTTGGAAAAATTCTCCATGGTGACAAAATTTTCTCATGAGACTACTGCCCATATCTTTGGTGAAAATCGTTTATTGAGCACCATAGATAGTACAAAAGAGAATTATTTACATATAGATAATGGCGAGCATGGTAGTGGTCAAGCTATAAAACCAGAAAAAGAAATGGACAACTCAGTAGAAAGTCAACAAGTTGTTTCTCTGGAAGCTTTACAGGTTAGTACATTATTTCCTAAAATATTATCCAATGTGTAATGATTCTAATGAGTTTGTTCCACTATTTCATTAATCTAAGGGGAAACCAATTATTGAAATATTTTGGATTGAGTATGTAGTTATTTTTTCCTTCTGAAATTTTTTGAATTTCAATAGAAAGAGGTAATGGTACATTTTGTAATAGTCATAATTGACTTTGGATTGAAATATCCAGGATGCTCTTTTCCCCAGGAAAGACTATAAAAGAGTCTACTGATAGACTAGACATTTACCTATTATTATCATAGAAAATTTCATTTTGAACATTACTTCAAGAAATATATTGATATATAAAATTTTATGGACTTACCAACATACAATATACAAAATAGAACATGATTGGATGTCAATCTGCCTATGGGTAAGAGAGAAGACCCCATCTCCTTTTTGTCAGGTCATCAGCTATGGAGTTTCTTTGCCTGAAAACAAGTGTGAAGGAACATATTTTGGCAGGCTGCCATAACTATATTCGATCTCGTGTAGCATCTGTGAGGGGGAAACAACAATATCTTGGAATATAACTTTGTTCCTGCCAATCCATATTGATAAAATAATTTTTGTAGGAAGGGCTGGGTGTTCACTCACCTCTCTATCATCTACCCACTTACAATGCATCCTCATCATTTTCACTTGTCCAATTCCCTTTTTCCTTTGTTATAAACTCACAACATCCGAGATTGTTTTGGAAAAATGTCATTTAAGGAGCAAGTGGTTTACAGTTTCTCCCCGTTATTTGCACAACAAACATATGCTAGATTATAATTTATCCATAATATTTATATACAGAGTTCAACCCTTTGAAACTCAATTAGTTTCATGCCACAATGACTTATAAAAAATGAAATAGCATCTCTACACCAAATCTGTCTATATCAGGAGAATTTTCCAAAACAATTTAGCTATTTGCAAGAACTGTAGGATAACCATCATCGACCAATGAATTGATACAGAATAGAAATAATTGATGCACATTTTAAACCCTAGTTCCATTCTTAGACACATTCCTTTCTTGACAAATTCCTTTTTTTGACAAACTAAATATTATGATTTATACTCTTGAAACTTCCTTTGTACTAGTTGGCTTGGTTGTATTATTCCATTATTAGTCCCTAGAATTTTGTCCTATTCCATTACCTTTTATCATCTAAGCAGGACTTGAATAGGATTATTGTAGATCTAAGTCCTGCTTAGATGATTCATGACAGAATTTATTATGATGATATAAGTCCTGCTTAGATGATAAAAGGTAATGGAATAGGATCTTATATCATAGGTAAGACTTGTTTTGCATGTATTTAAGTTCATATTTTGTACATTTAAATGCCTCAGAGACAACCCACGTGGTTTTGGTTTCTTTTAACCTCAGATCACAATACACTTCTATCCTTCGTCTCACAGTGCCACGGATTTGCATTGATTACGAAGATGATGGTATTTTAAATGTCGAATATGGATAGTCTCCCAAATGAGTCGAGTTGCCTTATATAGTGTTAGATAGACCTTATATCATTTCATGTTGGTTTCATCATTGATGCCTTTAATCTTCAAATATTTGTTGCTATAGTAAGCTTCAGATACCTCATAGAAGTTGTTGAAAATGCAGCAAGATGATGGAGCTTAGTGAAATGAAGTCGCCTTCACTAAGTGGGCCCGCAGGCAAATTCTGGCGCAAAGTCTATTTTTAGACATATGGAGCATGGTCTAGGGGTTGCGGTATGTTATTCTTGGAGTATTGGTCATGTTGGTAAAAATAGATGGACCTCTATTTTTTGACCTATAGGTCGATGTCTATTTTTAGACTGCCTATCCTAAAAATAGGGAAGTCAAATATTATTTACCCTTAATAATATTTGGACTATAAACTTCAGTTTACTCTCTTGTAGCACTTCAGTTCGAGCCTTGGAAGTGGCTCATGCAACTGACAGAGGAATTACGCTATTCTTAGGGGTTTGGTGAGCACATGCATGGTTGAATTCAGTTAGGACTTCAGTGGCAGAAGTTTGGTGGAGTTAATGAGACAGCTAGTGGAGTTGTGTTCGGTTTAACTTAGTTGAACTAGTTGAGATTAGTTTAACTAGCTAATCAACTAGTAATGAGTGGAGTGAATTAAATATTATTTAATTCATTAATTAGTAACTCATTATTCAACTCAAGAGCACATCAGTTCACTACAGTGCATGATCAGTTCAGTGGAGACCAGTGAAAGAGGTAGATGAAAGGGTGGAGTTAGCTATCAGTGGCGACATCAGTTGTGCATGAGATTTACACCACACTTGGAGGAATTTCCCATGATGATTGCGCTGTCAAGCCAAGGAGATTCAAACCTTGGATCTCTATATAGACAGGCCTGGATTGCGCAATAGAGGCAAGGCAATTGGCGGTGAGTTTTGAACCAATAACCTGTTCAAAACTGAGCTAGTTTGTGTGTAACTTTATGAGAAAGTACTGAGTACTTGTGAGGAGTATTGTACTGAGTTGTTACATGATTTCTCCATTATAATATACACAATAGCTGCGGGGTTTTCAGCTATAAGCTTTCCCCATACATACTGTGTTAATGTGTATGATGATTTGATGTGCTATCACTTGTTTTATTTTCCGCATGTGTGATGATCTGAGTGGAAGAGATTATGTGTTGCATATAAATTCGAATTGTATGTGATCAGGATAGTCTCGGTGGATAATTAATCATTATTCAGAAAATTTCTATAGAAGTGTCACAAAACCTTTTTGTATTGATTGAAGAACAGTACCTTAGATATTCGTTTTTTCCTAAACAAACTTGCTTCAATCATTATGGAATTTTTGGACTTGTTCATACTCTCAGAATAGCCTTTGAACTCAGCAGTAATAGATGTTAGCTACAATACTTTGGTTACTCAAAATATGAAAATGTCATGAATACACTTGGTATTTTTGATTTAGAAAGGAGCACACAGTCATGCTTAGATTGACACTACTATTATCATTGAGAATAGTTTACATGTACCTCTTTTAACTTCCCCTGTTCTCCATTATTTCCTTAGAGTATGGTACTACTATATTGTAAGTTGTAACTTCTTGGGGCTGCTTCAAAAGATATGCTTATGCTAAATTCGAACTTCTCTGTCCATACAGTTCTGCAACTTGGTCTTCACATTGATCTCACTAATTGGTCCTTCAAGCTCGACTATAAGCCACAAAGATATCTTTGAGCTGCTTTCATTGTCCTTTATCTTTCAATATCAAATAGGTCAGCTTCAAGAATTGAATTCGTCTTTCTTTTATGTATGAGAAGGGTGCTATTTTCACAAACTTGTGTCACGGATTCCCTATACCCTCGTGGTCCTTATGAAGAGATATAATGCTGCTACATATTCCAGTGTCACAGAGATGGGCCTTATATCATCATAATAAATTTTGTCACGAAGTAGCATCCCTCAAGTTTTCGTACAGGAAGCCACTAAACTGTGATTCTTGATGATTCAAAAAGTTTTGTATGTATTTTTATAGTTCAGATCACAAATATACATGTTATAATTGTCATAGAGATGCTCTGACTTTTCATAAATTTAAATTCTGTCATTAAGTGTAGCTTTAGACTTGGAATTGATCAGAGTCTTGGCTTTTATCCATAGTGATGATTTTGGTCCCCTCCATAGACTATGTACCTTTGTATTTTGGTCCTGTAGCATAGAGTAGATCACAGACTTTTGATTCATTTTGCACAAAGGTATAGAGACGCTCAGTCCTTTATGTCACAGATAAGACTTGTTTTGCATGTCTTTAAGTTCATAATTTTTACATTTAAATGCCTCAGAGACGATCCACATGGTTTTGGTTTCTTTTAACTCCAAATCATAATACACTTCTATCCTTCATCTCACAGTGCCATAGATTTTCATTGATTATGAAGATGATGGTATTTTTAGATGTCAAAGATGGATAGTCTCCCAAATGAGTCGAGCTGCCTTATATAGTGTTAGATAGACCTTGTATTGTTTCATGTTGGTGTCATTGTTGATGCCTTGAATATTAAAATATTTGTTGCTATAGTAAGCTTCAGATGCCTCATAGAAGTGTCACATAAGCTTTTTGTTTTGATCGAAGAATAGTACCTCAGATATTCATTTTTTCCCAAACAAACTTGCTTCAATCATTATGGAAAATTTGGACTTGTTCATACTCTTAGACTAGCCTTTGAACTCAACATTAATAGATGTCAACTGTAGTATTTTGGTTACTCAAAATATACAAATATCATGAATACACTTGGTATTTTTTATTCAGAAAGGAGCGCATAGTCATGCTCAGATTGCCACTGAAATTATTGTCACAGTAGGTTGTCTTCTTTTAACATATTTCATATAAGCCATTTTTATTTTCTTTGAATACTTTGTATATTATAAAGATAATGACTTGTATGCTTATCATAGGATAAGGTGCCTCTGAAATTCACATTATTACAGGAAACTTACTTCATAAATCACATAGAGACTCAAATATGTGTACCTATGCCAAATATTTTTTTGACAACAGAGATATGAATTTCATCCTTGATTTACAAAGATAATGCCATAGAGTCTTTGCATGTATTATAGGTCTCTTTTTCTAGCCCTTAAGTATTTCGGTCCTTCCTTTATTGATGAGCTTGGTTCATAGGAATATTGATGTCTTTCTTCAACTTGAATCGCAGAGGTACTGTGCTTCTTTCAATTTGTATTTTAAGGAAAGGATGTCACATAAGTTGTATGATAATTTGCTTAAGGTGCCACCAGGATAAGCAAATAAGACAAAAAACTGTGATCTTCAATCTTCCTTCCTTCAACCTAGCTCTGATACCATGTTGAGAAATGAAGATGCTTGTAGATTAGGGTAGATTTCTCTTAACTTGATAATTACTTGTGAATGTTTGTCGGCTTCTTGTTACTTATGTTATCTTCTTCATCAAGAAATTACCAAAATTAAAAACATGAAGATCACAAAGAGACAAAGAACACAAGAAATTAGGTTCGAAGCTAGGGAAAAACCCCACAAGGGGGAAAACCCAAGAAAATCCTCTTCTTACAGAATCAGATCAAAGTGAGATATCCAAGACCTAAGACCAAGACCGAGACTACCACAAAGACCCAAGTCAACCCTCCTCCCATCCATTTCCAACAAAGCATGGTCAAAAGAAGTCAACGCTGGTCAAATCTCAAAAATCTGGTCATCTCCTAAAATTTCGGGCCTGCAATACCACAAAAATTAACTCAGAAAATTCCCATGCGTGAACAGAAACTAGGGCATAAAACATAAATTTCTCTCCTTTTAATTTCGTTGAAATTCTCCTTCTTGCACATAAATCGAAGTGATGGATGGATGATAAAATGAGATTGAACTATCTTGTATTTATACATGTCTAGGAGGTCAAATGGCTGCCTCTTAGGCCATCTTGTCCAGGACGTATGACTTGGTCTTTGCGGTGACATTGTTGACTCTTTGACTTGAAAAATAAATTTTATTTTTCTTTTACAAGTCCAAATGGGACCTTGAATCAATTACATTTCATTGACTCATGATAAATTTTGTCTTGACTCAATTGACTCTAAACGCATGAGGAACATGCTTTGACAAAAAATACAATAATAATAACAATGAATATAATAAAATTATAAATACATCAATAATACATTTGAGTTAAATTATGAAGACCGACACTGGTTACATTTTCAACAAGGTCATTTAATTAGAAAAGGAAATTACTGTCCCCCCTTCCTAACATTTCTTGTTCTCAGGAAATTTCACATTCGTGTATTGCAAGACCTTTTCTTGCACATATGCATCCCACTTTAAAATTTCAAGAATATATTTGAAGGCTTCATTCAATGTGTTGTGATTTCATGCCTTCATTTGCCATATAAACAACTTATGGATGCTAAGAGATGCATAGAGATCCTTGAATTTCATTGCCACATAATAGTAAGCTTGATGGTCTAGTGACTGATTGTTGTGGTGTGCCTCCACTAGAATGAAATCCTTAAACTACTCACATACAGTAAGTGGTACTCTATTAATTTTCTCCCCAAAAATGTCATATTTATTTAGTAATAGAATGAATGGTGTCTCTCTAAAACATGAATGCTCCACAACATTCTCAAAAAGTTATTTACTGAAGGTCATCTCATTTCTCAGCCCATTTTTGGTCATATTCACTTATAGCAACACAGAAGATTACAGCTCGTACATTCTCAAATATTTCCAACCACTTACAACCTTCATTTAATCCTTTATTATTTACTCTAATAAGTTGATAATTCACAGTTGGAGTTGGACAATCAAAGTTTCCGTTATAAGGTTTTGACATTGGACTATGATCATCAGTTGAAAATTCTATAAATGCTAACGCATTACTTTGTGTAATATTCCAAATATGGAACAGCTAGCAAGGCATGACTAGAGAACACATTTTCTAGGAATGGATGCTATAGGATTTGAAACCAAGGCCTGGAGCCCTTAGATCTATGTATCTAAGTCCAAAATCAAAGAGGTGACTGAAAAGAAATCCCTCTAGGTGGGTTAAACATGTCTCCCACACCTAGTTGTCTTCAGAAAATGCCCGATGAAGGGACTGCAACAATGTATGAGCATAAAATGGAATAACAACGTTATTTTATAGCCATGAAAACATGAAGATATAAATAGCCAACCAATGTATAATATAGCAAAAAAAGAGTACAATGCTTTGAGGAATCAATCACTGAAGCTTGGAAATGGAAGCCTCAACAGAACATGCACTAGAAACTGAAGAACACTGCTACACATAATTTACACAAGGCTATAACAGCGCAGACACTACAACATAATAATAGATTATAAAATGATATAAAAACATCAGCTCAATAAAGTTGGGGGAGCAATATCTCAACCCCTGAAAATAACAATACAACAATCCCTAAGAGGATTGGCTGAAATATATGTACAAATGGAAAATCTGCAAAAATAATGGAGTTGCTGGGCAGCAGCTGCAACTCAGAAAATAGAAATGGATGGAGATAGTTGATGATGCTACATATGATGAATATATCTCATCCAATGGATCTATCATATGAAAGGCTGATCCAATCCCTAAACATCTCACCCTCCAAAATAGTGGAGCAAGTCCCCACTGCAAATATGCTTAGAAATAACATAGTCAAGGAGCTGGACTGCACTGTAGGAGATAGGATATGCTTGGACTGGTGCCAAATATATACAATCAGCTCTCAAAATTTCCTCAATAACCTTCCCGATGAATAGGAGCTCCCTCCTCTGAAAGATGAGCCAAGGAATGGTGCTATGGAACCCTCCACTGCAACACCCAGCAACACTACGTTATACTTCAGCAGAAATAACGCAGTGAATGAAGGAAGTGGCTTTGGCCTTGAGCCAATATTTGGAGAAATGAAATGAAATCCTTCAAGAGGCCTCTCAAGAAGGAGAGGAAATCCTAGACAGGAATCCCTTGTGCTAAACAACACTGCAACATAGCTAAACAGCTGGAGAATGAAAATAGTCTTCAGACCATTAATCAAAATACTAAAACATATCTCACTATGGCTGCCTCTTCCTCATTTTATGCAAGTGAATGTATCTTTGCCCTAGATCCCACACATTAGGGTTTCTTAGACAAGGAATATTTCTCCCTCTCAAACTGCGCTGTCTTCCCAAGCAAGCCACACCCTCTTAGGCAACACTGTTGACTTGGTCAAACTTGACCTTGTCCTCATGTAATTGCCCCTTTTCACACTGGAAGGTGAAAAATAAAGCTACTCCATAGATCCCTTTGACACTATGAAGGATTTTGTTCCTACTCATGGTCTCCTCAGCCATTTTATTCACCTCCTAGATGATATGAGCAAAATTAATGTTCCAATTAACTTCATGAAAATTTTGGAACATTACAGTCCTCCCCTCTCAAAGATTCCTTGTCCTCAAGCAAGTGCAAGGATAGACTGAGTTATTTTCTCCTCTCCCTATAGCACCCATTTATGATGAGCTCCTCCAAGTGAAGTGATAATATCTTATCAATCAAGCCTCCAAATTTCTCCTCCTCAGCATGCAAGTCAGCTATTAAGCCATCATCATGTAAAGGGGAAATGCTCAAGAGGATATAAAAGTGATGTCTAGAGGTCCCCTTGAGGAATGGGATCTGAAATATAATGGGAATTATCTCTCCCATATGGTTCATCCATACCCAAGCTATTAGCCATGCAAAATGAGTCACCTCCCAACTAGGCAACTCCTAAAAATTGTCATCCACCTTTGGCTCCGGTAAAGTATGTGGGATGAAAATTTGCACATGGTAGACAAAATAGTCTACCCCACGCCGTCCTCCTCTCCACTTAAGATAAGTGTAGAGTGCTTGCTGATCTTGGGCTGCAACAAGTTTTCCCTCAAGTGGAAAGTGAGGACTAGATCTCCAAATACCTCTCCTCCAACGCTGCAAATCATGCTGGCACATACATCCCCATATATGATGAGTTGGAAGTCATCATCATATGGCATCATATTCATCATATGGCTCACCTCATAAGGAAAAAAATGTGTTGCTCTAGTGGCCATACCATCTCCCATGCTCCCCTTAGAACATATAGTGCAAAAAATATGGTGATCTTCTCTCCCAAAGGACACATCCATCCAATGTGTCTCCCTCCCAAACATGCTCCTCATAAAGAAAGATACAATAGCACCATAGGGAGCAAAAATGAGAATCATGCTTGTTGCCATATGTAATAAATGAGAAGGACAATGATCCCTCAAGTGAAACCAACACAGCTTGACCCTCAACTGCAAAAGAGACTGATAAAATGAGTGGCTTCTCAACCACTTTCCTGCTGCTCCAATCTCCTCATAAGTATGGAGGAAGTGAATAATGCATAGTGTAAAGTTAGCATGTCCTCCATAGTAAACCTCTTCCCCAAGTCATCCTAGGGAATGGCCATCAATCATGATCATGGCCTCAACTAAACCATGAGGTCTAGAAAAAAGAATGCTCCTCCTTGGAGCATCATCTTGCACATGTATGGTTAAGGGATGCATATATACATTATACAAATAATCATGTAAACAACAATGAATAACCTTACCATATATTCTGCTCAAACAAAAGGAGTGGATCATAAATGAGTCTCCTCTCATCCTCAAAGAAAAAAGGGGTGGTTGTGCTAACTCCCCCATATCCATATGATCTATGCATCTCCTCAATTGCTGATATATCTCCTCCTCAAGCCCCTTCCAAAAATACCCCTCCATGATGGTGTGGTATGTTCTCAAAGAACAAGTGTGGCTGAAAAGGAAATCCTCATGAGCTATTTGTAGCAAATTCTCCTTGAGCTTGGAAGCTCCAGGTAAGAAGATCCTACCATGATAGTAGATGACCCCATATTTGACTGAATATCCTTCCTCCTGCAGCTGACCATCCAATATCATACAAGTGAAAATATCCTTGGAATACTCCAACAACAGCTGGGAGTTCCAATATGGATATATCCTCCATAGTGACAGTGCTGATGATCTTTTATGAAGAACATCTGTCATATGTTCATCCTCTTATTTGAAATCTCCGATGCGAAAGATGAAAGTTGGAAGGCTGCTATCCTTCTCCTGCTGCTTCTGCCACAACACATAATATGAAATGGAAGTGGGTAAAAGTGATGTTGAGAGAATGCCTCTCTCCTCCTTGATTCTACCCAAGACTCTCAGTGTTGTACCTAGCTCTCCAAAGGTCTCTACCCTTCTGAAATCAATGAGTGGTGCCTCAACATGTGAAGCTTCCATCCTCCTCTGCTAATCTAGTGGTCTCCCTGGTGAAATGTCTCCATGCAATGAGACATCATCACCAAGAGATGACTGCATATATGAATGGACAAATTTTCCCATGCTCTCACTGTGCAATCTAGTCTCCCTCCTAGGTGTAACAACCTCCAGAAATGGATAGGGGTGTGTACTTCTCATCTCATGATGCTAGTTCTCCTCCTTATCTCCTCCTTGTGTCTCCATGGTTCCACACCTCCTCAACAATGGCACATGAGTTGTGCCTTGATCTCCACACATGACATCCTGGGGACTTCCTTGTAGATATGAAAGAATCCCTCTACTTGGAGAAAGAGCTCATCCTTCCTCTGCATGAGGCCAGGGAAAATTTTAAGAACCCCCCTAAATTTATATATATAATAAATAGGCGAATCCCCATGATACATAGGAAAAATGGAAGGCGATTTTATTAATAATATAATATGTATATATAATTTTTTGGCAAATCTCTCACGAGATTATATTATCTTGTAAAATCATGGCGAATCACTAGTACAAATAGCGAATCACTACTACAAAATGGTGAATCGTTGTCTAGTGGAGTTCGGGGTGTTGGTTCCAATGAAGATATGGTAGTTGAACTAGGAGTAGAAGGAAGAGAACCACTGAGACCAAGCATGGCACATGGTGACTTGTGAGGGAATTAGTTCTCGTGTAGTTTGGAAAATGCGTTCTTCTAGTTCTACTAAGCGTAGTGTTGTTGCTCATGCTACTACTAGCACTAATATTGAGGTTGGAGAGGAGTTTTAGGAAGCATGGAAGGTAGCAGTGGTGGAGAATTACAAAGAGTAACCCATGATGGGCTCCATTTTTCCCTTTGGTATCTGTGCCTGCAAGATCTTCTATCCCTTGAACCAACAATTAACCGTTCAACCAATAATCAACTTGACTGAGTTGATTAGGTATGAGTCAACTTAGACTAATCTTCAAAACTATGCTTTGCACTATCCCATCTTTATCACACTAATGCTACACAACATTGTGCATTTGCACCCAACTCTCAATAATTCTTTTCCAAGAAAAATATATAATAAGAAAAATATTTTACTATATTCTAAAAGGTGAAGATGTCGAAATCATGCCACAAAGTGAAAGGAAATAAAATTTCTTTCCTCAAACCACCAAGTATATAAAGAAAACAATAATGATTATAATAATAGAACTAGATCTATCGATCTATCGATCTATGCATGATATGAGAACCATAAGCATTCAAGGGACTAATTTCAAACTCAACAAAATCCTCTAAACAAGAAACAAACAAACCACTAAAATTTTCAAAGATATCAAGACTAGACATTAACACAATTTCATGTACTTGAATAAGCCCATTTTTGCTTAGCGTTAGACTTCTTAAATTAGTCCTTTATCATTTAATACTAGGACACTATCTATGTGAAAAGAAATAGGTCCCAACTTCATCAAATCCGACTTCATTTCCAATCAAAGATCAAAAATAGCTTCGTTTCCAATACCAGTATAAAATCACACATTTTCCAAATATCAATAATTATTTTCCAAGAAAATATAAAACTCGAAACTCAGCAAAATTCCCCAAACACAAGCAACATATATACCATTAAAATTTTCCAAGATGTCAAAGCTAGACATCAAGGTAGTTTCATGTACTTGAATGAGCCCATTGATGCTTTGCGTTAGTCTTGTTAAATTAGTTATTTATCATTTAATACTAGTCAAACACTGTCTATGTGAAAAGAAATAGGTCCCAAAATCATCAAATCCAGCTTCATTTCCTGTCACAAATAAGAAACAAACAATGTAAGGATTAAATATGAAACATCAATCTTAAAATAACACACATGAAAGAAATGTAGCTACAATGTTACAATGAAAAATACAAAATATAGAACCCATTTTTACCTGAATTTGACATGTAGTAATCTTGCATGATCAACAGAACATGTATACCAAAATAAGAGTCCTAGGGTATTTCAATTTCCCAATTCTCATCTTGGTCATCAATTTCTACATTGTGAACATGATCTTCTCCAGATGTACTGTCATTATGAGCCTCCAAAACATTATGTTCTGTATCAAGTTCATTAGATAAATTTGTTATATTGTTTTCTCCCCTTCTATCACAATCTGATCGCCAAAGCGTTAGTGCTCTTTCATATGGAAAATTGTCAACGTCATACTTTATTACATATAATCTTAAACATGTATCCACATGTTTATCAAGCTTGTTCCTCAACTTTGACTTCAAAAATGATAGTGCACTAAACATTCTCTCATCCTCCACTGATCCCAAAATCATGGTTTGACACAAATCTACTAATTTAAAATATTCTGATATGTTTTCTTGCGGGTATTGGCTAGCACTTAAAGTATTCCATAATCTTGTTATAGCACCGTTTTCATTAGGATTCTCCAAAAAAGGATATTGGTTCCACATTGTTTCAGAAAAGCGTCCACCTTGTTGATACAATTTTGATGAATCTAAAATACCTTCAATCTGTTCTCCATGTATCGAGACTTTCTTGCAAAAGTGGTCTACTAAACATTTTAATCTCTTTTGAAAATCGGCTTTTAAATTTCTTGGACATTGACAATTGTTCCAATATTGAGGGTATACCACACACATGGCCTCCAACAATTCATCTCGAGGAAATCGTTCTCTTATCTCTAATGATAGTGATCTTGCAATTTCTATCAAATTTTGTCTCACTGAGATCACAATATTATCAAATTGGTCTCTTGACACGGGGCAATATTTGGTGATTCGTCCCATCTTACTAATATAATGAAAGGGGACCATATACCCACGCACTATGATACATAGTATCCCTTTTTCATCAAACGTAAATTTTTTTTTCAGTATTTTCTATATTGATGATCTTAGTCCAACTTATAAACTCTGGACCGGTAAAAGAGTCTGGCATCATATACAAATTATCCAATGCAAGGCATGTTGACTTTCTCGCATTTGTGTATTCGGAAATATACATTGTGCGATTCTGAGACATTTTCACGAGGACATTCATTTCATGTAACTAGGAAGAATTCCAGTCAATGTTAATAATGTTTCTATATCAGTTAGTCGAAAAAGAAGATCTTGAGCTTTATCTACATTGTAGCGATTTTCATACATCAACCCTACCAAAGATTTGAACTCACTAAATAGTCTTTGATCTGGTCCATTTAATGAGATCCATCTTGTGTCAACATCTTTCAGTAGTTTTTTTCCATCCGTAACACCATCTGCAAATTGTTGAAACTCTAAATATTGTTTGGGACTACGAGAAAAGTATGCATGAGTCTCACGTACAAGATCTTCAACTTTTGAAACTGATGGAACTTGATGGGTTTCCACATACCTAGTTCGATTTTATTTTTTGAGAACTACTCAAAATTCCTACATTCCAATAATACTTAATATATATAACAATGAAAAAAACTGTAAAAATAAAATAAAATACTTTTAAAATGATAGATTATTTTCTTTGGGCAGTAAAGTGGTTTTTTTTCCCTTGTAAATTTCTAGCTCTATACCTAATCTACCATTTTTGTAACCATTCCCAAATTTACACATTTGGGATTCGGGTAATCTTTTGGTATTGTAAAATTATATTGGTTGTAAATTTCTATCTCTATAATCTTTTGGTATTGACCTGGATGTTGGTGTTTCCATAAGTATTATTTCCCAAAAAAAGAATATGTTGTGACCAATATTTTATCCAAGAAACTCTCACCTCCTACAATGATGGTATGATTGCATCCTCCCAACTCAAAGTTTTCCAAAAAAAAAAACCAATGTCATGGTTGGCGTGATTTCCACGGGACTCAAAATTCCTCACAATATTCACAAGGTTGTCTGCATGGACTCCATAACAAGTTGAATAAGAATAAGTCATCACAAAGAAGAAAGGAATCTCCAACCTTGGCCTTTTTACAACTTAGTATTTGAATTTTGAAACTAAGAGAAGGAAAAGCCTGCCTTGGCCTTTTGACAACTTGGTTTCAATTTTTGAAATTATGTACTCAAATAAGATATTTGATATCTTGTATGCTTAATTCCTAACTGGTGAAGACATTCAATTTTCATGAAGTACATTTCTAACTTTGTCCACCGACCACTGGGTAAAAGTAAAAGTGTGGATGTAGGTGTGAATTATTATTCGAGCTAATAAAAAGTAAAATAGCGTAAACAACCACTCTCCAAAACAAAAATCACCCAACCCAATGTTTTTCATCCCTTTCATATTTACTCATATATAGTGGGGAAATAGATGATTGCAGTAAACACCGATGAGGTAACGACTTGAGGAACTCCCATTTGTCCCAATAATCATCATTGTCCTGCTCCTGCAGATTTCTCACCATTTCCTGTTTGTAGAGGTCGTTTCCCTCTACCCTGATGTATCATGATAATGATAATAACTCAACCTCATCAAAAAGTGCTTCATGTTGTTGTTGGGTTTCTTCTTCTTCTTCTTAGTTATAACATCCCACTGTCAAAGTTTCTACCGTTTTTAAACCTATTATTACTTTTAACACCCTTTGAAATTGGTCTCTGTGACTTCTTCCCGTGAAATTAAAATTGAAAATCAAATTCAATAAGACTCTAGTCGAATATGAAAGAATATAACTAGCAATTGCACCGGGGGTGCAAGGGAACGCCGGAAGGAGGAGACATGAATCATTTTGTGGTACATGTTAGGGAACATGATGAATGTGAATTTATGAGGGGTAAATCTACAATTGATTGATTACATGAATTTTTAGATTTCAAACTCTGAAAATTAAATATGTTGTTTGCTCAACTTCAACAATCATTTGCTCAACTTAAATAGTGTTGGAAGATTACTCATTCTGAATAATAAGAATGTGCTAAAATTTCTAAATTAATCTAAAGCTAAATTTATTACATTAACATTATTGATGGAAAAATGTAAACTACATTCAATTGTTTGGTGGCTCCTTTTCGTAACCTCTTTGATTTATTATTTGATATTATAAATGGGATAAATAAATTTTATAAATTAATCATTATATTTTAAACCAAAATTTTATAAAATTAAAATTAATTATCATTTATTTGATAATTTCTTTTGTCTATACAAAATAGAACAAATAAATATACAAAAGACAACAAACAAATTTATATTAATAAAATTTTAAGAACACAAATCCTGCCATGTATAACACTGACACAAATTTATATTAATAAAATATTAAGTCCACAAATCCTGCACTAAATATGGGAATTAAAAGTGGGGTGTGAATATATTAAAGTTTGTTATAAACATTTACGCAAATCCACGTATAATGCTGAGACCAATTTATATTAATACAATATTTTAATGTTACATTTGGGTAAACATTGAGATTCTATCATAAAATTTCGATGCAGACATATCATATTAATATAGTATTTTAGTGGTGTTGCATTTCAAAAACTGTGCAACTTTGTCAATCATCTAACGGCGGAGAGCACGTCGCACTGCTCCTTATGATCCAACGGATATCGCGCAGGCTAAATGCATGATCGTTAACTCCCGATGACAACGGGTTTTCAAATTTTCTTAGGGACACGCATCACCCAGTCTATGGGATCGCATTGATTTCCCAATTACCGCTTACCCTACGAAGGCGTTGCGATCAAACCGCCAGGTTCACTCCAACCTGCGTTCACTGTTCATCGAGGTTCTGCTCTTCCACGTAGGGTTCTGGTTCTTACTCATAGGTCCAACGATGAACCAAGATCGTCCTTCAATGCCCATATTGGTGTCCCGGTCCGCGCACCTTCATGCAAGAAAAATATGAGACAAGCAAAAACCAAAAGGGTATTGTTAGGAAGCACTTTGTTGAGAGGGGTCTGTGAAGCTGGGAATCGATGCAAAAACCACCCAAAAAATGACCCTTTTAAACACACTTGAAATGCAACATGCAATACAACACACAACCACTATACACAGACATTGAACCATTCCCACCCAACCGCCCTAGATTCATTACATAATTCTGGTAATAAGGCTTACCATAAGCAATTGCATAGTCAGGCCTTAGTTGAATGGCACATTGATAGCACATAATTGCATCTTGAGGTCTACCCATCACCTAGAATCACAACATTAAAGCAAATGAATCTCTACACCTTATGCCTCACATGAAAATATCCAACTCAAAGATGAAATGTTTTTACCTTCAATACATTCCCTTGATTCAGGTGTGCATCAACAAAGTTGGGTTTTAATCTGATTGCTTCCTGTGAATAATAAGGGCAATCAAAGTCAAATTTTGTCCATAAGAATACTTATTTGGATATACAATTTATCCTTCAATATCAAATTGTTACCTTATAATATGCAAGTGCTTTGGCATAATCTCCTGCTTCCATAAAAAGGCCCGCTAGATTCGACCAAGCAATCGAAAAAGTTGGTTGTATGCACAAAGCCTCCATGTAGCATAGGTATGTCTGCTCATGTGAAAATAGTTCAACAATGTTCCTTAAGAGTGTATATATTAAAATGGATTTCAACAATTTCTCAGCAAGCCACCTAGCCTGATTTTTATATGAAAAATATTTGTCTACTTGAACACTCGAACTGCTATAATTCATGAAGACAACATTCAGCATCAGAAAAGGTAAAATTTAGGGCATACATGTTGAGTTAATCCTTGTGTCTTCAGAAGATTTCCAAGGTTGCTGTGCGCATCAACCTGTGCCAATATAGCATGGCAAAGTAAATGTGAACATTAAACTATAACATAAAATGAAATGACAGCTAGGAAGAGAATGGTGGAGAAATGAAAACTTACAAGATGAGGGTTCAGATGAAGAGCTTGACGACAACATTCTGCTGCTTCAGTCAATCTTCCTTTACACATATATGCACTGGCTAGATTAGACCATGCATCACAAAAATTTGGTCGTAGCTGTAAAATTGAAATGTAATAAGTCATAATAACTTCACCATCACGTCTAGGGTAGAAAAATAATTATGTGATTATTGGTACTAAAGCAGTTTGAATTGAACTTTAAGATAATTCTGCCAGAGGAAAAAAATAAAAAGTAGCTAAAAATAGTTCTTAAAATATCAGCATTCATCATTTTCACAAAGTGCCAACATATCACACTTCATTGAACAGAAAGTCACAATCAATCACAATGTAAAATTCATCTGCCCTAGGCTGAAAGAACCAAACCAGTATTGTAGAATAAATAGCACAACATTTATCCTTGTGTTTATTTAATCAGGAGTTTCTGATGTACCTCAATAGCAATAAGATAAAATTGGATTGCAAAATCGATGTTTCCTTTCTCCTGGATAAGGAATAAACAAGAATATTAAAACTCAGTTTTATGATAAAGAAAATCACTTCAGTTATATCTCAAATTAGCATTAACAATAAGAACATCATTTCAAAAAATCAAGCAGTGGAGCTCCAGGAAAAAGGAAACTTAAAACAATACCTTCCAGGCATTAGCCATATTGCCATAACACTCAGCAAATTGAGGATCAATCTTGATGGCTTCCTCATTTTTGGTAATGCACATATCAAAATCATGTAGCTGTATAGAATAAAAAAATTAATTACAATGTAAATGTATATAGCATACACTGTAAATCAAAATAACAAAAGCAATTATGGGAAAAATTTTCATTTCATAGTTGATGCACTGCAGAATTGCAGAAAATCATTGTCGATATTCATATAACATGTAACCAGGTATGTTAGCTTCAACCAAGCACAAAGTACTAATAAAAAAAGCTCACCATCCACTAGAAGAAAAACATACTTGGCCACTAGTTCAATGAATTACTAAATCTAAAGAGATGAGCATTGCCTTATTCAACAAATTGAACACAATTTGAGCATTCAGACACAACCAGTAACACTGAACAGAGAAATACCTAGTAGTATATAGCACCAAGAAGAAGAAGATTGTCTGTGTGTCGAGGATTTTTTTCATAAAAAACATTGCAGTGTTCCAAAGCTTGAGAATAATTGCCAGCTTTGTATTTTTGATGAGCAAGAGCCAATAAAATATCTTCATCTATTGTAGCAAAATCACAAACCGTCATGTTTGTATGCAAAGACTAAATAACACAGAATAACTCTACTTTCTTTGCATATTTCCGTATATGATATAAATGTATGAACTATGATATGTCAGCTTTGTAAGCGTAAAAATAATACAGAATAACTCTACTTTCTTTGCCTATTTCCATATACGATATAAATGTATGAACTATGATATGTCAGCTTTGTAAGCGTAAATAAAAACTGTGGCATCATCTTCCATAAATATGGCAGACTAATTTCATTGATTGAAGTATTAAGGATATTAATTGAGAGTAAAGGCGTCCATGCTGCACCAGTACAGGAAGGAATAATGATTTCTAAGTAAATTTAATTCATATTGTAACCTAAAGACCAAATAGAAAGATCACATGAGTACAACGTTTGCAAAAAATGTAAGTTAACCATGCATTGATAGTGTGACACTGTAATGCTTGAAGGCATGTAATCGTATGGTAATGCTTCCATCGAGGATAAAAACCATCTATGGCCTAATAGTATCATTAAACCAATGCACTGTTGATAAACCTTTTCTCAAGAGATCTACTATAACTCTAAAACTGACATATGGAACAAAAGTGATGCAAAAGCAATGCAATAATCATTGATCAAGAAAAAAACGATGACCAAAAAACACGGCATGCATTAGTAAAAGATCCAATATGACAACAGTCACAACTAAATACATGGAGCCAAGACTTGATACAATTTGACATTTATAAAGATGTGCCTGCTATTATACAGGACGTTACATATAATCGTAATGATTGCAGTAAACTTTATTATGGTTGCACCAATTTTAGATGTTTCCATCAAGACCATTTAAATTTTGCATACATACTATGTACTGTTAAATGTGATAATGTATTATTCAATCCAATTTAATTACAGGGGATTGTCTTATATTCTCATGTTCAGGTTGATAGCTTTTGGTGCAAGGCTATCAATCGCATAAACTAATAGCACAAACAAATTCCATTTACTTATTATTGTCTAGTGGCTTACACATATGACATCATGCACAATACAACCCAGGAAAGAAAAAATACAGCTAATAAGCTTTTCATTCAACCCTATCAAACATCAAAAACACAAAATAAATAATAGGCAATGTCTCCAAGATTGTAATCTCAAATCTATTTTCAATTTTTCATCAATATTAACTAGTTCACTCTTTGGAGGTTGGATAACAGAACTCAGTGTTTTTATCTGATGGAAAATTTAAAAATACATTTTGTCATGTAAACAATATGATCATGGCATTATTTCTGTGGAGCGTTAATTCAGAACAAAATTAATTGATGTGAACCAAATTCCAACAGATATTTAAATCAATGTTATAGTTTACCCCTGTGTCTAGATACCAAGGGAAAAAATTGGGCAAGGGGGGGTGATACCCCTAGAATTTCCCGGAAATAAGAGGATAAGGTAATCTTGGTACTCAATTATGCATGTTACAAACATGCATAACTCTACTTTGTGCCAAATAGTATATATTTAAATTTGATGCAATAACTAGGATATGTTTGTCTCTGTTACTGGACTTTAGGACTTGTAGTGAATATTCTATAAATAATGCATGCCTCCAGTTATAACAAAAAATCCAATGCCTTCACCATCGAATGACCTTAACTTAACAATTAAGAGGACAGTTAACCAGGGTCATTCCTTGGGTAGCAGACCAAATATCTATATTGATGACTGGAAGAATAGATAGATTTCCAAACCATATTTAAATTAAGATACATTCAAATCCTTGCGCCTATAGCTACTCGCATTTTATGGGAATGTCTAACTAAATGTAAAACAAAAATAAATAGAACAAAATAAACAGCAAAAAAACTTCCAGATATTAAATTCGAGAACCGGATGGAAAGAGGAAAATATTCAAAACCATAACCTCACCTTATCTCTGGATCAAAGTTAAATTTCAGAGTAGAATCGACAACAGATACATAGGGACGCTTCAAAAATAATTCCTTTTTTCTCAAACATTAAACAATTTAACTGGGGTTCTGATGGAAAAATATGTTTTCAGAAAACAAAGATCTATGACAACACTTCCAAGTTTGCTCTTTAAAAAATCCTCAACCAGGAAAAGCACTTACCATGCCTTGTTTCCACAGACTACGTCTTTTGGTTTGTCAAACCCGAGTCCAGCTACGAAAGAAAATGTTCTCCATAATCTATCTTAAAAGACTCCCTATTGTAGCCAGCGGGAATCGAACCCTCTATCTTAAAAGACTCCCTATTGTAGCCAGCAGTAGTCGAACCCTGGCCCTGCTGCTGCTGATGGCGGGGATTATTTTGCATCGAGAGTATCATATTGACAGATCAAAAAGCCCTGCGAAAAAAAATTAGGACCTTGCAAAATCCGAGATCGCAAGGGTTCCGGGACTGTGTAGCTTCAAATTTTTCCCTGCAGCTGCTGCAGCAACATATATCATCACTTCGCTGCCTCGAATCCTCTGGCCCCCTCCTCTTCGATGGCCTATGAATTCCCCATTCTCAGAGCGACAACCCGCCATTCTGATGGCATTCATCCCGGTCCACATGGCCATATAATATGACCCCCTCCTCTTCGATGGCCTCCGAATTCCCCATGCTCAGAGGTTGCTCCAGCTGTTCTTTCTCCTCCTTTGTCAACATCTCCTCATAAACCTCATTACCCACCGACTGATCCACAAAAATTCACTGACTCATCCACAAACATATCATTTTCTGCTGCAAAAAGTTCCTCATCGGTCATCGCCCCAGGGACCCTTCGGGACTTGACACTGAGCATCACATGCAGCATACCTTGAAATCTATCAGTTGCTTGCTACTACCAACTGTGGAACAAAGAAGGACAGGTGCATAGCTTGAGCGAACAAAATGTGGGCAAAAAGTAAGCATATGAATAGTAATCGACCATGACATTAAGGACAGATACACGCAAATTTTCTCACCTATCTCGTCATCGTCCTTGCTGCGAAAGTACATGCAGGTTTTAGCATTTATAGATGGCATGTATAGTGAAACTACAAGCAGGGTAGCGTAAACTACAAGCAGGTTCACCGGAGAGAGAAATGAATATAAAACAAACCAATTAGAAATAAGCACGTGTCCAATTTTGATAGGTTAAAAGGACGAAATTAAAACTCTCTGATTGGCTGGGGTGAACAGTGTTTGCTCACCCCAAGCCTGCAAAGAAAACGCCTCTGGCGTAATTACATATTTTGTGGATGATTTTCATGATTCTATGCTTATATTGTGCTTTACAATCATTTGAGGCATGACTGGTATGGATTCTGCGGAACCTAGCAAAATCAAAAATTGAGTTTTATCATATATTTAATCAAGGATTTTGCTGATGTTTATATGTATGCTTGTTTCCAGAGAGGGTTCCTTTGACATCGTTGGTTTAGGATCATGTTCCCTTTTTGCTTCTTCCAAAATTGTGTTACTGACAGAGGTGCCTAGTGTCCTTTCGAAACAATTAACATCAATATTAAAATTTGTGCTTGGTCATGGAAAGAAAAAACATGTCCTTTCATTGTCTACGCACTTGTCCACTCACTCAGAGGTGCTATTCAAGGTTTCTGCAAGAACATTGTTCCTGATAATTTCTTTAGATAAAATTTATTGGAATCCAATGTGGGGATCTGTAGATAATATTGGAATAAAATTTATTGTTGTAGATAATATTTGTAGATAACATTGTTCCAGCTGAAGCACTGCATCCTTTTGAAAAAAAATTCAAACTCATTGAAACAAATGATGTCTGGCTCACTGATGTGCATTTCCTCTGATGGATTTCAGAACTATGTATGGGGAATTGAATTGTTAAGGACACAGAGCAATAGCTTTCAGAAGGGAAGCATTGCTTTGAAGCTGATTGCTGCTTCACCTGCTGCCACTTTGCAGTTTCCACTACACACTGTCTGCAACCTCAACTCTTGTTCATGCTACCTCTCCTGATTTCCATCTACTGCCACTACACTTAATTGTACTTAAAAATATTGTTGAGGGTCACTTCCAATCAATTTTGTTGTATACACTTCACTGTCATAATTGTTGCCCCTGTTTCATGCACAAAATCCAGGTGTAGTACTGATACATATAACAATCTACCCTTACTGAGTAGGCTCTATCTAGACCGTATCCTCTAACAATTTCCAATTTACAGTTTTTTTCATTGTTATATATATTAAGTATTATTGGAATGTAGGAATTTTGAGTAGTTCTCAAAAAATAAAATCAAACTAGGTATGTGGAAACCCATCAGGTGATTTTGGAGAAAGTTCTCAAAAAAATAAAATTGAAACCTGTCTATCACAATAGTTCTCAAATTTATAAACCTTGGGTTTCCTCTGGGATGTCCAGATAGGGAACTTGAGGCCCATTTTGGACACCAATAGCAGCTTCCACTTTTCCAAACACCAATGAAGTATGATCGCCTTTCTTGTTCATTTCATTTTGTTTTAGTCTGATTTTCTTATGTTTTGTTGATCCACAGGTAGTTTGAGACACCAGTACTCCATTTTCCCTTGGTTTCAGAGCAGTGCTACCATTCCTACATCCAAACCTTGTAGCATGGTTTTGGTCTGACAATTTTGAATTTTCCCTTGGCTTAGTGTCACCCAGCTCTTCCTTCATCTTGAGATCTTGAAATTCAACCGTTATCACCTTAACTGGATTACACTACCCCTATGAATGCAAGTGCCAAATAAAGGAGACAGACCCTCTAGAAGGTAATTCCTTGACCCATGGAGATTACCCAGTTCTGACTTCTATCTGCATCAAAGAAGAGACATCAGTAACCAAAAGTTGGGCTCAGAAAATCATTCTCTGATATTACATGCTTACATGGAAAGTAATCAAATAATATTCAATTACCTCATCATTATATGCACAGAATTTGGAATGTTTAAAGTTGAAACAAAAGTGGCATTCTTGAGATAGACACAGAACACATAAGTCCTTCTAATCAGCAAGGAACATGCAAGTTGTGCAACAAAGAAATAGTTGTGAGCGAACAGCCAACAATACTACATAGTACACTGCCCTGTCTACAATCATAAACATGGAAATCAATCACAATAGCACTCATTAGCATCTGCTTTAGAAAGAAAAAATAACAAGTGGGTAGTCAAGTAACAGGGATGATAGCTCAGAGAACTATACTGGTTTTAAAATGACTGCCACATTTGCAAGCTCTGAAAGGAGCATTAAGGCAGAATGTCCGCTTGACTCATACAGAGAAGGAAAAACATGTATAAATGTTGTGAAAAACTGACATTCAAATAGTTTTCAATCAAATGAACCAATTCACATAACTCAAACTTCAAAGACCAACTATCAGGTGGATATGGGCTCTTAACCAAAATGTCAGACCAGGGAATTTGGTAAGGTACCAACATCATTGGTAGAAATGGAATTTAGAGAAGGTTAACATTAGTTTTTAAAATTGACTTTTGTTACCCGATCAAATACACTCACACATTAGATAGAAACAATGATCAATAAAAGCATCATAATGAAAGAAACTGAAGAAAAGTCTATACAGTGTAAAAATACAATTAGAAAAAACAGCACTAGTTCTGTAAAAAAAATAACAATCAGAAAAAAATCGCACTTGTGATGAAACAAAAGGAGCATTCTTGAGATAGACACAGAAGATGAAAGTGCTTTTACTCAGGAATGGACATGCAGGTTTTGAAACAAAGAAATTGTTGAGAACATAGAGCTGAAAATACTACACTACCCTGTCTACAATCACAAGAATGGCAATCAATGACAATAACACTCATTAGCATCAACAATTTGGGTAGTTAAGTAACAAGGATGATAACTCAGAGAACTACACTGGTTGTAAAATGACCCTCACATTTGAAAGGTCTGAATGATCACTAAGGAAGAATGTCCACTCGTCTTGGAGAAGGGGAAGCATGTACAAATATCAGAACTGAAATTCAAATACTTGTCCATCTAAAGAGCAGATACATGGAACTCAAGACCAACTATCTTGTGGATATGGCCTTTTAACAAAAATTCCGGCCCAGGGCATGGAACTCAAGACCAACTATCCTATGGATTTGGGCTTTTAACCAACTATCCTATGGATTTGGGCTTTTAACCAAAATGCTGGACTAGGTCATTTGGCAAGGTACCAACATCATCGGTAGAAATTCGACCCAGCAGAGATTAGCATTATTTTTTAAAACAGAGCTCTATTTCTAAAATGCAAATACACTAACCACATACAAATAATGGCGAAGAAAAGCTTTAAAATAAAAGTAAAAGAAAATGAAGAATGAATATATCAGTGTATACAGCAAAACAGAACGGTCAGAAAAAATAGCACTGGTACTGTAAAAACAAATAATGCAGATAGCCTAACAAAGTACATTGGCATAACAGAACAACTACCTAGCTTGTGCACAGACCAATTCCCCGACACAATCCAAACCATCCAGTGTCCTCCCAATTCCATGAACGACATCTATATACCCAAACTGACATGAAACCATTTACCTATTTTCAAGTAAAAAAATACCCAAATCGAATAAGCACAACATGTTAAAGTTCTCTACACCAAATCCAATTCAATGCCACAAAAAATATCAAAAAAATAGTACAAATGCAATTCAGCCACCAGAACTTGATAAATGCAAATTTAAGAATCATCATTAGGATTTGCAGTGGTCGCTGTTGAATAGGCTCAGAGTATTCCCACATTCCAGCTGCAACCGGGCATGTGATACAGGGTTTGAAACCCTTGACTAGTAGCTAGACGTGTCCATGGGCTGTGACAAAAGAAACCCACAAGTAGTTTTAGAATACAGGACTGAGAATGTCTATCTACAGTGCAGATACATGAGTGGCAGGAAACAGGAAACGACGCTTGCGCTATTAAACAGTAAAACCCAAGTTGTACAAAGACCAGTTTAGGATGCAGAAATAGACCTAGTGAAAAAGCTTATAGAAGCTAAAACCATACCAGTGGTCAATGTCTACTCTGTAAGCCCAAAAGCTGAGCTAAAGCATTCAAAAATAAGAATCCCACACTAGCCTAGGTTTCATGACTGAAAGCAACAACAACAACATATAGATTATAAAAACTTAGTCTCAGAATGCTGTGAGCGAGCCATCGAACCATAGAAAGTTAGTCAAAATTAATCCAATGCAAACCACTAAAGTTATATATATCCTGCTTTTATATGAAGAGCGAAGTACACAGCGAGGATATCATAACATCTCAGCCAACAAGAAAATCGGTGTCCAGCGGCCAGCCACCTCTCCTAACCATTGAAAAAATTGGGGTGAACCACTATAACCCCTCCTTTCGACCTTGTAAATCCAGGCGAATGCCATGGAAATCTGCTCCAACCAAAAAAAATCGGGGCGAATTTCATTTTTCTAGTTTTATGCGCCCTTTTTTTGCTGGGCTAATACTTAATAATTAATTATTTTTAAAATATTTATTGGGATAACTTTATTAAACTATAGAAAATGGGTTTTATGCAAAAAATTTGCCCTATTAAAATTGAAAATCCCTTAAAATTCGCCTTTGAGCTAAAATTCGCCCCTAAAATTTTCCCTGCATGAGGCACTAGATAATCTCTAGATAAGACAAAGTTGTTGCCCTCAACCTCTACAACATGAATAGGAAACCTCCTAATGAGTGTATCCCCCTTTGAAAAAGAGATCTCCATGATCCCTTGCTCAAATGTATGAGATGAAAATATTTCTTTCGGCAAGGTATGGTGCAAGTTTTCAGCCTCCTCCATGGTTTTCTGAAGTGGAATTGCGTTTTCATGTAAGGATTTTGTTTGAGTTTCCTTTTTTAGCTCCACCATGTGTGTCTCATGAATCCTATCAAATATTTTCACTAATGCCTTAGTGAAACTTGCATAAGATGTAATGTTTACATTTCATAAAGAAAAGGATTCAAAGATCCACCAAGCATAGGCCTTACCTCTCATATGCAGCACTGCAACTTTGATGGCTTCATCTTCAAGAATTTGGTGCTACTGCAAGAAGGTATATAACTCCTCCACCCAAGCTTTGGCTGAACATGTAGGTGAACTTTCAAAGATAGATAGAAGAAATCTATCCTGCTGCTCTTTTCCCTTCACCTTGCTCTTGCAGAACTCTGAAAAACTGATATGATCTCGGAACTTCTGAGTTTGAGACTCATACTCTTTCAGGAAATCACTAAGAGTTCCCCCCCTAGAAACTTCTTCTTCCACCTCTCTTCTGGCAATCCTGGGCATGTGAATGTGCTGTGTGTTAGAGTGTGTGGCTGCTTGCTCACACTTCTCATATGACAATCTAGAGTTTGCTTTAGTTTCAAACTCTTGTGGAGATTCTCCATGCATCTCCTTCCTTATCTTCCTGAAGTCTTCATGAATATTATGTACAGATTTAGGAAGAATCTTTGTAAGCTTATCCCCTTTTTCTCCTTCAGAAAATGGAGTCTTTCTCTTGCTTATTTCTTTGTCTCCTTCTCGATGAGAATAGGAAGTGCAGAGTCCTTCATCTTATATCTACTTGTCCTCCTTGGGGAGTGAAGCAACAAAATTAATAGCTTGTTGACTTTAAATTGTAAAATACACAAGAGGTACTTGTAGTAATAATTTATTAATAAAAATGTATATGAGATAAGATAATAAATGTTACAATGAGGCCTTGCTTATATACCTATGCAGGTGACCTTTCATGATTGGGCATGTCTTTTAGACATGCCTTTTCAGTTAACTAATGATTACTTAACATAATCCTTATTTGACTATTTACTAATTACACTTATTTTTATTTATTCTATTTTTTATGAATTGTATTCATAACATTGCCCCCTTCTTTGAAAAAATTTGTCCTCAAAGCTATATTTGTTTCGTGCTTATCAGCTTGTCAAATATAAATATAACTTGACGTTACTGGTACATCGTCTTGTATAATTTTGCGGGCGATATTGTCTTGGATTTAGAGTTATCACTTTTTTTTTTAAATAACTCAATAAATTTTTTTTTTCTTAAATAATTTTAATTTAATTAATTAAATGATTTTAATTAATTAAATTTAATTCCATTTTTTATTATTTAAATAATTGTTATATAATTTATAAATTATATATATATATATATATATATATATATATATATATATATATATATATATAAAATTAAAATATAACGCATGAGCCATGACCCACGCTGCTTGACCACTGCTGAATTTTCATATCTCTCAATCTGTGACTCTCGACATTTTCTCACCGCCCCATCAACACTAGATAGTGACCACCTCCACCTGCTAACAGGCGCACCCAGATACATATTAATCGTAGAGTGGGATATAGGCAAAGATCAACAATGGTGGAGAGTGGCACAATGAATATATACATCTCAAATCTCAGTTATAAAGTTGGCAATCACGCTGCTTGGCTAACCGACAAATGCCTTTCCACCATGAAGTTTGACACAACGTTATTTTTAATTCGACACCGTGTAATTTTAATTCAAAAACACAGTACCTGTTACATAGATGACTCCATAGGTGTAACGTTACACATCCGTCCCGATTTTTCCAAAATGCAGTCCGATACCGCATGTCAGATGCTAGGAGTTGAGGAACGATGATGGCAATACATGATGTGGGATGAGGCAACAATACCACTATTCTCCCTCTAGTACACCCTCCTAGATATACGCGATGAGTTATAGTTAGGGAAGAAAGGAAGAAACAGAGCTTCCAAGTCTGTGTGTAGAATAAATAAGCATAACATAGCTGTGTGTGGCCATGCTGCCACAAAAGTAGCCATGGATTCCTTTTAATAGCCTCTTTCAGCCAAATCCCACTTAGGAATTCTTTGCATGAAAAGAGGTCGTTCCATTCCATGCACACACTCTGATATATAGCAAGGGATTTGGCAGGCAGCCAAGCCAAAACTTCCTCTTGCAAATCCTGAGACAACCCATTCCACCATGCATCCTTCGCAGAACTTGAGCAGTCCTCCTCCCTGTTTGCCATTTCCACTGTCAAGACCCTTTTGAATAGTTGGTCCCTAACAAAAAACCGAGGAATGAAATATTTGAGGTTGGTGTTGTTATTGCCATAATAATTGTTGTTGGGAAATAAGAAGGTGTATGGATAAGCAGGGTAAGCCTCAATGATAGTGTTAGTTCCATATTCATTTATTCTCAGTTATGCTACGATTATTTTGTGGTTGTCGTCACTGTCTGCAACACTGCTTTTGTGATTGTTGTCACTCTCAGCATAATTGTTGTACAATAAGGAGGAGGGAGGATGAGGTGGGTAAGCATTCATATTCATGTTCATGAAGCTTTGGTTTTCATATAGTATATTTTTTCTTCCACTTAGGCTGCCACTATTGTTCTTATATTGTTCATGTTCTTTTTTCTCAAGATTGTCTTCATCCACATCAAGATCAATTTCATCTAGATCCTCATATTGATAAATATCAACTTTATCAGAATATTTATAATCATCTAGTGCTTCATCTTCTTCATAGTCCCTATCATCTTCCTTATTATCGATTTCCATAAAATTCTTTTTAAAAAGTGTTGTAACTTCTGCACATGATTTTTTTAATTGCTGAAGATTTTCTTGATTTTTTCTAATCTTCTCACTTTCTTTAGGATCTTCACATAATGGCACATTGTACGGTAAGCTATGTTCATAGGCTCGCAAACTAAATTCATAGGCTTGTAAGACTATATTGTACAACATGGCTCTGATGGCTCTGATACCACTGAAGCAACAAAACTAGTAGCTTGCTGACTTTAAATTGTAAAATACACAAGAGGTACTTGTAGTAATAATTTATTAATAAAAATTTATATGAGATAAGATGATAAATGTTACAATGAGGCCCCACTTATATACCTATTCCGGTGACCTTTCATGATTGGGCATGCATTTTAGACATGCCTTTTCAGTTAACTAATGACTACTTAACATAATCCTTATTTGACTATTTAGTAATTACACTTATTTTTATTTATTCTATCTGTTATGAATTATATTCATAACAGGGAGGTTCTTCACGGATCTGAAATATGATGAGATAAAACCCATCCTCTTCAATATTCTGATCTCTTTGGCTAAGACTCATAGGTTGAGCCAAGAAAGTTGCTTTGATACCACTGTAATATTCCAAATCTGGAACAGCTAGCAAGGCATGACTGGAAAACACATTTTCCAGGAATGGCTACTACAGGATTTGAAAAAAAGACCTGGAACCCTTATATCTATGTATCTAAGTCCAAAATCCAAGAGGTGGCTCAAAATAAATCCATCTAGGTGGGTTAAACAGGTCTCCCACACCTAGTTGTCTTCAGAAAATGCCCGATGAAGGGACTGCAACAATGTATGAGCATACAATGGAATAAAAACGTTATTTTATAGCCATGAACACATGAAGATAAAAATAGCCAACCATTGTATAATATAGCAATAAAAGAGTACAATTATTTTAGGAATCAATCACTTAAGCTTGGAAATGGAAGCCTCAACAGAACATGTACTAGAAACTGAAGAACACTGCTACACAAAATTTACACAAGGCTATAACAACGCAGTTTATAGGAGACACTGTAGCATAATAATAGATAATACAATTATATAGAAATATCAGCTCAAGAAAGGTGGGGGAGCGAGCTCTCAACCTTTGAAAATAACAATACAACAATCCTTAAGAGGATTGGCTGAAATATATGTACAAATGGAAAATCTGCAGAAATGCCGGAGTTGTTGGGCAGCAGCTGCAACTCAAAAAATAGAAATGGATGGAGATAGTTGATGATGCTACATATGATGAATAGATATATCCCAAAGGATCTCTCAGGTGAAAGGCTGATCCAATCCCTAAAGATCTCACCTTCCAAAATAGTGGAGCAAGT
Source organism: Pinus albicaulis (assembly GCA_034641835.2). NCBI lineage: Eukaryota > Viridiplantae > Streptophyta > Pinopsida > Pinales > Pinaceae > Pinus > Pinus albicaulis. The sequence continues at coordinate 102,669,343 of CM076572.1, forward strand.
CCCCACTGCAAATGTGCTCAGAAATAACGCAGTCAAGGAGCTGGATTGCGCTGTAGGAGATGCCTGGCCTGGTGCCAAAGATATACAATCAGCTCTAAAACCTTCCTCAATAACCTTCCCGAGGAATAGGAGCTCCCTCCTCTGAAAGATGAGCCAAGGAATGGTTTTGTGGAACCCTCCACTGCAACACCCAACAACACTACGTTATACTTCAGCAAAAATAATGTAGTGACTGAAGGAAGTGGCTTTGGCCTTGAGCCAAGATGTGGAGAAATGAAGTGAAATCCTTCAAGAGGCCTCTCAAGAAGGAGAGGAAATCCTAAACAGGAATCCCTCATGCTAAACAACACTGCAACTCAGCTAAACAGCCAGAGAATGAAAATAGTCTTCAAACCAATAATCAAAATACTCAAACATATCTCACTATGGCTACCTCTTCCTCCTTTTATGCAAGTGAATGTCTCTTTGCCCTGGACCCCACACATTAGGGTTTCTCCGACAAGGAATATTTCTCCCTCTCAAACTACGTTTTCTTCCCAAGCAAGCCACACCCTCTTAGGTAGCGCTGTTGACTTGGTCAAACTTGACCTTGTCCTCATGCAATTGCCCCTTTTCACACTGGAAGGTGCAAAATAAAGCTACTCCATATGCAGCTCATTTCTTCTTGCATATGTAGCCTGAATTGCAAGGTCCCTCCACATTTCATCAACTATTGGGGAATACTCACGTGATGCAGCTGGGAAAAAACCATCTAAATCCCCCATTGCCATAATTTCCCGAAGCCAATTGGAAAAATGTTCCAATTTTGGATTGAGAGAGTAAGTACATTGAGAAAATTATTTATCATCACTTTCATCTGAGGCAGAAACTTTTTCATGTACACTGGAACCATCCATATCTGCTAAGCTTTCCTCCTCAAAATGCTCATGCCCCTCAAGAAGTATGAAAAGGTGTTTATATAGGTTTCTCTATATCATTAGTTCGATGTTTTGCAGCTCCTCTTGTGAAAATTTCTCACCCTTGGTAGAGAAATTTTTCCTTCATGAAAACACTAGCACCAGAGCCTTCATATCCAAGTAACAAGAGCTTTTGAATCTTCTTCTACTTCAAGCATTGTTGGACAGAATTGCTGGAATGATTATCTATATTTTCCCTCGAGCCATGATATTTACTCTGAGGGGTAGGTAACGATAGTAAGGAGCATATCAACCTTGTTGAGAAATTAGGGCGTTTAATTCAATTTATCTTTCATGATAACTAATTTTGAACTTGTTATGCTTCTTTTACTTAGATCTCATCTTTGTTAGCTTATTATGTCTTTCATCAAGTCAATTATCAAAACAAAAGAGACGCAAAGTTTAGGCTCTTCAAGCCAGGGCCAAAACCTCTCCCTCTTGGAGAGGAAGACCCAAAAGAAATTATTCTTATAGATTTTCCATTAACGAGTACCATAACCATGAAATAGATCCTTGACACCAGTATGCCTCCAAGACCCTTGTCACTACTCTTTTCGGCTTCTCTAGCTGATCTCTTCTTTCTGCACTGAACTGCACCTTTACTAGGGAAGCTCGGTGCCTAGTCTAGCAGCCCCAAACTATGTGCTTCTTCTTGGCTTCCTTTGATCTTATCCTTAGCTTCCTAAAGTCTTCTTCTTGGCCTAATTCCAACATACTTTGAACATCTTTGAAACTCAAGACCGAGCCTTTATTCATGCTGTTGTAGCCTTCCTCTTTACTATGATTACCTTCGGCCTCCTTGAGATATGCGAGGTAAACTTGCAAACCAAAACAAAGATATGATAAGACTTTCTTCCTTCAATAACACACCTTCTTTCTTGACCTAATCACAGATCCTTTCATCATTGTATTACCTTCTTCACGCATTGTTCTACGCACTAGAAGAGAGAATTATCTTTTTCTATGATAGCCTTCTGTCTGAAATGTGCGAGGTGGTATAGACCAAGAACAAAGGTAAGTATACCTCTTCTTTTATTCCCAGACTAGACTCCTATTCTCGTATCAATCTAGACCCAAAATTTGCTCTTCTATCACAAACATTATCCAAAATTTCTTACACCATATGGAGGCCGCATCATCCTTTATATAGTGACTGGCTTTAGCTTGTAGGCCGACATGAGGTTTGTGTATAAGCTGAATTCATCAAGGAGAATATTCACCATCTTTAAGCCAACTTGTGGAGCATATTGACAAGGTCTTGAAGGCATACATTTACATCAATAAATTGTCTTTATAAGTGTAACACAAATTCATATACATGACTCTAAATTATATATATTTATGAAAATATGACAAACCCCTAAAAGACATCAAGAAGAAGTCTTTGACCTATAATAAAAAACTCCTTGCTCATGAAACCCATGATGCACAAGTATTACAAAACACATTTTATTATCTTTGTCTTCTTCATTACATAAATTCATAATTACAAGTCATTATGAAGACTGAACTTAGTTACACGTTCCAACATTCCCTCTTAACTAGGGAGGTATTCATAATGGTACATGTCACTCTCAATCTGAAGGATCTCATAAGAATAATTCGATCAGTAATCCATCTGTTATAGCATCTTATTAACCAGGATTGTCACAGTGCAAGGACTTGATTAACAACTCCATCTCTTCATGAGACCATGAACTACAATGCTGGTGATACCAATGATTATAGACATCTTCATCATTGTCTCCAAGGTACATTCTCCACCCACGTGTTTACCGAGTATGACCTCATAGGACTATTATTTTGGGGATAGCTAATCCTCAAAGAATACCCGTCCTTTCACGACTATTCTTACCTTGGATACCCTAATACATCCCCAAAAGAGTATCAGATGCCATATGATTATCTAATCCCACATTCTGTCTTCCAAGTGAAGACCAGAATGATACGTCTATCTCTCCCTCTTAATTTGGGAGGACATACCCATTCCTGTCAAGGAATTTTCTCAAGCTCCCTCTTTTCCAAGGACTTGTCAAGGCTCCCTCTTTGCCAAGGAATTGTCTAGGCTCCTAGGGACTTGCTTCCAAGTTTCTACCAGGTAAAAAACTTATTACCAGCCCCCCTCTTAATCAGGGACTTGTAGCAGCAATGATGAAAACATCGAGCTGCTCATGAAGAACTACTTTATTTAATGTCATGAATTTATTCGTTGCTGAGGAGTCTTCATGTTTGGGATATTTTCATTAGGGCTCAAATCACCCGCCACTTTTCATTTTTTTCTGAAAGTGATCCATCAATTTTTCATCTAGTCTACCTTCATATCATGTTGCTTTTCTTCGAACCATACTTATTCCAAGGATATTGCATCCTGAAATATGGATATCAACCTATGGAAGACAAATACTTCCCTTTGGTTGCCCTAAATAATCTCGTCGGATATTATTCAATTATAAATATGAATACTTAAATCAAAATTTACCTTAGTGACGATATTTCACCATGACATCCTTCTTGTAGGCATCGTCATCATTTTTTATCTCCTAAAGATATGTATTTTCAAGGGTCTCTATCTTTTCCAGACTTCTATTAGAGTCCACATATCTTCCTTGGAGATCTCCTAGTCAAGTCTTCTTGGCTTCCTTGGATGTTGATTTCTTCTTTCCATGGTTGTACTTCCCATGATATCTTCCTTTTTCTTTCTCAACAATTTTATTTCATTCCCAGGAACTTCCATTGTGCAGTTCCTTGATAATGTACAACCACCTCATATTCCATATGAGGACATATTATGTCGATTTCATCTAGTGTAGATCATGCCCTTTTGGAAACCTGTGCATCATAAGAGTTTCTACTTTCTATTTTGATCATACTTCTAAAGATAGAAGTATACTACCTGTAACCACATGGCATGACTTCATAGCATCCAGTGTCAACACATATATACATGTACCTCATTCTTTTCCTTTTGAGTCATCCTACAATAGGTTTCCTTAGAATGAAAGAGTTTCATTTTCTTGATCTGCTTCATCAATATGTCATCATATTCTAATCCCAAAATTCTGTAAGTTAGAATTCTTGATGAAACCTTGTTCTTTCTTCCTAACTAGTGAATCCAAAGAGGATTCCATTAGAAAATGTCAACACTTGTTTCCATATTGATTATTGAATGATGACCCTTGATCTAGATGACTGCCTTACATAAATATTGTTTTCAGTGAGGTTCCTAGGAGCCACTTCTTTCATGGCACTCTTTTTGATTGTTGTGGTCTTATTCCTTGGAAGGTTTTATCAACACGATTGCCATGCAAGCTATTATACATTGTCTTGAAACTCCCCTATTTTTGCAGAGAAGCTAGCATCATGCTAGTGATTAATTTGAAACTGCATTTTAGTGGAAAAATTCATTATTTTTTGATGGAATAGTTCATAATTTATTCTGATCTTTTTTTGCAAGTGTACTAGTCACGATGATAAATGTGTGGTTTACTTCAAAGGGTTCTCAGTTCTTTCTAGATACACTTTTCATCATTTTCTTTGAATACTTCTCTAGTGCTTTACCTTCATATTTTATCCCTAGCACAATTTCTCCTGAGGTCCATGTTGTTATGTTTATTGGTTGTTTCTGTGGAAACGTTTTCCCGAGGTTCTGCAAGGTAAATCCAAATGAAAAAATTACTATTTTACATATTGATATTTGTTCAAGACATTCTTGTGTGATACTTGAATTTCATAAATCTAGATTTCTATTTCATTATCTATATCAATATATAATAATAGGCCCATGGATTGTTCATATTTCTCAAAACATGGAGTTGTTCCTTTCCTGTTGCATGTTCTTTATATTGTTATGTTGTGATTCAAATTTCTAGTTGTGCCTTCCAATTATTATCCTATGTAGTACATGATTTTTGAGATTCTATCAAAAGTTATTCTTATTGCCTTTTTTATTATGTATATTGAACATATTATTTCTAGAAACTTTTGATCTTCCTAGGTTTTCTATTCCTTTGGTGTATCTTTTCACCTTTAGGGGAAATTTCTAGTTTAAAGTCTAGTTCTTTAAAGGGTGCTAGCTCAATGGAAGAGCACCTGCTTTACAAGCAGGAGGTTGGTGGTTCGATTCCATCGTGCCATGCTATTCATAGAGAATGAGGAAAATCATTTTTTGGTGACGGATGATCTTTTGACCATCACCAATGAGCTTATGGTGACATTTTTCAACCCTCACCAAAATATGAAATGGTGACTGTCAACGAATGCCACCATATATACGCATCAATAGTGACGACCATTAAATTTCCATCACCATAAATATTTGTTGTTGATATGAAATGGTGAGGGTCACTGTTTGTCATTATAGTCATTATTAGTGACGGACCTTGATGTCATCAATGAGTTTATGGTGACGGTCAATGAATGTCACCATATATATGCACCAATAGTGACGACCATGAAAAGTCCTTCACAAAAAATTGTTTTTGTTTAGATGAAATGGTGACGGTCACTATCTGTCATTATAATCAATATTCGTGACGGACCTTGAATGTCACCACAACACATACTTTTTGCGATGCCACCTTTGGTGACGTTCAGTTTTTTGGTGATGGAGGCTATTGTCCGTCACCATTTCTCATATGAAATGGTGACGGTCCCTATCTGTCACTATAAATCATTATTGGTGACGGACCTTGAATGTCACGACAACACCTATATTTTCGGCAACGCCACCCTTGGTGACGTTCAATTTTTGGTGACGAAGGCTCTTTTGACCCTCACTAATGAGCTTATGGTGACCATTTTCGCCCCTCACCAATGTCCTTTTTTCTTGTAGTGCGGATGTGAAATATTTTCTTTCATGGATGGATTCTCCAGTTACAATCAAATCAATATCCGCCCAGAGGACCAATATAAGAAAACGTTCATCTATCCCTGGGGCACATTCGCTTATCATGAAGTCCCATTTGGTTTAAATAATGCTAGGGAAACATTTCAGAGAGAAATGGATTATGCTTTCAATGACATCAAGCAAATTGTTCAACCTTATCTAGATGATTTACCCATGCATTCAAGAAAACAAAAATGATCGCCTGACCTATTTGAGAGCTATATTTTTACGCTGCCGACACTACAAAATACACCTCAATCCACACAAATTTATGTATTGTGTTGTTTCTGGTCGCTTGCTTGGATTCTTTGTTTCAAAATATGGAATTCAAATCAATCCAATGAAGGTCCAGGCTATTCTTGATTTGCCTGCACCATCAAATTTAATTCAGTTACATAAAATTCAAGGAAAGGCTAACTTCCAAAGGAGGTTCATACCCAACTACGCCGAAATGGCTAAAGGATTTACTCATCTCTTGAAAAAGGGGATTCCATTTCATTGGGATAAGGTTGCGTAAGCTTCTTTTGATTCTCTTAAGGATACACTGGTCCAAGCGTCATTAATGTATCCCCTTAATTATCAAATTGATTATTTCTTATATATCACCATGATAGGTACAACCATTTATATGGTATTTGTCCAAGAAGAATATGGGATAGAACATCCGATATATTATTTGAGTCATAATCTAAATGATACATAGGTTAAATATTCATATGTCGAAAAGCTTGCTTTGGTAGCCGTTCAAGCTGTCCAAATATTTTGACATTATATCCTACTCTGGAAGACCATTGTCATTTTGGATTGCAACCCCATGACATACATTTTGTCACGTAAATTTTTGGGGGGAAAATATTCAAAATGGATTGTCATTTTGCAAGAATTTGATTTGGAATTCATCAAATCCAAGTCAAAGAAGTCTTGAAACTACATCGGAACCATCAATTTCTGATGAGTCTCTATTTCTGATCGGGTCATCTAACCTGGGAATTTTATCATTTATCTCTAAAACTAGAATTTTTGGCCTGATACCTCTCGCTCACAACAATGACGTATTCGATACCAAGCCAAATATTATCTGATCGTCGAAAATACACTATATTGTCATGGTGTCGATACGATTTTAAGGAGGTGCCTCACTCATGAGGAGGCCAAGAAAGTTATAAATGATTGTCATGTTGGGGCTTGTGGTGGATACTTGTCTGGATATGCTACTGCGTAGAATATTATCCACGCCGGTTACTTTTGGCCTACCATATTTCACGACTCCATCCTCGCAATCAGAATTTGTCATGCGTGCCACACATTTGATCGTAAAATATGCATGCTGCCAACACCAATACATCATGTCATTGTTGTGGGAACATTTGCAAAATGGAGCATTGAATTCATGACCTACAACCCTTGTTCATCTGGGGGGCATGATTATATTATTGTCACAGTCGACTACTTTACCAAGTGGGCCGAAGCGATGCCTACATTCAATAACACAGGTGAAGCAACTGCATTGTTCTTTTTCAATTATGTCATCTCACGGTTTGGTGTACTAGAAGCTATAGTTACAAATAATGGTAAGCATTTTCTCAATCAAATGATGAATGAGTTGACTACCAAAGTAGGATTTTCACATGATAGTTCTACTCCTTATTATCCACAATCCAATGGACACGTTGAAGCCATTAACACGATCCTCAAATGAATGCTTCAACGAATGATAGGAACTCACAAGCGAAATTGGAATTTAATCCTATACTCAACTTTGTGGGCATATTGAACCTCGGTGAGAAATGCAACCGGATTCACCCCCTTTCAGTTGATGTATGGTCTGGAAGCTATCTTTCCAATCCAATGTGAAATTATGTCATTAAAACTCATTGTTAACTTGTTACTTGACACCTCTAATGAAGAAGTGTGTCGTTTTAACCTCATCTATCTAGATGAAATGCGTCATGAAGCCGCATTAGACAATGAATTGCATAAGAGACGAATCAAGCCGTAATACGACCAACATGTCAAGCCTCGCATCTTCTCAGAGGGAGACTTGGTCTTACTTTATGATCAGGAAGTTGATTTGATAGGAACAGGAAAATTTGAACCACTATGGCATGGCCCCTACATTGTCAAAAGAGTTTTGGCTAAGGGCACCTACGAGTTAGTTGATTATTATGGAATTCCATTGGCGCAACCTCGAAATGGGTTGTATCTTAAATGTTACTATACTTAGTTAAGCATATTAAAATTTTGTATTATATTTTTTATATGCTTCGATTTGAATTTACTGTCTTAGTTTTTTTTTCTAGAGTTTTATTGAAGTTAGTAATCCACTTTACAGTTCATCGTAGATGAATAAATCTTTGGAACCATTCGTTGGCTACACTGACGGTGCTAGTCATAGTACACAGAACCTATCCTTTGCAGAATGGGCCATTTTTTCTCCAGGTGGCGAGTTAGTGATATTTCAAGGGATTTTTATCGGTATATCCACAAACAATATCGCTGAGTATAGCACGTTGATCGAACTTCTCTCTGATTCCATTTCATTTGGTATTAACTACATCATCATTAGGTTAGAATAAAAAATTCTCGTACTACAACTTACTAGCATTTATAATGTCTGAAATCCAACACTTCATCGCATGTTCCTAAGATTTCGACTTTTGGAAAGACATTTTGATTACATTCAATATCAACACATTTCCATAAATTTGAACACATTAACTGATTCCTTAGAAAATTATGTTTTAAACAGACATACAACACATTTAAAGACACATTTTCAATTCACATCACATAATTGAATAGGATTGCACAATAAACATAGGAAAACACTGAAAACAAATAGATTGATAGTTTAGTTTTTTACAAAATTTGTGCCCAAGACACATTGTCCATCTGACCTCAAAATGTATGAAAAAATTTCAAAGTAAACTAGTGATGCTTGTGATAACAAGCAACTAATCTAGCTATCCTACACAATAATAACATCCAATGGTTAGGAAATCCAATAGTATGGCATTGTAGTCTCATAGGTAACTCTTCGATTTGAAAATACAGAATCCCAATAGTCAATCCCTCCACGTTCTACTATAGCTTGGCAAGAGTCTCGGTCAAATATAAATCCTGAAGGAATTCTCTCTTGACAACCTTCTTTGCTGGCTCAATTTCTCTCTGCTCTGGTTGGCCCACTCGTTGAACCCAACCCACATCTGTGTACATAAAAAATTTAGTTTAGTCTTTGGAAACATAAAAATACAAAAACATGTAGAAAAATTAGAAAAAATAAAAAAATATGGTCAAAACATTCTTACCAATTGCACCCCATTGGGCACCATCTGGTAGAATCAAACTTGGATCTCCGCTGAAATCTATGCCTACATATGGATACTCATCTATGGCGACCATCTGTTGTCTGAACCAGGAAAAGAATGAGTAGATAATATGATGGTAGATTGACCAACATGTCTAGACATCAATTCAACCCATCTCTACATCTGAGGATATCTAGGGCCATATATACTCAATGTAACATGCTGTGGCTGCATCAATGGAACCCGCTCTAGAATGAAGGAAATCAGGATCGAGCCATAGTTGAAATTATTCTTCCTGACGCCCTTTTCTTTACTCATTTATTCTTTCATATGAAAGAGTATTGCTTCAGCGCAGTTGAATACTGCATGTATGATTGGTTTTCAACATGTAGTGTCACGAAACCAACAAGCTTTGTGATAGTAAAAAGGATGGTTCTGAAATGTATATCATGCACATCATAGATATTTATTTTCCCATATTTACTTGGTTTAGTACCTGGATGAAAATGTTGGCATATGTAATCCCTCACTATCTATTCTCTAAGGGTAGATCTTGCAAGGGAAATGGGAGAACCTCATCTCGATAATCGAGTGAGAAAGTAAAATATCCTCAACCAAAATTGGGATCACTTTGTCCCCAATGTGAAAATCCTGCAATATCAGATCACATGAACGAACTAGGAACTCCAATAGTTCCATATGCTACGTCATCCCTAACAATTTGAGGTATTTAAGAAAACCTCAATCTTTGAGGGCTCTTACTGTACCCAGATCGTTAAAAGCAATCATATTCTATTCTTCATGTTTTCTTTCTTGCCACCTAATCATCATTTTGATCCGATGAATACCTGAAATACAATCATAAGCTTCATCAGGATCCATTTCATGCAAAAAACTTGGGAAATTTTGGGCACACAGCAAGAAACAAAAATGAAAAATGTTCCCAATGCACCCTAGGTCAAGGGAAAGAGTGTTACAGTGCATCTTGCCTTCAATTTCAGTGCATTGCAACACACCTTTCAACATTCAAGGGTGCGTTTCTATTAGAACGTAATATATTTACCCTAAGGGGCTCAAAACCCTAAAACTTTACCATTAAATGCAACAAAAATGATACTAAAAGAAAGAGAAGTTTCGTAGCTCCAACCTGGATGAAACGACCAGATAAATCATCCACTGAAACTATCACAATCAACCACTAAAGTTCGAGGAAAAAACTGGTTCAAAGCTTCTAATATTCAAATGGTAACTATGGAATGGTAAAAATGAAATGGTAAAAAATATTTTATTAGTCATTTTGATTATTTTAAATCATATTTAATACTGTGACTATGGATTTTATGTTGAAAATTCAACAAGATGATGGAGCTTAGTGAAAAGAAGTCGCCTTCACTAAGTGGGCCCGTAGGCTATTTTTGGCGCAAAGTCTATTTTTAGACTATGTCTATTTTTAGACATATGGATCATGGTCTATGAGTTGCAGGATGCTATTTATGGATTATTGGTCGAGTTGGTAAAAATAGATGGACCTCTATTTTTAGACATTGGGCGGTTTCTATTTTTAGACTGCCAGGCTAAAAATAGAACAGTCAAATATTATTAACCCTTAATAATATTTAGACTATAAACATTATCTTATCCTCTTGGAGCACTTCGGTTTGAGCTACAGATGTGGCACATGCAGCTGGCAGAAGGAAATTTGAATTTCCTATGGGTTAGTTGAGCTATTGCATGGTTGAATTTAGTTAGAACTCATGTGGCAGAGTTTGGTTGAGTTGATGAGACAGTTGGTGGAGTTGTGTTCGGTTTAACTTAGTTGAACTAGTTGTATTTAGTCTAACTGATAAATACACTAGTGATGAGTGGTGTGAATTAATTATTAATTAATTCACTAATTATTAACTCATAAATAAACTAAAGAATACATCAGTTAACTGCAATGCATGGACAGTTCAGTGGAGACCAGTGTTAGAGGTGGGTGAAAGGGTGAGTCTACTATCAGTTGTGACTATAGTTGTGCATGAGATTTGCACACACATTGATTGAGATTTCCAATGAGGATTGTGCAGTACAAGCCAGTGGGATTCAAACTTGGATCTCATCATTATTCATCTTGGATTGCGCAGTAGAGGCAGGCAGACTTGTGGAGGAGATTTGAACTTGTGACTTGTTCTATATCTGAGCTAGTTTGTGTGTAGCATGTGAGATAATGCTGAGAGCTATGAGGAGCTTTGTGCTATGTATTGTTACATGTTATATATCATTATAATATACAGATATTTGGGGGTTTTCAGCTGTAAGCTTTCCCCATTACATACTGTGTTATATGTGTGCTTGATTATGTTTTAATGTGCGCATGCGACTGCTTCTAATTCCGCAAATTGATGATCAATTATAGAAGAGGTTATGTATTATGCATGAAGCTTAAATAGTGTGTAATCAGGATAATCTCGGTGAATAATTTAGCTATTATTCAAATTTCTACATGGTATCAGAGCGAAATTGATCATTGGATCTATTACAGTGATTACAATTTATTTCGGTAGACAGAGTCTGTAAGCGGGCCAGGTAGCCTCTGGATCCATCCTTTCTTTGAAAGGTGATATATCCAATAAATTCCCCTATAGTCAATCTCTGTGCTAGAAATACCTTGTTCTCACAGATCAGAAGCAGTTGAGTTTTGAGCTGGTGGAATTCGAATTTGCAACAAAGTTTTCTTGGTGTCAAAGTTGAAATGTCTTTCAACGGATTGCGATTGGAGGATGCCCTTGAGGGCAGCTCGAATTATGTTTCATGGAAGGACAGGATAGAGGCAGTGTTAGATGACAATGGGTTGAAAGAGTTCATAGATTTTGAAGTCCCAAAGCCTACTGATGCTGCTCAAGTTGAGGCTTGGCATAAGAAAATGGAAAAATGTCGAAGGATTCTGTTGGAGGGCGTGAAGGATCACATTGTATCCAGCCTGCATGGAAAAAATTCTCCATACTTTATGTGGAAAGTGTTGACAGATTTATTCCAAAGCAAGAGCGACCAGAGGAAGTTGGCGCTCAAGGATAAACTCAGAAACATAAAGATGGAGAAAGGAGACAGTATACCCAAGTACCTCATGAAGTTCACCCAATGCAGGGATGAGATGGGAAGTGTGGGGGTGACTGTAGATGAGGAGGACTTGGTGGACTTGGCTCTCCTTGGTCTTCTGAAGAGTTGGCATTCCTATCAGGACTCTTTCAATGGTCGGGAGAAATTTCCAGGATGGGAGCGACTTTGGTCGGATCTCATGCAAGAGGAGATAAGGCGGAGTACCAGAGACGGACCTTCATCAAAGGCATCTGATGAAGAAAATTGTGCTTTGGCTGCCAAAGCAAAGAAAGGGAAGAGAAAGAAAGCTTATCATTCTGGTGTGAAAGGCAAGAAGCAGGACATGTCCAAGGTGAAGTGCTTTCACTATCACCAGCATGGACATTATGCCACAAATTGTCTGCAGAAGAAGAAAAATAAGCATGCTGCTGGATCTGCAGCGGGAGAGGCCTTAGCCTCGCAGTTTGAGCTGGATTTTTCACTGATCACATGCTTGGTATCAAGTGTGATGGGTTCAGTTTGGTTCTTGGACAGTGGTGCATCTTTTCACATGACAGGAGACCGAGATTTGTTTTCAGATCTGAATGAGAAAGATCTTGGAGTGCACATCGAGATGGGCGATGATGGTAGATACAGTGGACCGGAATTGGTACCATTTCCTTTGAGAGGGAGTCTAGTAAACCCTTCATATTGAAGGAAGTGATGCATGTTCCAGGATTGAAGAAGAATCCTATCTCTGTGGCGATGTTAGAAGACAAGGGATATGATGTTGTCTTCAGTAAGGGAAAAGCTTTCCTGCGCAGTAAGACAACTGAAGAAACCCGGAAGATAGGGGTTTGAGTCAAGAAACTTTATTAATTGCAAGTAGATGGCTGCGCAACAATGGCATGCAAGGCAAAAGGAGTGGTGAGCCGGGATGATGGCGAGATGTGGCACCAGAGATTGGGCCACCTTCACCGTGGAGCTTTGAAGATACTGCAGCAGATTTCTACTGGGCTTCCTAAGGGCACTCTTGCGCAGTCAGATCAGTGCAAGGGGTGTACCTTGGGAAAATTTGTGAAAGCCACCTTTCACGAGAAGGATAGTCACGCCATGATGATCCTTGAGAGAATTCACACAGACGTGTGTGGACATTTCTCAGTAGCTTCGAAAGCAAAGCACAGGTACTATGTGATCTTTGTTGATGATTTTTCTCGGAAGTGCTTGATCTTCTTCATGCAGAAGAAGAGCGAGACATACTCAAAGTTCTATGAGTTCAAGGCGCTGGTTGAGAAGGAACCAGGGAAGCATGTTAAGGCTCTTAGGAGCGACAATGGTGGTGAATTCATCTCTGCCAAATTCAAGGACTTTTGCAGCGCAGAAGGAATTCAGAGAGAGCTCATAGCACCTCATAACCCACAGCAGAACGGGGTTGCTGAGCGAAAGAACAGAACGATCGTGGGTGCTGCACGGGCGATGTTGCATGATCAGGGCCTACCCATTCACTTGTGGGCGGAGACATGCAATACTGCAGTATACGTGCAAAACCGTTGTCCTCACAAGATACTTAGCATGAGTACACCCGAGGAGGCGTTTTCTGGTAAGAGGCCTGATATTTCCCATTTGAGGATTTTTGGTTCACCTGTCTACATGCATGTGACGAAGGATGCCAGGAAGAAGATGGAGCCGACCGCAGAGTTTGGGATATTTATGGGGTACACTGATACGCCCCACAACTATCGTGTGTATTTTCCAGACAGTCGCAAGATTGTTGTGCGACGGGATATCAAATTTCAGGAGGAGAAAGCCATGAAGTGTTCGCTTGAGAGGGAGCCACACTTGCATGCAGATGAGGAGCTATTAGTTCCTAAGGATGAGCTTCAGGATGTGGTTCAGCCACAAGAGGAAGTTCATGGAGTGGAAGAGACCACTCATGCAGCGCCAACCATCAGAGGGCGGAAGTGCACTACATAAGTTGAGTGATTGGCTCAAGATGCAGAGAAGGTTGTAGGACCACCTACAACACAACGCAGACAGAGATAGTCACCGGACCGGTAAACTGGATACATGGCTCTTGTGAGAAAATGTGTCGTGACAGAGCCATCCTCTTTCAAGGAAGCTGTGGAGGACCCCGCATGGGTAGATGCCATGGTGGAAGAGTATGATTTGATTGTCAGAAAAAGTGCATGGGAGATTGTCCCAAGACCGGAGGGGAAATCAGTGGTGGGTTTGAGATGGATCTACAAAGTGAAGTAGGCGGCTGACGAGAGTGTGGAGAAGTACAAGGCAAGATTTGTTGCCCAAGGCTTCTCACAGATAGAGGGGATTGATTATGAGGAGACCTTTGCACCTGTCGCAAGGTATTCTTCCATACGGACGATCCTAGCTCTCTTAGCGTAGATGGGGTGGCACATTCATCAGATAGATGTGAAGACTGTGTTCCTCAACGGAGTCATTGAGGAGGAGGTGTACATAGAGCAGCCTGAAGGTTTCAAGATCTTTAGCAGTGAGTCGCATGTGTGCAGACTCAAGAGAGCACTGTATGGGTTGAAACAAGCACCTCGTGCTTGGTACACGTGGATTGATAGTTATTTTACCAGACTTGGATTCTCCAAGAGTGAGGCGGATCCTAACCCATACCAGATTGTGGTTGAGGGTAAGTTGCTGATCATTGTACTTTATGTAGATGATTTTATTTTTACGGGTGATGAGTTGTTGATACTTTCATGCAAGGAGGATCTTGCTAGAGAGTTTGAGATGAAGGACTTGGGCCTCCTTCATTATTTCCTGGGATTGGAAATTTGGCAGCGCAGTGATGGAATGTTTGTTTCTCAGGGTAAGTATGCTCGGGAGACACTGGAGAAGTTCAACATGCATGGCTACAAGCCTGTTGATACTCCTATTCCTGGAGGTTGAAGGAAGGAGGATGCTACTTCAACGAAGGTAGTGGATGCCACTGTTTATCGACAGTTGGTGGGGTCGCTTATGTATCTAGTCAATACACGACCCGATATATGCTATGCTGTTAACCAACTGTCACAAGCTATGGTTAAGCCAACCAAGCTCTTCTGGAAGGCAGGCAAGCATGTATTGTGTTATCTTAGAGGCACATCGGGATATGGTTTTTGGTACAGACAGGAGGATGAGGTGAAGCTGTGTGGCTTCATGGATGCAGATTGGGCAGGGAGCCCAATGGACAGAAAGAGCACATCTGGAGGGATCTTTAGTATTGGGTCGACAATAGTTTCTTGGTACAACAGGAAGCAGAGATCCATGGCACTCAGTTCAGCAGAGGCTGAGTATATGGCAGCAAGCTTGGCTGCATGCGAGGCCATATGGATGAGGAAGATCCTAGTCGGGTTGTTCGGGTAACACTTGGAGCCTACTATGATTTATTGTGATAACCCGAGTTGCATTAAACTCTCGGCTAATCCAGTATTTCATGATAGATCCAAACACATCGACATTAGGTACCATCATATCAGAGATTGTGTGCAGCAGAGAATCATGTTACTTTCATACATTCCCACGGAGGATCAGGATGCTGATATCTCGACGAAGGCGCTCACCAGGAGAAAATTTGAATACCACAGAGGCAGGATAGGGGTTTTAGATAATCCATATCTTGTTGAGAGGGATTGTTGAAAATGCAACAAGATTATGGAGCTTAGTGAAAAGAAGTCGCCTTCACTAAGTGGGCCCGCAGGCTATTTTTGGCGCAAAGTCTATTTTTAGACATATGGATCATGGTCTATGAGTTGCAGGATGCTATTTATGGATGATTGGTCAAGTTGGTAAAAATATATGGACCTCTATTTTTAGACATTGGGTAGAATCTATTTTTAGACTGCCAGTCTAAAAATAGAACATCCGAATATTATTAACCCTTAATAATATTTGGACTATAAACATTATCTTATCCTCTTGGAGCACTTCAGTTTGATGCTTGGATGTGGCACATGCAGCTGAAAGAAGGAAATACACTTTTCCTATGGGTTAGTTGAGCTATTGCATGGTTGACTTTAGTTATAACTCATTTGGCAGAGTTTGGTGGAGTTGATGAGACAATTGGTGGAGTTGTGTTCGGTTTAACTTAGTTGAACTAGTTGTATTTAGTCTAACTGATAAATAAACTAGTGATGAGTGGTGTGAATTAATTATTAATTAATTCACTAATTATTAACTCATAAATCAACTAAAGAACACATCAGTTAACTGCAATGCATGGACAGTTCAGTGGAGACCAGTGTTAGAGGTGGGTGAAAGGGTGAGTCTACTATCAGTTGTGACTATAGCTGTGCATGAGATTTGCACACACATTGATTGAGATTTCCAATGAGGATTGTGCAGTACAAGCCAGTGGGATTAGAACTTGGATCTCATCATTATTCATCTTGGATTGCACTGTAGAGGCAGGCAGACTTGTGGAGGAGATTTGAACTTGTGACTTGTTCTATATCTGAGCTAGTTTGTGTGTAGCATGTGAGATAGTGTTGAGAGATGTGAGGTGCTTTGTGCTATGTATTGTTACATGTTCTCTATCATTATAATATACATATATTTGGGGGTTTTCAGCTGTAAGCTTTCCCCATTACATACTGTGTTATATGTGTGCTTGATTATGTTTTAATGTGCGCATGCGACTGCTTCTAATTCTGCAAATTGATGATCAATTGTAGAAGAGGTTATGTATTATGCATGAAGCTTAAATAGTGTGTAATCAATATAATCTCGGTGAATAATTCAGCTATTATTCAAATTTCTACATTTTATTCATTTTTACTATGAAACAATTATTTTTAATCCATTTGATGGTTCTCTGAATAGGTTTTACAACTGATACAATGATTTTAGCATGCACACCTATTTAAGAATGATTTGACCACAAAGCATACTTTTATCCTATTTTTTCAAGCTTTGATAAAATTGAAAAAGGAATTAAAGCACACTTTTATCTCTTTTTCGAGCTTTGATAAATGTGAAAAAGGGAATCCCTTGGAGTCTTCTTTTAGCTCTTTTCAGACTTTGATAATGTGAAAAGATTGCCGAGCACTTGTATTTTTCAGATCGTAAAAGTAAATGAAACTACATCTACTTAGTATAAGTTTAACCCTTTTACGATCTGAGATAAATTATTTATGGAAAAGGAAAACCTTAGTTGAACATGGCTAAGAGGTTTTCTCTGGTATCATTTTACACTTTTTCGGACCTGGGTAAGAAATTTACGAAAAAGGACTCATGGAGTTTTATTTTTTTCCTCTTTTTCAAACTCTCTAAACATGAAAAAGGACCGGGTTGCCACTATCGTTAGACTCATTAAAACATAAAATAGCGATGAACTTGTCGATCATGGAAAGATTGATTTTCATTATCGCTAGAATCATTAAATAATTAAATAGCGTTGGATTCACCTGAAGGGTGAAATTATAGATCAAGCATATGTTAGCCTCCTCAAGCTTGTTAAAAACTAAAGAGTTACTGGTCAACAATGACTGGGGAAAATTTGGGAAAAAGAAAATAACACTTTATGGTAGCAAGTCGTTCTTGACCATGACACTTTCACTCCATCACCGTGACTTTTGGTTTGGGTAATATTCTTGATGGTTCATCATACCTATGGTTCATCATATCATCTCTTCAGTTTTGTTTCAATGCTGCCAACTCATTTCAGTGTCACCGATATGTTCAAGAGAAGTCATCCAGTAATTCCTCATCTTCTACAATACTCATGAACCTTAATTTTCATAGCAGTCATCACTGAAAATTGCTACATCAAGTAACATTTTGTCTCCAAAATCATTACTTCTGCTTCATGATAAAGTTGCTTCCTGTCGACATCAGCTCATCATCCAGGAAGTTAACTTAGAAACATATTTCCAGTACCTTAGGGCTTTCTACATCATCAAAAAGTTTCTCACTTCCTGAACTTTGACTGAAATATTGTGTTTGGCGTTTGACATCAAATCATCTATTCACGCCTTGCAAATTGTACTGCAATACCTTGAGAACCATTGACATCAAAGGTGGTTTCTCTCATGTCTGTTAACAACTTACATCATTAGCTGGTAATGAGATGATATCTTCCCATGTTCAACTTTAGATCATATATTCGCATGGTTAGACTTGTACTTGAGTGATCAAGTGAACAAGATAAGAAGACCCTGGATCTAGTTTCATCCATTCGGGCTACGATTTCAAGAAATTGCACACATCATCTGTACGATGGATTTACATACAAATCGTCATCCAAACATGGGCCTATATCTATAGGCATGTTTATATTGGGCAACATTAATATGTAGATGAATTTATGAATTATGTACATGTTATGATAGTTTATGTGCTGAGCATGGGTATTCCTCCCTATGCAATTCATCTCCAATATGCAAGATATCATGATGTAATGTATTGCAAATTGATGCATGTCACCGTCTGCTTCAGATCCTACTCATCACATCGTAAATCATATCATCTAAATGATATTATTATTTTAACTTCTGCTTTGGGGGGCAACTGTTATAGGTAAATTTGGGCATCATCCCCCAAGACCAATGAATAGGGTCTATCATCCCCTTAACTCAGTTGCTATATGCCCTAAGTGAAGACATTCCATTGATGGCTTCAATTGTGAGATTTCCAAGGTTTGAAGTATATATTATATGACCCATTGACTCATCAACGCTCCTCTGCAAGGGCCTAACTGCATTTCAGTGAAACTACCTCTATGAAAGGGTGCACTTTAGTGCACTTCTTGACACTCAAGGGTGCGTTGGTATCCTAGGAGTAAAATCATCATTTTTCCAAGAATCTTCACTTGGCCAGTGCCTTTTAGAAGAGCTCATAGGTGTCATAATTCGAATATAAGTGTCCATCCATCACCTCTGAACTTGGAAACATGTCTCACCTATTATTAGAAAGAAATTAGATTCCATTTAAGGAGAAACTACCTTAAGTTTCCCTATAAATTGAGCACTCATCTAAGAGCTAGGGAGGAAGAATTTTGTGTAATGTTATGCTGTTGGATTCTCAATTGATGAGAGATGGAAGTATTGATATGCTGCTGAGATGATGCTTGATGTGATGAGGATGGTATTTAGTTGGATAAGGTTGACGACAAATCGATCTATTGGTTGTAATATTCTCCTCCTACTTTCTTAATAAAGATATATGTTCATTTTCTCATACATATGTTTATATATTGTGAAATGTATTCTTGATTATGTATGTATTCTCAGATCTAATCGGTTTTATTTGGTTAAGATAAGTAGATACTTGAATATTTTTATTTTGTTTTTTGTTCTCTGTCTTTTATTGTAGGAATCAATCTAGCGGCTTTAGTTGGATTGACAGTGACGACAACAACGACTGAAGGAGAAGGGGAGCGAAAAGCATCACAAGTAGGCTTCTTTCCTTTCTGTATATCTATTTGTCTTAGAGAAAATAATAGTTGTCTTCCTTATGTTGTTCTGAGTGAAGGAAAACCACACTTAGGGAATCTAGTTTATCCGTATATTATAATTTTGTATAACACCCTTTTCTTCTATCCTTGCTGATGTGTTACCTCCAAAGGTAGTTGTTGGCACTCATTTTTAATATCTTTTTGTTTATAAAATACACCTTATTTTTCCATACTATCCATCTATTCACCATCATATCCACCTTATTTTGACCAAAAGATTCATATACAAGAATTTTAAATTATGCTTTTCAATTATTAGATGTTTTTGTAAAAATTGAAATTTAAGTGCAATTTTGGACAACATCAGAAATTCCCATAATGGCCTCATGGTTTGCATATTTGCAGGACACTTGGTCTCGAGATAGATATATTTCTAGAAGGCTTGGGAACTAAGAATAAGTGTACACCTGTTGGTATAGTCAAACCAAGCTTTAATATGCTTGGTCAAAGGCGGTCTAATAGGACCTTTCTTTACGGAGGATCCCTAGAAGCTAGGTCAAAACTCTTATTTTGTGGGATTTTCTAGAGTTTGATGGATCTGATGGATGAATTCGACTTGATTTGATAAGATAAGGATAGTCATGACTATAGGATCTATTTTAGATGAATTTTTTAAATACTTTATCTATTTAAGCCTCAAACTTTGAAGGCATTGGTATGCATAACTTGTATGACTTAAAATTATTATTTCTTAGACTTGGAGACATAATTGAAGATCTGTTCTATCATATTTGCTGCTATTATATGCTGGTTGACTAATTTAAGTTTTAAGTAGCTGAATTCACCTTCAGTTTGCGAGGCAAGGGTGGAGGGCCCCCACATCGAGCTAAGTGCACTTCTTAGTTTATTTGTAGTTGTAGTTTCTCAATTAGTCTTGCTTATGCTTAATTTTTTTATGCTGATTATTTCTGAGTATTGATGAATCTAATGGTTATTCTTATTTTTCTTATGAAAGGACAAATAAATGTTTAAGTTAAACATTCTTTCTATCTAATTATAATATTCAGTTAGAATTCATATTTTCATGATTTTACATGCTTTTCTGAAATCCTGTTTCTAATAATAGCATTACTGATAAATTAATATATGATGAAGGACAATAAATACCTCTTTAGTGAAGAGCCTCTTCAATTATTGCTTCATGTATCTTAATCTATTGTTCAATTAAGTAGTTTTTGATTTCTAATTCATCAGGTAATCTTGTTAGAGAAGGACACACAAATCTCTTAAGTTAGGAGATTCTTTTGCTTCTGATTGCACATTTGAATTTACAAATTGTTTAAGTTAGATTTATATTTGTAATATGCATTTCCATAATCATTAATAAACCATATTCTAAATTGATCACAACTAAAACCCATATACTTTGGGGATGCTTCTAAGTTCTACTTGCGATGATTGATAATAAATACTTGCGTTAGTTTACAATAGTAAATTGACTCAACATTTTGGCACCGTTGTCGGGGAAGCATATTCAAAATCGTCAAATAGGAAGACAAAAAGATAAAAAATATAAAATCACCAAAAACAACAAAAACATAGTTTTTCTTTCAAGAAATGTTTTCTTATGCCTAGAAATAGAGATCAGAAGGGTATATTTGTGAAACAAAACCCCCCAACAGCTCATTCATCCATAGGATTAACAACACCAATTGCTGGAAGAACTACTATAGAAGAGTTAGAGGAAACACAGAGATCAGGAGAGAGATTAACTTTAGTTGAAAGACAAATCTTGTTAGCCTTAGAAGTAAAAGGAAAGAAAACACCTAAAGAACCTCCTTTCGTATGGAAACAAAAAGATACAAGAAAATCAACTGTTCAGAAACTAGAGAAACCTGTCCTTGAGGAAATTAAAGTAGTGGAAGAAATACAAAATCAACCGCATATTGAAACACTACATATCTCTGAACAAGAAATGGTTGAAGAAGGAGAAGGATGAACTAGAATAAACATGATTCCTAAATAAAGACTTGAATATGAAAGACAACAAAGGGAATGGTGAATACAATGACAAGAAGAAAGAAGAATTGGGGCAAAAAGAAAGGCAAAGGAAGAAAAAATAGCAGAAGCACTTAGAAGAATAGAGGAAGAAGAAAGAAGAGAAAATAAAAATAGAAGAACATAAGAAAATGAACCAGAAGTTAACAATGATCAGGAAACTACTTTTGGCTTTCCTATTTTAGATGCAAGAGCAATATTAGGAGAAGAAATAAAAAAAAAAAATATTCCACCTTCTGTATTGCCTAATTTCTATGGAATGTCAACAGAAGATCTTGATGCATTCATGTTTGAGTTTGATATATTGTGTATAACTTATGGATATACTAATGACACATAAAAGCTTTGACTTTTTCCTGCTACTCTGAAAGTAGTAGCCTTGAAATGGTTCATGGGATTAGGAGAACATACAATTTATTCTCGGGAGGATATGAAGAATTTTTTTCTCAAAAATTATTAAGCTTACTACAGGGCTAGAGACTCAAAAGAAGACATTTTCAAAATGACACAAAAAGAAGACGAAAGTTTGGAAGAATATTTGGAAAGATTTCTTTACAATTTACAGAAATCCAAACATCATTCTCTTAGTCTTGATACCATTCACACCATTTTTCTTAATGGTATCAGAGATGAGTATTTATACATTCTTAATTTAATGGGAAAAAGGAAATATCTCCAATTTACCATTTGAATAAATTGTTGAACTTTGTTAGAAATACTCTAGGGGAAGAGAAAAGAGTGGAAAGAGAGATACTTCATCAAAATATTCCAAATCTACAAGAAGTGCAGTAACAATAGTAGAGATAAGAAGCCTACTAGAAAATTTCAAAATAGATCTCTTAAGAACTTTGGGAACACAAGTATATGTCTTGAAAGCTAAGAAAAATAAATAAGAGCAAGATGAAATATTAGCAATTTTTTTTCCAAAGTGTAGGAAAAAACATCCACTCAAGGAATTTCCTTTGCAAGGTATAGAAGTGTGTGGACTTTGCACAGAAAATCATGCAACAAAAAAATGTCCCAAATTAAAAGAATTGCAAGGAGAAGAAGTGCAAGGAGTATATTCTCTCTATTATATGGCACTAAGGAGACCTTGGAAACCAAGGATGCCTCAACAACTCCCTCAACAAAACCCCCAAAATTTTCAATATCCTAAAAATACATGGAATACACCAATGCCATGGTATGATTGGCCACCACAACAATATCAAAACCAACTTGGAACAAGGTTGGAGGGGATATGGTTATGGAAACCAACCACCACAACATATGTATCCTCAGTAGTACCAATATCAACAACCATACACTCCACAACCATTTCCACAATATCAACAATTCCAGTAACATCAACCAATGCCTTATCCATCTCAAAACCAACCAATGCTAACTCAACCATGGCAACTTCAGCTACCCACTAACCAACCACCTCCTAGACCAACACAATTTCCAACTCAACCAGTAGCTAATCCAAGTAACAAGGTGGATATATCATCATATCATGTGGAAGAGGCAACATATTATACTAATTATTCAATTATTCCCATACAAGATGTCCACCTGAGGTCAGGGAAGGTTTTACAAAAATATTCTCCTTCGATAATTGAAGAACAAATTGAACAAGGAGAACAAAGTCGACAATCTCAACCAGAAAAGCAAATTCATAAAGGTAAATCTATTATGACACAGACTCCACCATAACCAAAGAGATTGATACAACGTAATATTCTAATATCTCTCCCTGAATTCAATATTCTCGATGAATTTAAGAACACATATGTCAAAATTACTTTGTTGCAGACAATTAAAGATATTCCGATATATGAAAAAACAATAAAGGAATTATGCATTAAGAAATCTGGAAGAAGAAAGAGGAATCCACCTACAATCCAGGTAATTGGAAGTCCATCAAGTCTCATGTCTAAAAACACAGCCATTGAAAAGTATGTTGATCCAGGAATTCCTATGGTTACCATTTTGATTAACAAATTTTCAATGCCAAATAATTTAATAGACATGGGAGTAGCTATCAATGTTATGACTACAAAGACTATGAAAAATTTGAATCTAAACAAAATTAGACCTATTAATACATTTTTAGAACTTGTAGATAGATCTAAAATTGTACCAGAAAGTATATTGGAAGATATCATTGTCTCACTAGATTCATGGAAGTATCTTGTAGACTTCTTGATTTTGCAGCCAAAAACAAATTTAGGAGGTCATCCCTTAATTTTAGGTAGACCATGGTTATTCACTTTAGATGTTTACATTGGATGTAGATTAAGAAGTATGATTATTGCACATGGAGATGAAATAAAACATGTTACATTATATCCTCCTATTCAATCTCCTTCTTTATTATCATGGCTTGATGGAAAAGAACCACAAGAGCTTCAATCTGTTCTTAGTCTTAATCAAGTTTATAATTTTAGAGAGGAGGAAGAAAATCAGGACTTATTAGATCTATTCATCTCAGAACCAAATATTTTAGAGCAACTTAGAGTAACTCAATATGAAGATGCTAGTTATCTTTTAAATGAATTTTTCAGGAAAGTTGCACTATACAGTCATTGCAAAATACATTAAAAAAAATTTCTCTTATAAATTAAATTACCAATTCAAACAGAAAAATCATTGAAATTAGTCCTGAAAGACATTTGAATATTGGAAATAACTTACAATCATCACAAGAGGAAAATCTAATAACATTGTTGCAAAAATATTCAAAAGATTTTTCCTGGGATTACACAGACATGCAGGGAAATCATCCAAAAATATGTATCCATCACATTTACACTGATGATCAATTTAAACCTGTAAGGCAACCACAAACATGGATGAACCCCATGATGAATGGAATAGTGAAAGAAGAATTACAGAAACTATTACAAGTCAGATTTATCTATACTATTTTAGATAGTCAATGGGTTTCACCCTTAGTTGTAGTACCTAAGAAAAATGGGAAATGGAGAATTTGTGTGGATTACAAAGAACTCAATAAAGCTACATTAAAATATCATTTTACTTTACCATTTATTGATCAAGTGTTAGATTCATTAGCTAGAAAGAAATTATTTTCATTTCTTGATGGATTTAGAGGATACAATCAGATAAAGATAGCATTGGAAGATCAAGACAAGACAACATTTACATGCCCATGGGGAACACATGCATACAATGTATTACCCTTTGGTTTATGTAATGCACCTGCTACCTTTCAGAGAGCAGTTCTTGCAATCTTTGCTAATTTGATTCATGAGTGTGTAGAAGTTTACATGGATGATTTCACTGTGTATCGTACAACATATGATGATTGTTTACAAAATATTAAAAAGTGTTAAAAATATGCATAGAGACAAATATATCACTCAGTAATGAAAAATTTTTTATGATGTTAATTGAGGGGATAGTGTTGGGACACCATATTTATTCTTCAAGGATTAAGGTGGACCCAGCAAAAATTCAAGTCAGTGTGAATTTAACACCACCCACAACACAAAAAGAAGCTAGAAGTTTCTTGGATTATGTAGGATACTATAGGAGATATATTGAAAATTTTAGTAAAATAGCTTTTCCATTATTCAAGTTACCTGCAAAAGATGTGGAATTCCAATGGACAAATAATTGTCAAAATGCATTAGAAAAAATTAAAATAAAATTTTTTGATTGCACCCATTCTTCAAGGACCTAATAGGTCTTTGTCATTTCACATTTCAACTGATGCATCTGATACAACTATTGGAGCATCACTTGGACAAAAAGAGAATCAGTTTAATTATGCCATATATTTCATAAGAAAAAAATTAACATCGGAAAAATTGAGCTACACTGTTACAAATAAATAAATGTTAGCTGTAGTACATGCAATTAATAAATTTTGACATTATATAATAGGTTATCAAGTTTATATCCACACAGATCATTCGACCATAAAATATTTAATGAAAAAATCAATTACAAATGGTAGAATAAATAGATGGCTATTATTAATGCAAGAATTTAACGTTACTGTAAAAGATCGACAAGGCAAAGATAATCAACTTGTAGACTTTTTATCAAGACTACATTCACCTGGTGATCCAAATCCAATAACACATAATTTTCCAGATGAACATATATTTTCTATAAATGCCAAAAATCCATGGTTTGCAGATATAGCTAACTATTTATCATCGGGCATCCTACCATCTCATTACACAAATAAGCAGAAAAGAAGAATAATTAGAGAAAGTGTTAGATATAGTTGGGTCAATGGAGATCTATTTTATACTGGTGCTGATATAATGATTAGAAAATGTGTTAGAGAGGATGAGATTATTGAAATTTTGAAAGCATGTCACAACGAACCATGTGGTGGTCATTTTTCAGATAAGTGGACAACATATAAAGTGTTAAAACTTGGATACTATTGGCCATCCATCTTCAAAGACTCCAGTGCCTATGTGAAGAGATGTGACAACTGCCAAAGAATTGGTATACTAGTGGAATCAGATGAAATGCCATTAAAGCCACAAGTACTGATTGAACCATTTGAACGATGGGCTTTAGATTTCATGGGACCAATTAACCCTCCATCAAATGGAAAGAAGTACATCCTAGTATGTATAGATTATGTAACTAAGTGAGTGGAGGCAAAGGCAGTAGCACAAGCAACAGAAGATACTATTGTGTCTTTTCTGTTTGAAGAGATATTTGTAAGGTATGGAGTTCTGATACAGATAGTAACTGACTAAGGCAAACAATTCACATCAAATCTTGTTCAAGATCTTACAGAGAAATATAAGATCAAACACAGAAAATCAACTTTGTATCATCCTCAAGCAAACAGACAAGTGGAATCAACAAACAAAGTCCTAGAGAACATCATGGCAAAGACTGTACAAATGAATAGAAAGGACAGGTCAGAGAAATTGAGAGATGCACTATGGGCATATAGAATAATTTGGAAAAACACAACTGGGTTTAGTCCATATCAGTTAGTGTATGGAAAAGAAGTCTTATTACCCACATAATTTCAAATACATACATTCAAGCTAGCAACATAATTGGGGATGGAATTGTCTGAGGCATAGCAAAAAATAATTATGGAATTAAATCAACTGAATGAGATACAATAGAAGGCAGTAGAACACACATCTCTTGTCCAAGAACAAAGGATTAAATGACATGATCGATTCATAAAGAATAAAGTGTTTCAGAAAGGAGATTAGACACTCTTGTTTGATTCCAAGTTCAAATATTTCAAAGAAAAATTTACGACTCATTGGCTTGGGCCATATGAGATTGAAGAAAAATTTGACAATGGAGCTGTCAAGATAAAAAGAATTGACGAAGCATCTGTTTCATTTTTCATTAATGGACATAGGATTAAAACTTACAATAAGCTTATAAATAAAGAGGATTTTCTGAGAAAATTTTCGATGGATTCAGATCTGGAACTAATGGGGCAACATAGAAATATGCCTTCCATAATTCCAGAGGAAGAAGAATGATACAAAAAAATAAAATAATAAAAGAGTTTGGTTGTGAAAATCGAGGAAACTAGCACAATACAAACTCGAATTCATGTCGGAAAACCAACTTGTTTGGTCAATGTGAATTCTCTTTTTGTTTTAATTTTACTTTACTTAAGATTTTTGCCGATATACCCTCCAAGACATCGCAGACTTGAGGACAAGTCAAATCATCAGTTTGGGGGAAGGTGTGTAATAAAAAACTATAAAAACAGTTTCAGCAGTTGAATTAAAGACATGAACTACAATTACAAAGGAACCTAGTACATTATTCAACATATATAGAAGGGACTTGAATTATTATGGAGAAAATTATTTAGAAAGGGACTTGTATCATTACGACAGAAGAAATTTTCAAACATTATTGCAAATTACGCCGGAAGGGACCTGAAAATACAAAATGTCATAAGGGACTTGAGCGACATCAAATGAAGATCATATCAGAAGGGACTTGAAATGTCAAAGTTTAACCTGTAGATGGACCTGAAAAACATCATTCCAAATAAAATCAGATGCAAAGTAGAAATAAAGTCTCTACATAGTCTACAAGAACCGTCGTAACAACAAACACAATGTCGTCCATCACGAACATCAAATGGTTTGAGGGAATACAAGTATAGTAAGTAAAAATTTCTCTTAAAATTTCAATTTTTTGTGAAAACATTCTAGAATTGTAAAGCTAATTTAGTATTGGTTATGCATTTTTATCACCTACATTTCATCATCTATGATTTCTAACCCTATTCTATCCATATCCATATCCATACCACTATCCTAATTACTCAATAAAACATTCCATAATCTATCCATACCATACCCTACCCTATTTTTCTAAACAAAAGAATCATAAACAAAAGGCTTAACATTAAACCTTTGGTGGACCTACAATAAACAAAAAAAGAGGTTAGTATTATTATAAATATTTAATTTTAAAATATGACCATTTCATTTGGTCAATTTTCAAAATTAAATAAAAGAGAAAACCTAATGTTCAAAATCATATGATTGCGAAAACATTTCAAACAACAAAACAAAATACAAATAGCGCAATCATAAATGGTTATAAGCTAAGGTAATGGAGTAAAAGCACAATTATAATACAAACAATGGAATGCAAACTAACCTAAAGTATGATGCTATGAAAAATAATGCACAACAATGACGTATGCTATAGAAAAAACTATGATGAGACTGTGATACATGCAACAATGCAAGAATGAAGAAGTGATGGCATATGGTGATGTGAATACAAGTAATGAAATGGAAATATGATGGCACATACGCAATGGTAGATGATGCGTTTCAATGGAGGATGGAAGTAGACATAGTCATCAACGTAAAGCATGAAAGAAAAACGTGAAAGGAGATGCGTAATAAGTGAATCAAAGGATGGAATGTACACCAGAGTCAGCATGAAAATCAAGGGAAAGCCACGCATGCACCATTCAAGCGGTGGTTGATGAATGGTCAAAAAAATAATTCAAATGCCATATCACAACAATGTGTAAAACTGTTGAGAACATTTCCACCGTTACTAAGACCTGAAACAACTGATATACTCTGTGTTTTTCACCATCATCGCCTTTCAAAGGTTCAGTGAGAGAAGGAGGGCATGCAATCAAAACACACATCCATTTTTGCAACTTTGTGAGAAACAAGTAAACACAAAAGCTGAGAGAAGACAATGAAGAAGCTATGAGGAGAATAGAAGAAATATAACGCGGTGAAGAAGGCAAGAAATATAGCAGTGAAGAGGAACATAGCGATAAGGGAATTCAATGAAGTTTCAAGCCAACAAATACAGAAAATTTGTCAAGAAACCATGCTATCAGGAGGCAAAATCCCATGAAGGATAAGGTAAGAAGCAAACTCAGATTTGGTTGTTTAAAACAACGATGATTTTCATGAATAAATCTCGGGGTTGTTAAAACGAACTAAGAGTTATAAAAGGAGTTCTCTATTTTGACCTTTAAAACTTGTCATTGCATTACATTTTGTCTTTGACACCACTCATAAATACTCTGCCATTAGTAAAAAACTAAATCTTCTATTGATTAATTGAGTAAATGGTAAAATATTGAGTGAGGATTTTGATGAGATTGGCGCTGATTGAAACACAAAGACCTCAGTTAAACTAGAAGGAATATCACAAGGATCGCAACAGAAAATCACGAGGATCATTGCAAAGACATGTAAGCTTGAACACATCCTCATACACAGTATTCTATTTCAAAATGAATGAAAAAAAAGAATGGAGAATTATGGTTTGAATTGCACAATGAATTTGTTTTAATTGAGTTGTGTACTAGATTAATTTTATTTTCACACTCACTAGAATAATTGGAACCAGTATTTGTGGAGAAAGATTGGTTTAGAAGACACAGTCAAACATGTTTTTGTATTTTTACATAGTAGAGGGCAGAGTCTGGTGAATGTTTGAAGGAATACAGTGAAATCATTATGAGATTTTTGATGAAATGATTGAGCTATTCTATTGCATAAAAAGTGAGTTTATATTAGATACATCATGCTATGCCTTTGGAAAATAATTTTGTATGAAATTGAAGAGTCACCAGACACTGTTGTATAAAAAATTTCATTTTTTTTACACAGTCAATTTTTTTTACAAAACAGAGGCAGCAGATTGTTTTTTTTTTTAAAGATAGAGAATAAAAATGGAGATTAGGATAATATAAACATGAATTTTATGTTTTCTTAAACCTCTCTATCAAATATTGTGTTTATTTGAAGCATTGAGCTCCCATTTTTCAAAATAAAAATAGAGGATTGATTTCAATTACTTGGTAAGAGCAGTAAATAGAGGTAATCCTTAATACTATGATAGCATCTAGTACTTGAATTTTTGTTTACAAAGATGAAGTTAATGATAGTATATGGGTACATCAAATGGTTTTCAGATAATATGACATCAGGAACATAAACCAAAGATTTTCAAATTGAACATTGGAGTAGGGAAACAGTTGAGAAACTTTATCAGTGAGGATTAATAGGCTTTCTTCAAAAATTCAAAGGGCACAATGAGGATATCACAAGAGAGCTTATAAAAAATTTCAAACAGGATGAAACCATGGTGGGTAGTTTACATATTCCTTTGACTCCAGAATATCTTTCCAAAGCTTTAGAATTTTCATCATCAGGTGAACTATACCACAAGGGATTACATTTCAAGGACAAGGGTTGGACATTATTCTAGGATAAAAATAGAAAGGGTTATTTTGATAGGTCAAAGGGGATTCCAAGGGATTGGTTCAATGAACCTTGGGCAGAGCTATTTTTGATAATTCAAAAGTTTTTCACCTGTGATAACAGACATAGTGTAGTACACCTATATCATGTTAGGTTAATACATCATATTAAAGGAGATATTAGGATTAATTTTCCCTACTTATTTTATAAAAAATTGATGAAGATGATTGAGAGTGTAAAATCTGAGACCAAACCCAAAGAATCCCAAATTATTCACCAAGGACTCATGAAAATCGTTGTGGATTACTAGCTGAAAGTTAAGGGAATGGTCTGGGAAAATTTCCTGATTGAAAATAAGTTTGTAGAAAAAGTCATTGAAAACAAACTTAAACCAATACAGGAAACAAGAAATATTGTACATTCACCTCTCTATCCTAAAACCAGGTCAAAGAAACATCAGGAGACAGTTATGGTAGAGAGGGAAACATCATTTTTTACCATTTCTAGAAGACAAAAAAGGAGGAATTCAGTAGAACCATAAGTACAAGTCATAGAAACATCTCCTTTAACTAAACAAGAAAATGAAATCCTTGAGAGGTTGCAATAAGAAGTTTATGAAAATCCTGTAGACAGAGATTCCTATTTTGAAAATAATGAGGTGGAAGCTACTTCAGTTTCTAAAAATACCAAGAAGGAAGATCAAAACCTTAGCAGGGTCAAAGAATTAACTCATAGACTAGAGGTAAGCATAATCATGGAGAGGCACCTGAAAGAATAAAATGAAACCTATAAGACAAATAATGAGAAATTAGTTAAATAAAATGAGAAGATAAGTGAAGAAATGAGAGATTTGAAAACTAAAAAAGGCTTCTCTATACACAAGCATTTAGGTGGCTTCAGGAGAAAAATTCCTGGAAGGCCAAATATGAGAAATAGAAGGTAAAGACCTCCATCTACAAGGAAGAAAAATGCAAAGATATAGATTCTATTCTATATGTAGCACAACAAGAAGTTTCAGGATCATGAATGGGATCAACATCAGAGCTCAGAAGGCCAAAGAGGAAAAAGCAAGCATGAGGACATGCTTGATCATCAGCTTGGTGGAGATGTTGGCCCTCGTTTTTTATCTCTTTTTGTTTATGAAATACATCTTATTTTTCCATACTATCAATCTATTCACCATAATATCCACCTTATTTTGACCAAAAGATGCATATACAGGTATTTAAATTATGTTTTTCAATTATTAGATGTTTTTGTAAAAATTGAAATTTAAGTGCATTTTTGGACAGCATCAGAAATTCCTGTAATGGCCTCATCGTTTTCATATTTGCAGGACATTTGAGCTTAATATGGATATATTTATAAAAGGATTAGGAACTAATAATAAGTGTACATCTGTTGATACAATCAAACTGAGCTTTAATAGGCTCGGTCAAAGGCAGTCAAACAAGACTTGTCTTTATGGAGGATCCTTATAAACTAGGTCAAAACTCTTATTTTGTGGGATTTTCTAGATTTTGATGGATCTGATGGATGAATTCGACTTGATTTGATAATATAAGGATAGTCATGACTATAGGAGCTATTTTATATAATTTTTTAAAATACTTTATCTATTTAAGCCTCAAACTTTGAAGACATTGGTATGTAGAACTTGTATGACTTAACATTATTATTTCTAAGACTTGGAGACATAATTGAAGATCTGTTCTATCATATTTGCTGCTGTTTTATTCTTGTTGATTGATTGAAGTTTTAATTATTTGAATTCACCTTTATTTTGCACATGAAAGGATAAATAAATGTTTAATTTAAACATTATTTCTATCTAATTAATATCTTTAGTTAGAATTCATCTTTTCATGCTTTTACATGCTTTTCTGAATTCCTGTTTCTAACAATAGAATTAATGATAGATTAATATATGATGAAGGAAAATTAAGACCTCTTCAGTGAAGAGCCTCTTCAATTATTGCTTTATGTATATTAATCTATTGTTCAATTAAGTAGTTTTTGATTTCTAATTCATGAGGTAATCTTGTTAGAGAAGGACAAACAAATATCTTAATTTAGGAGATTCTTCTGCTTCTGATTACACATTTGAATTTAGAAATTGTTTAAGTTAGATTTATATTTGTAATATGCATTTCCCTAATAATTAATAAACCATCTTCTAAATTGATCACAACTGAAACCCATATACTTTGGGAATGCTTCTAAGTTCCACTAGCCTGGATTGATAATAAATACTTGCGTTAGTTTACAACAATAAATTGATCCAATAGTAACAATGCCTCATTTTTCCTTTTTTAGAGTAAGAAATTTACTCTGGTCTCCTTTCATGCGTTTTGAACATAAAATACCAATAAACCATGTGTTTTCTTGGATTTGATCATATATAGCAAGTCCATATTCCTCCCACTTTTATTTCTTCCTTTTCCATACCTTTTGATGGGAAATTTAATTACTTAAATTTTTGTTCATTAAATTATTGAATGGGAGTTCATAAATTGATGAGGTTTCGAAAAATTATATGCAGAAAACTTAATTTCTTTGAATTCAAAAGGAATTACAACAATATACTAAAAAAAAACTTCTCGGGAATTCTATTGAACATGTATTCATGACTTGCATGCCCATAAATTAAAGAATAAATAATACACGTAAACTTTCATTTCATTTATTGGCATCATAGAAGTGTCCAGTTTGTTCAATGGTTCCTATAGTAGAAAACACACTCAACACACGACAAAAATAAATACACATGAGTCATAGGTCCGAGTATTGTGTCCTTTCGACCATTTATTTGGTCCTTGGATTAACAATACTCATACAAAGGGCCCTCAAAACCACACCACACAAGTACAAAAAAATATGGAAATTGAAGGAATTAACTATTGGATCCAACTACGCATGAAATATATAAAACAGGGAAACGTTACAGGAACAAAACCTAGAAATACTTGAATCTAATCTCATTGTGCATAAAATAAATTAAAAATATTTACTAGAATTATATAACTCTGCGAGTGCATCTCAAGACAGGGGGCTATTCCTGGTTGGGAGCACTTCAAGAATACAAAATTAGCTCATAATATGATCAACAATAAGAAATTGTCATTAATTCTCAGTAAATATTACAAATATAGTTTCAAACAATCTTCTATAATGTTGTCGCAATAATAAAATAAATACTAACCTTTACTCTCACTCTAACTAAATCCTTTGAGTGTCGCTTCATATGAATTATATAAAAATTCTTCTTGGACATAGCTAAGATCTTCGATCCTAAATTCGTGGATATTGTTAGTTTTTTTAGCATCGGATGTGTTCTAGCCACGAAATTTGGCGGTGAGGCTAGAATACATGAGATCTCCATAACCCAGAAATAATTTCTGGAAATTCTACCTAGATATGACTTAATTAGATTATTAACCTATTTTTAATGTTTCCTAAGTCTAAACTTAGGGATACTGGTTAATTAATCAGAATTAATTATGTGAAGGTGAGAATAGTCTAGAAAATCACACATATTGACCTTAAGATGATCCTAGCCCTTGATTAAGATTTAATCTTGGTCATTGGAGTCATTAAAGAGGATTATAAGAAGAATTTGATGGGAACTTGGAGAAGACACTTTGGATGTTCGATTTCCTTGGAAGATCAATTTTTAGAGAGCAATAGCAGCTGTCGCAGATCTAGAGATCGAAAAAGAGCCATTGCAGAGCAGAGATAGTGATCTAGAGGAGTTTTTCCAGATATGGAGAGGCATAAATAAGGGGTCGAATTATTCCTAGTGAGGAAACACAGAGGTCTACACAGTTGCTTCAAAAGAGCAACTCGATTTAGTTGGAGGAAAAATCGTTTTCAGTTCCAGAGGTTGGAAAAATTTTCCATAGTGTTGGAGAAGATATTTCTTTAGTAGAGATATGCATAACGATTTGATCAGAGACAATTCAAAGGCTAGATGTCATAGGGTTTGTGCAAGCACTGTTTAGAGGTTGATGCAAAGGGTCCAAGAGGACGAGTTTCTGAATGAAATTTGTGTCGGGGTTTCTTTTGGAAGAAGGATAATTCCATTGAATAATTTTAGTTAGATTTTCTTGTTGTTTGGATTGCAAGTTGGGAAGCCATAGATTGTACTCATAATACACTTTTGCATAATTATAAAACCCTCAGTTGTTGCACCGGTTTTTCCAAGTTGAGTTTTTACAGGGACATTTGTACAAAAATAACTGTCATTTATATGTGTGTGTGTGTGTGTTATATTTTCTCAGTTTCTAGGGCTATTTTTCCTCCGTAGTATTTATTTGTGAAAATCATAGTGAATTATTTTGTATTTATTGTAGAAAACTACAAATAAATTGTTAAATAAATTAACAATTAGGAGAATAATTTCTAGTTGTTGCGACAAAACAATTTTTTCATAGACATTACTTCCAACTAATACTATCAAAATAAATTGCATCTTTAAAAAAATATTATTTTATATAGAAATTGGAAGATTTAAATTCCTATTTAGAATTTCGTTGAAACATCATGAAATCATGACTAACAATTTGGTGCTTTAAAAAGGTAAAGTACATGATATGTTTGGGATCAACAACCACATGGATAGGAGAGGATCTATTTTATGGTTAATACATGTAAAAATAATTTTTTTATTTGTGTTGACTTGGCACAAAAATATCTCAATCAATAGTCACACGATTGACAATCACCTATAAGTGTGCAACTACTGAAATAGTGCGCATGATTTTCGGTAACTATGGTAACAACTAGAACAATGCATCCCAACTTCCAGTAACTCGACTGCTTCTGATAGTTCAATATAACATGTATAGTTCTGGTAATTACTTATGGTAGCTTAGTTGGGTTAACATAGCTTATGCCCTTCAAGTAACCCAACCAATTTTCACTTCTAGTAGTTGGATTGTTTTTTATTCTTGTATTATTTGGATTGTTGCATACTTCTCGTAACTTGATAGCCTTGGAAGTTACATAGAAATTACAGGAACCAAGATAGAAAAACCATAATTAGTAATAAATCAAACATTATCCTCTTTAATCCATTAAATATAAAGGAAAAAAACAATAATTACCTACTTCAACATTCTTAGGCTTATTACAACATATTGATGGAAAAGTCAAGTAAGAAAGGCAATGGATGAGTAATAGATGGTTAAAGGAGTATGATAAAATGGATGAAGATGGGTGCCGGGAATGGTGGAAAAGGTGACAATTTGATGACTCATCATCTCCCCCTCCTCTGCACTTTTTTATTTCCTCATGCAAACAAGATAGAGTTGACAACATGGAGTCACCTAATTTTTCAAATGCAAACAATATATTCATGAAAACTTTTCTCATCATTCACAATTGCATCTAAACACTATAGTAATTGCAAAAATTAATGAATTAGGTTTAAAAATTGTTTCCTTTCTTTTAAGAACCTTATTTACCCTTAATACATCTAATATTCTGGAATATGTGTTGTAAAATTAATTTCGCCATACTATGAATTTCAAATCTCAAACCCTTGTTTTGCACATCCTCAAATGATGGCAACATTAAAGACATATATGTTGAGAATTCTGTGTCATTAAGAAGAGACATTTAGAGAATTCTGCATGAGGTAGGGATCATTGAAACATTCAAACCTTGCATCAATTCTCAGAGCATCCAACTTTCCATCTTTGAGGATTCCAACACATTAAAATAATCAAAGAAAGAGGTACTGCAATAAGCATTTATAAAAATATGATGTTGTGCCAAATATGCCAACACATTTATGAAGTAAGAAAAATATGCATATTAACATGTTCATTTTTAATCCCAGATGATATTTCCATACCATCTCTAGTTACTTCACATTTTCCTGCTTTATAGCCGTTGCCTCATTGGACTGGTTCTCTTACAATGTCATATTGATTTTTTTGTTTGTCATCAAATTTAGCTACAAGTTTTACGCTATTACATGATCATTGTCCAATTGACCCTATATATAAAGGAAACACATGCCCTTTGTTCTATTTAAAATAAAAAACAACTCAATGAAATTAGTCACCAATGAAAATAAAGAAAGCAAGTTACATGTAACAATATTGTTCTAGAATTTTCTTGAAAAATTTGTTTGTTTTCAATCGA
Organism: Pinus albicaulis; assembly: GCA_034641835.2. Classification (NCBI taxonomy): domain Eukaryota; kingdom Viridiplantae; phylum Streptophyta; class Pinopsida; order Pinales; family Pinaceae; genus Pinus; species Pinus albicaulis. The sequence continues at coordinate 102,705,876 of CM076572.1, forward strand.
GTGTTTGTTCTAGAAGTAGATACAATACCATATGATCTCTCAACTAGAATCAATATATTCAATGCAAGGATAGTGGATAACACAATTCACATTTTATCTATACAAACCTTAAAAAATATGTTTGCAACAACAAGTACTAATATGGGTGTAGTAGAAAACTTCATTAATCAATTTCTCACAAATTTTAAACCATATTTCCATGAAATTTTATGAGCATGCTTTTAATAATTTAATGTCTTCCCACAAAAAAAATCAGAGCTACCTGATGCACACATTTCTAGATATAGGTAAAATGGTTGTAGGTGATGATGTTAAATTTCTGAAAGACTATAAACTAGGTTTGGTTGATTTTTTTTGGGTTTTTCATCATACCTTAATGATTTTCTCCTAAAAATGTTGTGGTCATCTGGAACATAGTTTGGAGGATATATTGGATCCTATTTCTACATTTTATTCTATAGGAACAAAGGTAGACATTTATGACACATGAATATTACAGAAATAGGGAATGAGTGTTATGTTAACTTAATGTTGCTTGGAAGAATGAGATGTATGATTGAAACAAAATGGATTAAGGGAATTATTTATGATGGTAAAGAAAAAAAATGTCATAAGATAAACGCTAGAATGGTATTATTTCAATAGTTTCTCACCATCATTTCCTAAATATTCAACAAATAAAAAAGTTTCATGTTGATTTTTACCTCAGTTTTTACCTATATGTTGATCATAATAATGAGTTTAGACTGATGTACCATGCCATTGATCCAAGATAGACACTAAAACTAATGCTAATAGTTGAAGTGTGTGAAGTTAGTAAATACTCATAATAAAGTTGAGTTTGAAACTGATCCAAATGAAGATGATGCTGATACATGATGGTTTTATAATGTTGTTGATTGATGAAGGCTAAATGTGGAGAGATGAATGATGAATTTTGGAGCTGACTGGGTGGTGTTGATCATTACAGAGGCATTGATGATGGATCTAGAGACTAATAACAATTGTAGGATTTATTTTTACCATTTTAGGGCCTATAGTAGTAGTTTCCTTGCGATCAAAATTTCTACAAAACATGTCATGAGTGTTGATTTTTGATAGATTAGGAGGTACTCCAAGCCCTAACATTCAAGGTTTCGAGGTTGGAGCACTAGAATAGGGAATTGTGGGTTTATAACCCAAGCACGTGGGTGTGAATATGTGATGATTTTGGACATGTGATAGATGGAGATGATGTAGGATGTTGATAGGAGTCCAACGCAACGAAAGTCATCATATTCTCAGTTGTCTACGATGAGTTATGATTTTTGAATGTAGAGTGTGGGCTTATAGCATGAGGTTCATGTAGGCTTGAGTGGGACAAGCCACACAATTTTTTTTTTATTTTTTTTACTTTTTGTTTTTATTTATTTATTTATTTTTCTGAATAAGACTAATTCTATTAAGCAAAAACATGGTACAAGAAGTGATTAAAATCAAGAGAGGCAAGAAAAGGGCCAACCAAAAATGATAAATTATCAACCTCGGTTTGAAGAGTGAACATGAAACAAACAAAAGAGAAGTGAAGCGTGACTAAGAAACATAAGGAGAGAGAAATTGGGTTCTACCCAGAATGGGCAGAATCCTCCATGCGAAATTGTTTTCCTTTATTTTTGTTTACTTTGACCCATCCCACTTGATTCGAATGGGCTAGAACCACTTGTAGATTGTTCTTGAATATTGGGGGATTCTCCTTATCTGTGTCGAAAGAGGAGGACTCGTGGGTGCATTTTTTAGAGGTTGTAGTGACAGGGGGTCCCTCAGGGACAATGGAGGATGAGTCTTTTGACTGCTTTTCCTGCTCCATTTCTGCGTCAATCTCCTCCTCAACTGAGCTCAAGGGCTCAACGTCATCCACGGGAGGTGGGTAGCATGGTATACATATTCTGGGTTTTGATTGGAGGTTTCTTTTCTTTTTTGGGGAAAGGAACGTGCGGCAGGTGTTCTGAAGGCGCCTTAATTGGTGACAGTGGCGGCAGCGGAAGGTAGTGTTCTCAAAATCCAGAATCTGTGTCTACAGGAAATCACAGTCTTGAGATTGATTTGATTAGGAAGACCTTTAATTATATATATTTCAACACATATTCTGCCATATGTGTATATTCCCTAGTACTCTCGAAGGGGATTTGTTATCAGATAGCGACCTAGGGCGTTTCCTATTCCTTGAAAGATTGAAGGGTGCCATAAGTGAGTAGGTAAATTGGGAAGCCTGACCCAGACATGAATCTTGGTGATGATGGCCATAGAGGGGTCGAAATATGGGAACCAGGGGGTAAGGAATAACCCTACTGCTCCCCAAAACCACAGACCATCAGTTACAGCCTTTTGGTAATCCTTGTCATGATCAAACGCTACAATGAAGAAGCCCTTTGAGAAGAAGATGACTGTGTAGTTGTGGGTATAGTTGGCGTAGATCCAGTCATACAGATATTTTTTGTGAGGCCAAAGTCCATTTAATCTACAGATGATGGCGGCTTCTGCAAATTTTTGAAGCTGATCTACCAGCTTTGGATGAGAAATATCTATGGAGGGAGTTTCCTCCATCTTATCAACCAGAAAAGGCTTGGGGGCTATAGGGGATTGAGCTTCTTTCTTGGGCTATGCATGGACAACATCCTTGTAGGAGAAAACTGGTGTAGATGAAGAGTGCCCCATATCCCCCCCTCTCAAATTAAGGGTTAAAACTAAAGTAGCATCTCTCTCAATGTTATAAAATGAAAGGGGAAAAGAGACTTCAAGTTGTTTACCTCCATATAGAAGTCTTTGAAGAGCTAAGGGGATCCCTAGCCTATGCTCCAGGCCATGCAAGAGTTCCTGTATTGTTTCCGTTGAGCAGACCCATAACATCATGGATCTGCCCGTGAGGAGAAAGATTTGGATTTGAAGGGCAGGAGAGGGTAGATCTAGGAAACCCGGGCTTCCAAGATGTGTTGCAAAGACCAGATTCAAAATCCTTGCTCGATCTCTGGATTCCATGACCTTTTCTATTTTCCAGTCGCAATCCTATGAGTGAGGGCTGCTCATATTTATTCATTCCAAGGTATTGCACTGGATCTTTAAGCTATGGAACCCTGGAGACTGATTGAAGCATTCAAGGCCTGAATCATGGTAAATATCTGCAAGGAATATCCAGGCTCTTTTTGGAGGTTTAAGGGGTCATGGGTCATCTTTTTTCCATTTTTAGGGCTACTAGGAATTTTCTGGCAAGGAGGAGTCTTATCTTGGTAATCTTCGACAATAACATCTCTCGCAGGGCTCCAAAAATGTTAGCGCAAACCTTGATCCCTTGGATGGCTGCTTTCAAGTTTGATTGTAGGATCAATCTGGAGTGGTGACATGGCTAATGTCCTTTGGACACTCAGATCTTCAGTGCCATGCGATGGCTTAGTGGCGACAGAGGGAAGGGGTTCCATAGCAGGGGCACTAGGGTTGAAGATTGCAGATGGAAAATAAAAGCCACATGAAATGTTGGCAGAATTCTTTAGAGGAATTTTTTGGAGCCCTTATTTTGTGTATAAATAGGCATGTTGAGATAATTTTCATCGTCCTTGTGCAACACAAAAGGAAACTCAACTTGAAGGTTATCTCTGTTTTAGGGCCACATATTAGGAAACAACATCAATTGAGAGAAGAGGATCCATTTGGGGTTTTCTTGTGACTATTTTGAAGGGAGTAGGGATATGATGATGGGATGAGTTGGTAAGGAGAGTATTGGAGATATTATTTTCTCAAATTAGAGTGGTAATCCTTCCCTGAATAGGCCGATAAGGTGACTGAACTTTGGTGACTAGGTTGTAGTCCTGTAGTGGTTGTTTTGAGAGCCAAACAAGGCCAAGACAGGGAGTTTTAGGAGCTTATCTAGGCAATGAAGTTACCAAACTTGTGGAAGGAATGAAAACACATTTTTGTAAGGTATATTTGACCATATATGTTGTGCTGGTGTGGGATAGTTGTGCCATAACTAGTGATCATATCTCTGCAGTTATGAACAACAATATTCAAGGTATTTATCTTCTTCATTGTTGCTAGGAGTTGGATCCTAGCTTGGATTAGATTGGATGGTATGTTTTGGTAGCCTGTAGTAGCTAAAAGAGGAGGGGCTGACTTTGTGGTTAGAAGCCCTAACCAGCGGGAATTTTCTACATTGATTTATTTATAGTTGTATTGGGAACTTGGTGGTTGGTGGAGGGCATCAAGGAAGTGTCCAAAGTATCCCTAGAACATGTGGACAAAAATGACATTAAAAATTGTGTGTTGGGTATAGAGTTGATGGCTTATGTGGCACTTTGATGGACTAAAGTGACCACTAGGAGAAGCAGTTTGGTACTCAAGTATTGTCCAGCCTAGAGGAGAAGATTAGATCAACCAAATTTCATTGTAGTAAAAGAGAATTGTAGAATTGATAGGTGACAACTATCCTAGAGTCTCTATGTGTTGTTCCTTGATGGACTAAGGAGAAACTAGTGAGTAGAAGGACCGACATGTTATAGGGTATGACAAAGCAGCTATGAGGTGGACTACATCAACTAGACTCTCATATTATCTCGTATTTGTATTCTTGTACTTGTGGATATTTGAGGGCCATTATCCCTAGTACGAGAAACTTAGAATATTGTATTATTTAGTTGGATTAATATTTGAGGGCTATTATCCATGAAAACCTCTTTATTTTATTAAAAGATAAAACTTCAAATCATAATACTTGAAGGATCTTAAAGCCATTCTCCAAAAGCTACGATATGAGGTTTATTCTTCCTAGCTTTGAATTTAATGACATTTTTTTCAAAATGTGACCATGGGACTTCACTTGGAATGAGTTATATGTGTGTCAATTTTTGTTCCACATCTCTGTTAGTTGGCATAGCCCTGATGCTAGTAGGATTTTTCAGTACCCTGAAAGGTTTGACTTGGTACCATACAAGCATAACCCCACTACCAACAAGCCTATTCAGTACCCCAACAGGTTTACTTGTACTTCTTGATACTTCCTTTTATTATCCATTTTCTTTATTTATATGAAGAATTTGTATGTATATATAAATCAAGATATTTAAAATAATGTATATTTCTCATTGAAAGTTTTTAGAGTGTAAGGAAGTCGAGTGGTATGAGAGTATTTTATATTTTCTAGGTACATATCTCATTATTGAAATTTAGCTCATGGGAAACACCTTTTGCAATATTCTTAAATCTTGGCTATTTAATGTATAGTGAAAGAAGCATCTCAGATAATAATTGAAAGGCCCCTCTAGTCGATCATGCTAGATTTTTTGTGAAAGCCTATTGATATTCTATAGGAATGGTCCACCATAGGAGGTTTTTTAACAATACCCCTTAGAGGAACTTGAAAATATTTCTTGGATGACAAATTTTTATAGAAATTAGACTTATATGATTGATTCACCTGAAAATAACATTATTTCTTCTTACAACCCCTAAATTCCCCATGCCATTTTAAGCTTGTGGACATGAAGTACCAAGCATAGAAGTGAACCCCCCAAATGACTTAGTGGACGATCTCAGCCAGCTGATGTGGAGAAGGATCAATAAATAAAAATTCATAGTCACATTACAAAATAATGAGGAATTAAGAGTGAATCATATCTGACAATACATACCACAGGAGTGTTTGATGTCAAAAAAATAAAATCAATGGTGGTAAATCCAATGATGGAAATGGTAAAAGGAACCATAGGAAGTTGCAACATTTCCTACCAAAAATAAGTTGTAGCAATTGTGCCTATAAGTGTAGCAATTGAATCTTGAGGAGTTTCAACTTCAAAAATTATTAGTAACTACAACAGTTTTAGTTTATTTTATTTTTCTATACTATCTTGCCCTATTTTACTTGAAGAAAGGAATATCTCCTTCAAGTGCAGGAGTACTTCTAGTGCAACCATGTGCGTAACAGATGTAGAAATACACTCAAACTTAAATTTGAAATATAAACTTTAACATATACCAAATCATGTGGAACTAACTACTTATATTGATATGATGGAAGATTTGTTGAAGAAGAAATTGGTGCTCTAGTTCAATGACTTCTTGAAACCCGAAGTTCTATATAGATATAATTCTCTTGAGTTGCTTGTTTGTCAACGTTGATAAGTATGTCCTTATTTGTCATGCCACATGGATCTTCTACTAGTTGTTGAGTGATCTCCTGGGTGAATAAAATATCTAAATATAGGAATGATAGAAATTCCTCATGCTCAAGTTCCTCTGTATGCTTGTCATCACATTTTAGAATGCTCAATGGATCTGGTGGTGACAAAAATTCATCGATATCCATCTCTAATGGCTCCTTCTTATCAAAATTGATCCATTATTCTTCAGTTTCCTCAATAAATTGACAAAGGTGATTAGAGGAAGTTCTTGGATCTTATAATAGAGATGACACATGTATATTTGGTTATTTTATTACTTCTGGAGATATAGATATGTTCTTGACTGCTACTAGTATTTTCTCTTCTTGAGGAGAAGAGACACTAGTTTCTGATAGAATTTCAAAAAGTTTCTAGAGTAACATATTCTTTCAACCTCTTGATCATTATTGGATCCTTATTGATAGTTTCTAATCCATGTCTCGCATTTGAGTTAGTGCATTCGGGTGTTCTTACAACAACTAAAACCTTGTAAGGAAATAAAAATAATATGCGAAAATAAAGCAAACTCAAAACAAGATATATCATGTACCTAGACTCCCTCACACTACTAAGTCTTGTTGTCACCAATTACCTATTCATCATGAGTCAGCTTATTCCTCAGCTCATACAATACCAACATATTCTAAATTCAATGAGGAAAGTAACCCACTAAAGTGGATGTGCAGGTTCTTACCTCTCGTCTTATCACTCATGCCACTCTATGTTTTAGGATTCTTAAATAATATAAAAAAGGAAATAAAAACAAGCATCAACCAATCAAGACCTATTTCCTCGACACCTTCCCAACAATGATGCCGAAAATGATGGGAAATTTAATTGCTTAAATTATTTTCATTAAACTAGCATCCAGTAGTTTGTAAACTTATGAGGTGTTGAAAAAATATATGTAGAAATAAGCTTGATTCGTTTGAAATCAAAAGACACTACAATAATCTACTAAAAACAAAATTCTTAGGAATTCTCTTGAAAATCAATTCATGACTTGCATGCCCATAAATGAAATAATGAATAATAAACTTAAATTGTCATTTCATTTATCAACATCACATAAGTGTATGGTAGGTTCAATGGTTCTTGGAGCAGCAAACACAGTCAACACACGACTAAAATAAACATGTAGGAGTTGTAGGTCTGAGCCATGTGTCCTTTTGGCAACTTATTGGGTCCCTGGGTTAATACTCCTCTCACAAAAGAACCTGAAAACCACACCACACAAGCAAACAAAAACATGTAAAGTGTAGGAATTTACTAGATCCAACTACACATGAAATAAATAAAACAAGAGAAAGTTACAGGAAAAAAAACTAGAAATACTAGAATCCAATCTCACTATGCATAAAATAAATTAAATAAAATTTACCAGAACTATCTAACTTTGGGAGTGCATCCCAGGACAGGGGGGCCTTCCTGACCAAGAGCACTACATGAATACGAAATTAACTCACAATATGATCAAAAATAGGAAATTTTCATTGATTCTCAGAAAATATTATAGAATACAAGTTTAGACAGTCTTCTAGAATATTTTCACGATAATAAAATCAATACTATATTTTGCTCCCACTCTAACTAACTCCTTTGACTGCCACTTCAGATGAATTATATAACAATTTTTATTAAACATAGATAATACATTTGATCCTAACACCAAACTTCCTTCCAACTAATACTATCAAAATAGTTGCAGCATTACAAAAATAGTATTTTATACATAAATTAGAAGATTTAAATCCCTGTTTAGAATTCTGCTAAAGCATCTTGAAATCATGACTAACAATTTGGTGCTTTAAAAAGGTAAATTACATGTTGTGTTTGGTCCCAAAAACCACATGGATAGGAAAGGAACTATATATGGGGAATACATGGAAAACTCGTGTCTTGATTTGTGGTGAATTGGCACTAAACTAACGGTCGCATGATTGACAATCACCTACAAGTGTGTAACTAACGAAATAGAGAATCTAGCTTCCAGTAACTACGATAACTACTAGAATAGTGCATCCTGATTTTCGGTATCTCGACTGCTTATGATATTTCATTATAGCGTGTGAAGTTCTAGTACTAATTCTTGTAGCTCAGCGGGGTTAGCATAGCTTATGCACTTCTAGTAACTTGACAACTTTGCACTTTTAGTAGTTGGGTTTTTTTGTGCTTTTGGTATTTGGATTGTCGCATACTTTTGGTGTGAAAATTCCTTGAAATGAATCAACTGGAATTAATTATCCTAACTGATTATTTAGTCTATAAATTTACTGATTAATATCGAATTAAGCACACTTCAATTTCTTCAAAAATAAAAATAAACGTTGTAGAAATTAAAAATGTTGGAAACTGAGAAATGATAGCACACACAAAAATTATGACACCATTATTTTTGGAAAATTGTGCCTGGAAAATTGTAGGTTTTAACCCTGTACATAAATTATCTTCGAACAAATCTTTAAAACAAAAAATAAATAATAGCGAGAGCATAAAAAATAAAACAGATAAACACGGATACTTTCCCCTGGATCCCAAATCGGGACGACCATCTTGATTTTTAATTTTATTCCTTTTAGTGTTACAACAAATATATATACATGTTGAAGCATACATAAACCCCAATCCATTAACCCTAGATTAGAACATAACCATAGTTCCCTTGACCGAATCTACAAAATACTAAGGGCCGAAAACCATCATGCCCCAAAACTAAGTGCAAACCCATGCACAAAACGATGGGTGGGTCCGCCCACCGGAAAATAAGGACCAGAATTTTTTTCCTGGGGCACTGCCTCAGACCCCGACAGGGGGGGCTGCCATCACCCTTGTGACCCCCCTGCTGCACTTGGTGCAACGTACAAGGGGAGCTATCTCCCCCCCTGTGCGTGACTAGTCATGGAAAGCATATAACACATACCCAAAATTCTCCCACTTGTTGTTTTCTTTCCACAGGGGGGCACAGGAGAGATGAGTCATTAGCCCAGCTTTGAAACACCCATTTTTTCTCTACTCCAAGATAACTTCTGAGTGCTCACAAAATTTTTCAATGCATTTGCAACATTCTTCAAAGTGTCCACCTTTACCAGCAACACCCTTTTAGCCTCAACCATATATCTCACAAAGTGATATTGAACATCAATGTGCTTTGTCTTTGAATGATAAGCAGGGTTCTTAGCCAAGAAAATTGCACTTTGGCTATCAAAATCTATCCTTATAGCTTGCTACACCAGCCCCATACTTGAACAAGATCTCTACAACCAAACTGCTTCCTTGCTTGCATGAGTGGCTACCATGTATTCTACTTCTGTAGTTGAAAGAGCCACTACAGACTGTCTTTTACTCATCCAACTGACTGCACCTTCAAATATGCTAAACACATACCCACTTGTAGATCTTCTTTGGTCTAGATCTCCAGCCTAGTCCACATCAACAAAACCATGAATGTCCAACACTCTTTCCAATCCTGGTCTTCCCTGGTAGCACAAGCCACAATCACTAGTGCCACGCAAATATCTGAAAACTTGGTTCACTACTATCCAATGCTCCTTCCCTGGGTTTGACATAAACCTACTCAATACTCCCACTGCATGTGCAATGTCTGGTCTAGTATAGACCATTGCATACATCAGGCTACCCACTGAACTTGCATATGGAACACAGGACATATCCTCCTCTTCTTCTTGTGTCTTGGGACACTGTTTAGCAAACAGCTTTTTACCTATAGGAATCGGAACATTCACCAGTTTACTATACTACATATTGAACCTCTGCAATATAGTCTCGACATACTTCCTCTAGTTTAATTAGAGCTTCCTCTTTTCCTGATCTCTCTTAATTTCCATGCCCAAAATATAGTTTGTAGCACCAAGATCCTTCATGTCGAATTTGGAGAATAGTTGGGTCTTCAAATATTGGATAATTTCTTTGTCATTTCCAATCAACAACATATCATCCACATACAAGACCAAATAAATAACACGGTAACCAATTAATTTAAAATAAACACAGTGATCCTCCTTGCTTCTGGTGAAGCCAAGTCCCAGTATATAGGTTTCAAATTTTTGATACCACATCCTTGGTGATTGTTTTAACCCATACAGAGACTTCTTTAACCTGCATACTGGTTCTTTCTTCCCCTTCACCATAAATCCTTTAGTTTGTTTCATGTAGATCTCCTCTTCCATATATTCATGAAGAAATTTTGTCTTCACATCCATCTGTTCTACCTCAAAATCAAATACAACAGCAATAGATAAAAGTAATCTAATAGAAGTAAGTTTGGAAATAGGAGAAAAAATATCACCAAAATCAATTCCCGGCACCTGGGAATAACCTTTTGCTACCAACCGAGCTTTGTATTTTTCCACCTTGCCTTCTACATTTATCTTCTTCTTAAACACCCATTTTCTCCTGATAGGCTTCCTTCCAGCCGACAACTCCACCAGATCCCATGCCTCATTTTTATGCAAGGATGCCATTTCGTCAACCATGGCCTCCTTCCAGAGTTTTCCATCCTCTGAATCTACTACCTCCCTGAAGGTTCTAGGATCATCATCAATTATAGTTAAAGAAAAATTTGAATAGAAAGTAGATGGACTGTACCTTTCTGGTTGTCTTCTTTCCCGAACTGATCTTCTCACAACTGGAGTTTGTGGTTCTTCCTCTGCTGAGTCTTCTTCTGTTGTAGAGTCTGATTCTTCCTCCTTTAGCTCAAACTATATCTTCTCAAGTTCCTTTGGTAAGAATTCATGTTTAAAAACATCTTTCACCTCTCTAAACACCACACCTTGGTTGTACACTACATTCCTTGTTTCCAGGTTCAAAGCTTGTAACCCTTTAAACCATCCTTATACCCAATAAAGATGCAACTTTCAGATTTATTATCCAATTTGCTCCTTTTCTCCTTTGGAAAATGTACATATGCATCACATCCAAATACCCCAGATGTGAAAGACAGGGTTTCTTACCAGTCCATACCTCATGTGGAGTCTTATCCTCCAACGCTGATGAAGGTGATCTGTTAACCAAGAAACATGCAGTATCCACTGCCTCTGCCCAGAATTCTTGCCCTAACCCGGTACCACTGAGCATGCTTCTTGCCTTTTCCATTAGCGTTCTGTTCATTCTTTCTGCAACTCCATTTTTCTGAGGTGTGTATGGTTTAATTTTCTGTCGTTCTATAACACACTTCTTATAGAACTCTTTAAATTCCTTTTTTCAGAACTCCCCACCATTATCTTTCCTTAGCACCTTTATCTTCTTCTTTGTCTAGTTTTCCACCAGAGCCTTAAATTCTTTAAATCTGTCAAAGACTTCAGATTTATTCCTCAAGAAATATATCCATGTATTCCTTGTGAAGTCATCTATGAATGAAATAGATTACATAGACTTACCTAGTGATGGAACCGACACAGGTCCAAACACATCACTATGCACAAGCTCTGATATCTTATTTTCCCTCTTAGCACCAGAAGGAAAAAACACCCAATTTTTCTTCCCATATACACAATGTTCACAGAAATTGAAATCGAGAGAGCTATTAGACATACCTTCTACCATACCATTTCCATGCAGTCTCTAAAGGCCCTTCTCTCCAATATATCCAAGCCTTTGATGCCATAGCATGGTATTTTCTCCAGAGACCGCTAGGCTTTTCGCTCCACTTTAGGGAACCATAGAACTGTTGGACCCATCAATAATAGTGCTTCTCTGAAGCTTGTATAGAGTTCTAATCTGAAATCCCTGCATTAATACCAGTTCTCCCTGAACCATCTTATAGGTATCTTTCTCGAACACTGTTTTTACACCTGCGTCATCCATCTTGCTTATAGAAATCAGATTTCTGGCTAATGCAGGAATGCGTAGAACACCAGGAAGTGTTCTAATCCTTCTACCTTGCAGCTTTAACTTGAATTTTCCATGTCTGATGATTTTTTCCTTCCTATAATCCCCTAGGAAGACATCACTGCCATCATATTTCTCATACTCACAGAACCACTCCCTATGGGGAGTGAAGTGAAAGGATGCACCCGAGTCAATCAACCATGACTCATGATCTACATGTGTATTTGAAGAAGAATCCAAATACACATCCCCACCTTCATCCAAGGTGGTTTTTTCCTCTGTAGAAGGGGCATCATCAGATCCCTTTCCTTTCTCAGGAGCTTTATATCTGTAGTATTTTTTGTAGGGCCCTTCCTTTCCGCATTTCCAACACACCTTTACAAACTTTCCAGGAGATTTAGATCTCCCTCTAGATTTAGATCTCCCCCTCAAAACCTTATTATTGTTTTTGTTATGGGACCTTCCTCGTACAGATAAGGCATCTCCATTCCAACCCTCCATATTTCTCCGTCTCATTTCCTCCAACAGTAAGGTTGAGACAATGTCATCAAAATTCAAGGTATTTGTATTTCTACCTATTGCAATAACCAGATTGTCCCACGGGTCTAGTAGAGAACACAAAATACTAGTTCACTTATCTTCATCTGAGATTTTAATGTCAACAGATGACAGTTGACTTACCACAATATTGAAGGCATTTAGATTCTCTGTCACTGAGTCTCCATCCTTCATCCTCAGGTTATACAAATTTTTCCGCAGGAACAATTTATTCACCAAAGACTTAGATTGGTACAAATTCCCTAGCTTATCCCACAAGGTCTTCATCATAGCTTCCCCAGATATATTCAACAATACTGAATATGAGACACACAACCGTATTGTGCTCTTCACCTTCTGATCTAGCTTCTTCCAGTCTTCATCTAACATTGTAGTTGGTTTAGTACCCATATCTACCGCGATCCACTGATCTTTATCCACTAGAAGATCCTCCATATTGAGCTTCCACAACTCAAAACTATGACCATTAAATTGCTCGATCTCTATCTTCCCGCCACTCGCTATCTTCTTTCACTGCAAGAATCAATCTTGCAGATCTCGTACTGAACAGGGTCTACCACAGGCCCGAGCAAAAAAACCTCAGCAGCAAAGGCAGAAAAAACTCTGATACCAAATGTAGGTTTTAACCCTGTACAAGAATAATATACGAACGAATCTTTAAAACATAAAATAAACAATAGCGAGAGCATAAAACATAAAATAGATAGACACGAAGATTTTCACCTGGATCCAAAATCGGGATGACCAGCTTAATTTTTCATTATATTCCTTTTAGTATTACAACACATATATATACATGCCGAAGCATACGTAAACCCCAATCCATTAACCCTGGATTAGAACATAACCGTAGTTCCCTTGACTAGATCTACAAAATACCAGGGGCTGAAAACCATTATGCCTCAAAATGATGGGCGGGTCTGCTCACTGAAAAATAACGACCAAAATTGTTTTCCTAGGGCGTTGCCTCGGACCCCGATAGGGGGGGGCTTTTGCCCGCCCTATGACTCCCCTGCTATGCTCGGCGCAACATACAAGGACAACTATCATCCCCGCACACGTGACTAGTCGTGGAAAGAATATAACACATACCCAAAGAAAATTCCAATGTGGGAAAACTAATGTAGTAGTGAGGGTTTTATAATTATGCAAAAAAAAAAATTCTAAGTATAATAAAATTTCTCAAAACTAGTGATTCTACGAAAGAGAAATACTACTAAAAATATATTGAGGGATTTTACCCTCTATCCAAGAAATCCTAGCACCTTCCTCTAAAAATATAGCCATCCAAACCCTCTATACAGGCCTTGCATCAACTCTACCCATACCCTCTCACACATAGGTTGAAACTACTGCCAATCAAGTCGTCCTTCCTGCTACTGACTGGGAAATTGTTTCTCTGACACACTAGAAAATATTCCCAACCTATGGAACTAAAAATTACCTTCCTTTCAAATAAATCAAACTTCCTTTCTTAAATCTTTGCACTACCCCTACGGAACCTCCTGGAAAATAATTTAGGCCTCCTCTTTCTGACCCTCAAAATTGGAAACACCTTCGAAATACTGTTTTACTACCCCTTTTCCACTTGATACTCACCCACTCCCTCAATGTCCACTGTTGAATCACTTTTTCTATCGGGAATTTGAACTTCCTAGGAAACTGAGTATCTGCACTGGTGTGTTCTCCAGATACCCATCACAATCTTCTTATAATATTCAATTGGGACTCTAATGACAAATATTAAAACTTAACCAATGGTTTAGACCATCTCCAATTCGATTTGTGTGAGTTTCTAGAGAATTCTCCCCTTTCTCAATTAATTACTATTAATTAACCATTTTCCCTAAGTTATAATTGGGAAATATTTAATTATGGTCAATTAATTTAATTGAGTGATCTCTTGATGGAATTTACATAAATTTTTCTGGGCTTTGTAGAAATCATGTATTTTGGCCTCTCCACAAATTTTTGAGACTAGAAAATCATCAAATGATACAGAAGCTAACACTCCTTCTTAGCAAGGAAGGTGTCCTCTCCAACTAGTGTTGCACAATTATCACAACACCCTATATCTACAACATCCTCCAACCACATTTCTAATGTCTGAAATATGTAGCTTCCTGCTACTATCCAACAACTATTTTCCACCAACTACTATGCTATATATCACTCATCTACCACTAATTATATTTGAACCAAAATGTTGCTGATAATATACTGTACATCCTACACTTCTGCGAACTTTTCATCTACACCAAAACCCAACTAAAAATCCCTCTCAAGCTTCTATTATTGTTGCAATGACTGCAACTAAGAAGCATCCACAATAATGAATCAACTATGTATCTATGATGAAACTATGTCCTGAGCATCTCATTGCTACTACCCTCTGTAGTGTCCATTGAGAAATATACACAGCTACTGACTCTGCACTATGCATCCAAAATTTTTATCAACACTAATCTACGCTCTTCAGTATCTAAATACCATTGCTATGATATTATCATTATGGAATCTGACTGCATCGAATAACACTCATCCTCCTACTACTAAATATTGTGGGCCCCCATAACAAGGTAATGATCCATGAGGAAACACCATCTAATGTTCACCTCACTGAATCCTGCTCAAATCTCTACACACCTCTAGGACTAAAGATCCATGTCACCCCACCTCACTTCTAGAGGTATAGTTGAAAACATGGAAAACTATTCCTCCAACTTGGTGGACAACTTGTATATCTTTGTAGATGTTTCTATCTGATCTTTCTTCTACTGCTTGTCCTTATTTCTCTTAGGACACTAGTACTATAATGGAAAAAAAATGCCACAATTGAATATATAGATACTTTTTCTTCTTTTTCTACCCCTGTGAGCATTGTGACTAACAAGGACCTTTTTCTTTCTCCTTTGATGCAATGGCCTCATTATCTTCCTCCTTCACACCTTTCAATCCCTCGCTATTATTTATGCTGATGGATACCTTCACTAAGGTTCATTTCATCTCTTCCTACTGCAGTTATGACCATACCATATCCCATATTGGTAATGTATCTCATCCCAAATTTCTTTGGACAAATATTTCCCATTTCTCAAAGACATTGTGCAGAGCCAAGCGCAAAAGTTCTTGCACAGTTGGATTTGTCTGAATGACTAGTCGAATTTAGTATCTTGGAATTGATGTCAACTATATTAGGATTGGATTTAGTGGAAAAAATGTCTGAATTGATATACCAAACTCAAGGGGAGTCCCAAGGCTGTTGTAGTATTTTGTAGAGAATCATCATAGTAGTGAGCTTAGTGGAGAAGCAATACACATATGACTATGATGGTTTGTGTCCGAGGATTTGGATGATATTTTATCTCAATATATTAGCTCAGCTACTCCTAGATATGGAATAGTTGGATATTTATCGGAAATAGATTTCCAATGGTATATTGAAGTTTGAAAATGGCCTCTTGGATCGAAATTTATTGACAATTAAATTCTTGATCTCAAAAGTCAAAGTTGCGATGCCAAAAGTAGTTGGAGGACCCTTTAGAGAAAATTTGGCAATGAGATAGAGTTTTTGGAGGTACTAATGGAGCCACTAAAGGAGATTCAGACAGACGCTGGCATAATAAAGTAGTAGAGGAGAGCTTGATGATTGGCTAACAGAGGCCCCACTTGACAACTCATCCTAGCAAGAGTACCCCGGAGGGTTCAATGAGTGGACAAAGAAGAAGGAGAGGATGGGAACAATGGAAAAATGTGGTATGATAGTGATGCAAAAAGGAGTGTTATGGTTGGATGATGATGGATCCTACTCTACAGTTAAGCTCACCGAGAGTACCATGGAGGTTTTCATTAAGTGCACAAAGGAGGAGGTCAGAATGAAAGCACCAGGAAACGTGGTAGCAACGTAACCCGGGAAAATGGGCCAAATCCAGGTTACATGTATCACCACTCTGGAGGCGCCACATGGAATGAGTGACTTCATCCCATAAGTTTGGGTCTGAAAGGTTTTAGCAGTGTGCACAAAGGAACCAGTGGGTTAACTGGGCGTCGAGAAGATGTGGCTGTGTCAGAGCACGGGTCAATGGAAGATGCGTCTGGTAGACCCCATGGGACACATAAGCTTACAAGGCTCATCCCAGAGGAAATATAAGGGTGCACAAAGTTTCAGCCAAGAGGATAACACTAAGACATGTTGACAAGATAACACAAAAGAGACAACCAATTAGAAGAGTGGCGGGCAGTTCCCACGAGACAACTAAACCTATTGGGGGAACCCCAAAGGTTTCAAAAAGGATCCAAAACAAATTCACTGAGTTTGAGGGCAATAGGATTAGCGCTGGAATGAGGGCACATGTAGGGATGATGACAAAGGGTGCAGAGGCTAGATGCAATTAGAATAAACCCTAGGGGCTTAAAGGTAAAGAGGTGCCTAGGAGTCACTTTGCGGTGATCTTGAACATTAAGGTGAACTAGGGCCTTTGGTATTATTTCAATGAAAAAGGTACCAGGATAGGAAGGTTGAGCATTGTATGCTTAACATCTGGGGATATGAACGAGTCAGAAGCTCTGGGGCTATGTGTGCTATATTTGGTAGATATGGAAATTTGGATATTCACCATAAGTTGTATGTAGGAATGGATGGGCCAAGAACTGGTTAAGAGCTTAGAACCTCTGAGCATGAAAATGAGTCAACAAATAAGTAAATTCTCAAATTAAGGTTGGATCAAATGGTTTAATAGTGACTGCAATGAACTGTTAGCTCAAGAATAGAAAGGACCACGATTGCAGAAATGCATTAATGGATTCATTGGTAGCTATTGAAGGTAGGAGACTAAGACATAAAGTACCATGTTTTACAAAGGTAGCAACTAACTCCAAAACATACATGTTTGAGATTTATTTCACACTAATGAAAAATTAAATGTAAAATATGGCCAAGTGCAGAAGTGTTGATCATAATAAGGAGAACCATAATGAAGTGCAATCTAAGCTCCATGAGCCATTAAAGAGAACGGAAAGCCTTGCTAGAGAACATAATTTTTACTATGAATTAATTACCAGCATGGAAAAATGATCAAGTGCCCATTATGGGATTTAGTGCAACTGAATTGGTTTAGTGAACAAAGCCCATTCCTAGAGTTTAATGTGGTTGCAGAGGTCAAGAAATTTGTTACAACACAACATGGGTATACATTATGGTGCACACTTTCAGGAAGTATGGAGAATAGTAGGGACTGCATCCTTTTGTGTGCAACAAAGGAACAAAATTGTGTATTGCAGTTGTGCAAAGTGGTTAATGCAACAATCTTGTGAGTTGGAGGAAGGAGAGTAGTGTGAAGAGAGTGAGGTACTACATGTATGTGTGTGTAAGTATAAGGGAGATGGGAGACGACAGATGACTGCCACTCAGAGAAAATAAGGTCTGAGATTATAGTTTCTTTAGTAGTGAAGTGTGAAAAGAAAAGGAGGACTACATGAGAAGAAGGGAAAGTTTTGTGTGTGGAGCAACTAATCAGGTTAATATTTATATGCATCTGTATAAACTTTTGATTTCAGTATAAAAATTGTATGAGAAGAAAATCAATGGCTAGAGGAGGCAGTGGTCTACATTCATAAGAGGTTGGTGCCCCTTGGAAAATAATGGCTTGTTATCTTAAGGGGGTTGAGGCCTCCTCTGAGTGGGTGCTCACAAAAAACTTGATGTAATTAAGTGGGTGGTTAATTTACATCATAATGACAAACAGATTGGTGGTTTTCTACCTTTGGGTTTCCACGTAAAAATACCCATGTCAATATGTGTGTGCTGCTCAATTGATGGACTATGTACTCATGTGAATGGTTTACTTTGTTGTATATATATATATATATATATATATATATATATATATATATATAGATATAGAATAAATATTAAGAACGTCATTATTACTGATTCACCCCCTGTCCCCCCACCCCTTAATAATTCCCTTTTCCAAAAAATGGTATTAGAGCCAAGTTTCCTTCAATAGCAATTTAATGATTAGAAGGTATATCTATAAGGAATTGTGTTTATACATGAAAGTCAGGATGCTTACTCAAGTAAGATATTGGATTTTGATGGGACAAAATATGGATTTTTGGAAATTTAGGATGGAAGCCTATCTTATGTACCTAGGAGTAGATGTTTGGAGCTATGTGTCAGTAGATTATGATGTCCCTGATGTCCCTCCTACATATGTAGGCAATAAAAAAGTGTATGGGAATAATACTCAAGCAAAGAATGTTGTTCTCTTTGGCCTTAGTCATTTTGAACTTGTAAAAGTTATGCACTATTTTTTTGCCAAGGAAGTATGGGTCAATGCCAATCAGAGTCATGAAGGAGATGATATAGTAAAGCACGCCAAATTTCAAACTTTGATAATGAGGTTTGAGAGATTAAGAATGAGTGAAGATGAAAGCATACAGAGTGTTTCCTCAAAGTTGATGAAGTAACCAATATGATTAGAGGACTTGGTGAAGCTATCAAAGAAGATGTAATTGTTAAAAAAGTATTAATATCTCTTCCTATGAGATTTAATGCCAAAATTGCAGCCATTGAAGATATTTCTGATTTGAAAAGTCTCACAATGGACAAACTACTTGGTACTCTCGTAGTTGAGATGAGAGTAGGAAAAGGGAGGGTTGGACCAAAGGAGACAACTTTCAAGGTGTCCAAGAAGGCTAAGGAGAACAAAGATCATATAGACTATTCTAGCTGTAAATATAATTAGGATATGGCTCACTTTTTCAAGAAACTAAAGCGTGGCTCAAGAAATTATAAAGGAAATTTTCCTTTCAAATGCTTTGATTGTGGAAGAGTTGGACATTTTTCATCCAAGTGCCCTTAAAAGGAAAAGACAAAAAAACAATATTAACAAAATTTCAGAGGCAAGGCTCAGAAACATCAAAATAAGAATTTATTTAAGAATAAGAGGATATAATCCCAAAAGGATAGCTCGACACCATATTTTGATTGCGATATTTCCTCAGAGGTTGAGTCAAATGAGTGGTTAATTATGGCATTTGGAGTTGAATCCAAGAAACAAAATATTACAAACTTTGAAGAAGAAGAATGAGAATAAGAAGAAGTAGTGGATCTTGAAGGGGAGTTCAGTAGTGCTCTTGATGAGTTAAAGAAGGCCAAAAGAAAGAAAAAATAACTAAAAGAGAAGTTTTTTTTGAGCTAAGGAATGTATGTACAACTCAAACAATGATGAATTTATTTATCAAAGAGAAACAATTGAAGAAGTTATTATAAGTAGATAAATATTAGCCCTCCAACTAGAAGAAAAAAAAGAGTATGTGGAAGACTGGAAGAATAAAATAGTCTCTTAAAGTAAGAGAAAAATAAGAGAGAGAAAGAAATAATATCGGAACCATGAAAAGAGGAGATTTTTTCCCTAAAAGTCAAGCTAGAGGAAGAAATATAGAAGAAATACTTGATTAATGGTATAATTCTCGAATGAGAGGAGAACTATCAGAATATAGAAGCTGAGATTGTCTCCCTAAGAACATATCTTGAAAAATTAGAGACCAAGAGTGGCCGAGATAGAAGGTTTGATAAAAAGACTAGAAATCTAAACCACATTCTAAGCAGTCAAAGGTCTCTAGAAAATAAGATAGGGCTTGGATATTCTAGTTCAAAGGAGTCATCTACGAGAAATATGAGTTTAAGGTCCTCAGTATTTGAAGAACCCAAGAGCTATGTGAATGTGCTCCAAGGTATAATTAACGAGGGAAAACAAAAGTACATCCATAGGAGCACCCAAAATGGGAACAATAATACTAACTTCTTAAAGGATTCACACTAGAGGAGAATGAATAAATCAACAAGACAAAGAGGTACCAAGAGGCTACACAAACTTGTGAGATATCCAATTTCAGGTACCCTAATTTGTTTTATGGTTATTTCTATAAATGTCATATCTTGGGAAATAAATTTATTAATTGTAAAAGTGTCAAAGTTAAAAGATATGAAAATTATATATAGATAAAGTATCAAAATTTTAGATCTCAAGACTCCCCTCCTTGGAATATAAATTTCTTCTCTCCCCTGATGGATGATGTTGAATGATTTAAATGTAATAATTTTAGATATAATGCCAGTGAATGCAGGAGAAGGTTTGAGTATGCTTCGAAATACCATAATACTTGGTATCTTCCCAAAAGACAAGAATATTTGGAAACAAAAGACTGGAAATATCATGGAATGTGGGCTTTCACTATCATCACATGAAAAAGAAATCAAATTTTATGTGGATAGTGGTTATTCCAAGCATATGATTGGGGATAAGAGTAACTTTTGGCCTCTAAAAGAAAATTACAAAGGTGACCATGTCACTTTTGGTAAAAATGCCTTAACAAGAATTAAGGGTAAGGGAATAGTTAGTATTGATGAAAAGACTAAGGCTCAAAATGTATTGTATGTAGAGGGTCTCAAGCACAAATTTCTTAATGTGAGTTAGATGTGTGATAATGGATACAATTTGACATTTCTATCTAAATACTGTGAGATCTGAAAAGAAGAAAATGAAAAGATGATGGGAAAGGTAGTAAGGACTCATAACAATGTGTATGTGTTTTATTACTCCAGAGTGATTTGTTATTTGAGTAAAACAAGTCAAACTTGGTTGTGGAATAGAAGGCTTGGCCATATAAATTTTGATACTTTAACAAAAATCAGCGAGTTAGAAGCTATAAGAGGATTTCCAAGATTGTCGAGGCCTGATGACTCAATATGCGAGTCTTTCCAATTTGGTAAGAATCCAAGGACTCAGTTCAAGAATAAGGAGTTCTCATCATATAAACCTCTAGAGAAAATTCACAGTGACATCTATGTCCCTACTAGGAAAAAGAGCCTAAGAGTGGAAAGGTATTTTATTTTATTTATTGATGAATTTTGCAAAGCCACATGGATAATTCTCTTAAAAGAAAAATCATAAGCTCTTGAACATTTTAAGAAATTCAAATCTCATGTAGAGAATTAGAAAGATATAAATATAAAATGTTTAATATAAAATAGGTATGGAGAATTCACTTCAAGATAATTTGAAGAGTATTGTGAAGAACATGTTGAGAAATCCAAGGAGGTGGCAGTTAAACAATTTCTATTATTATGAAATTATCTTGTGATATTTTCGTCATTATTATGTTTTATTTCAATTCATATTTTCTTATCATTAATACTTATTCGAAGCAACAAATAGAAGAGGACACAAGATGTAGGCACGTTACAAGGGAAAAACCCCACTCTTTTGGGAAACCCAATCAAATTATTCCTTAAGTATATTCAAGATGAGACGACCAAGACCCTATACTAGATACTTCCTCCATCAAGTCATCCTTGTTTGTTCTTCCTTTCACTCTGATAGCATACCAATATTTGGGTCACTGTGTTTTCACTTGAGACATCATTATTGTAGTTATTGTCATGACACCGAGATCTCCTTACTATAATATCCACAAGGCCTCCTCACTGTCATGACATCGAGATCTCCTTATTGTAATATCCACAAGAACTCATCACTGTCATGACACTGAGATCTCATTTTTGTAGTGACCTTATTTTTTTGGTAGCAATTATAATCCCTCACCGAACTATACATACTGTGGTAGCACCAAAATCCATGATAGCAACGAAATGTGGTAGCATCAAGATCATCTCCTATCCGATCTTCTTTCTGTGGTGGCACTTAAACAGAGATAACACTGAAAATGTGGTTTTACTAAACTGTAATGATACAAAAACTTATTTACCATAATAACATCAAAACTTTATTATAATAGCACTGAAACTTTCCTATGAAATAATCTAAACTACATATATGAAATTAATATGAAAATTTCTCTGCAATTGGTCCAAGATTCTATGTTTCTGTAATGAGAATACCCCACACTTATATATATATATATATATATATATATATATATATATATATAT
Organism: Pinus albicaulis; assembly: GCA_034641835.2. Taxonomy (NCBI): domain Eukaryota; kingdom Viridiplantae; phylum Streptophyta; class Pinopsida; order Pinales; family Pinaceae; genus Pinus; species Pinus albicaulis. The sequence continues at coordinate 102,728,424 of CM076572.1, forward strand.
ATATATATATATATATATATATATATAGTTGGTCATCCATGGAAATGATTAGACATGTGTTCTTTAAGAGGTGTGTCATTGTATTACGTCGACATTAATATTTTTAGGGAGGCTGACTTGTAGACATTGATGAAGAGGCCGAGTTTATGACTTTCGTAAACTGGATGACTTGTGTAATATTCCAAAATGGGGAAAACAACAATATAGATCATAAAATGAAAGAAGCAGCAAATATTTAACACATGAAACCATGAGACCAATATGGAGTCATAACATTATGTATTAGAGAAGGAAATCAATTCAAAATAGTGAGGCATAAATCATATACAATGAGGAAACAAGCCTCCCATAAGCAATCACTCCCAAATATGAGCTGTTGTTACAATAAAAAATGCTAGAGAGAAACTGCAACACAGTAATATTAAGCATAACTACAGCTAGAGATGTTACAATGATAGAAAAATATTGATATAGGCCCCAATAGAGTATAGACATATAGATCTAGGTAGTAGATCAACTTTCCAAGGCAACCCAAGAGGGTTTCCAGAAATTGCACACAATGTGCCAATGTAAGCTGTAGCCCTCGGGCTGAAGGTAAGATGAAACAACAGAAATGAGAAGATATGTCTGAAGCTGATTTTGAAACTATAGATCTTCTCCAATAGATCCTCCAGATGAAAGAATGGCTCTTCCACTAAAGAAATCACCTCCCAAAACAACCACTTCAACCACCCCTGCAATTCCTCCCCAAAATAACGTAGATATGGGCTGAAACTACGCTGTATGGGATAAATGAACCTTGGCTAGATGCCAAATATGTAAATAAAGCCCAATGGGCTTCTTTATAGGCCTTCCAATGGATGGAAACCTTCCTCCACTACAAAAATAGCTCTGAAGACACCTAAAATAATTCTCCACTGCTGCACCCTGCAACATAGCACAATATTCTGCAGAAACTATGTTAATGAATAAACCTGTAGCTTGGCCTTGAGTCTGAGTGTGGAAATGTAGTGAAATACTCCTCCAAGAGGCCTCTTAAGGAAAGAGGTGGGATTCTAGCTCGGGGACACCCTGTGCTATATGGCACTGCAAACTCAAATAAATAACTGAAGAATACCAAAAGTATAAACAAAACATATACAAAATAATAAGCCAAAACATACCCCATATGGCTTTCATCCTCTTCCTTATATAAGTTATGATATTCCTTACCCTTAGCCCCACTCAATTAGGTCACTACCTCCATGCAATCAATCTCCCTCCAAAACTGCATTATTCCTCATTAAATGTCCACTCCTCCATAATAGCGTTGTTGATTTGGTCAAAGTTGACCTATTCAACATGATACAACCCCTATTCACACTCAAAGGTGCTTTATTTAGCTACTTAGAAGGTATCCTTTCACACTTGAAGTGTTTTTATTGTTGCTTAGGAGATTTATGGGCCTCCCCACCCATTTATTCACCTACCTAGTGACAAAATAATCCATAATATTCCATTTAGCTGAAAGCTAAATTTTAGGAATATTACAGTCCTCCCCTCCAAAATGTTGCTTATCCTCAAGCAAATGTAAGGGTTGAGAAAAATTCTCCCCTCCTCCTCTTGTGGCCTCCTCATCAAATAGTCTCCACCACTGCTTTAGATATTCTACAACAATTCTATCTCCCAATAATTCCTCCCAAATGTGCAAGTTGGCCTTTAGTGGATAAACCAAATGGCTCTCATAATGAGAAAATGGAAGATCTATATGGAAACCTTCTTGCTATATAATGGCCTCCTCAAAGTAAGAGTGATGAAAAGCATAGGGGATCTCATTCCCAATGAGAGACTTCCATCTCCATGCTATCATCCAAATAAAGTGAGCCATTCTTGGTAGCTCATAGAAACAATCACCAATCCCCTGCTTATGCAATGTGTAGGGGCTGCCTGGCTGAAAGTGAGGGATAATTTTGTTCAGCTTACACTATCTCTCTCTCCATTTATGATAAATTTGGAGCTGCAGATCTTGGGCTGCAATAATATAGTTCTCATGAAGCCAAAAAATATTGGGAATCACATGATCCCATTCATGGGTTCTAGGAAGCCTTCTTGCCCACTACTTCATGCACATAGTGAATAGAGTGTCATCACCATATGGGCTCCAACAAAAATAGGGACTGAGTGTCATATGACATCTTGGATGGTGACAATAGTCCCTCAATTGAGACCAGCGTTGTTCCCCTTCTTGCTATCTCAAAACATGATATGATAAGTGGCCATCTAACCACCTTCTTGATGTCAGGCGCTTCTCAAAAGCTTGAAAATGGTAGAGGACATTAGGTGTTGGCTGAATATGATACAAGAAAAACATATATTTCCCAAAGTCCTCCATAAAGTGGTCATCCCCATCACTAAATGTAGTCCCAAAAGGACAATGAAATCCACAAAGAAGTTTGCTCTCTTTTGGAGAAATGTGTTGCAAATGCATTGTAAAGAAATGCATATACATTGTTAGTTGATAAATAAGCATAAAAACATAATCTTTACCATATATTGTAGACACGTTGGTGAAGAAGTCCATAGATGAGCCTTCCCATCTCTCCATCAAAAGGGGAAGTGATTGAAACAACCTTGCAAGGTGGTTGCTTCCCTCCTCATACATCAAACAAGCTACATATCTCCTGATATGTTGGTGAAAATATTCTTTTATATCCTCCCAATAGAATCACTCCATGATGATGTGATAAGACTCAATGAAGTTTACATCTTCTGAAGAGAGTGTCTCATATGATGCATGTAGAATGTCCTTCTCGAGCTTGGAGCCTCTAGTCAAGTAGATCTAATCATGGAAATAAATAAATCCATCAACCACTCTATACCTTCCATCTATCACTTGCTCATTAAGAACCTTACATGTGAAGAGGTTCTTGGAATATTCCACCAATAGTTGGAACTCCCAATATGGATCTAGGCTTCCCAACAATGATAAAACTGTATAAATCTGAAAAGAAGCTCCTGTCACATCATAATTCCCCTCTTTGACATGCTTAATGCCAAAGCCACATGTTGGAGGATTGTTTCCCCACTTTTGTTGCCTCCCTTGCAGCCGATCTTTCCTAGGACAATATTGAAGTACACGGGGGTCAACCTCCTCTTGGAAGGCATTTCCCATCCAAAACTTCCATATTTTTTCCAGTGCATGCAACAGTGTTAATAACCTCTTGTCATATTTAGAAATATTCCTCATGTGTGGAGGTATCATTTGGTTCACCAAGGCTATGGAGTGGCCAATTGACACCATGCTCATCTCATCATAGATTTCTGAATCATTTTTCAGCACAAATAGATGAGTGGGAGATAGAAATGTCCATATCAGAAAATTTTTCACCCCTCCTTTGAACCCATCAAAGGTCCTCTACATTGTGCTAGCTCCTCCCAAGGCTTCTTCCCTAGCCAAATGTATCAATGTTGCACCATGTTGAGAGAACTCTTTATTCATCTTCCAATCAGGGGGTCTCCCTGGTGGAATGCCTCCATCTAAAGAGACATCAAAATATGAAGTAGACTGTATAGGTGAGTGGAATGATTTGTTCCTTCCTTCATTTCATAAATCAGTCTCCTTCTTCTGTATATAAACCCCTTGAAATAAACAAGGGTGCATGCTCCCCATCCTTTGATGCTAATCCACCTTTTCTTCTCCTCCTTTGATCAAGGTGTTACTTCCCATCACTACTGTCACATGATACTCCTTGGGACCCTTTTGCAAAGATGCAAAAGATCCTCCACTTGAAGCAATAGCTTCATGCCCATCCCCATGGGGTGATGGTTCTTCTTTTGAATTGACAACACTATTACTTCTTTTCTTCTCTTCCTCCTCATTAATAGTTGAGAATACCTCATCAACAATGAGAGACGCTACATCTTGGTCTTCCCTTGAAGGAGGAAGCTCTTCCTGCGATGGGGATCTTGCCCTTGGAAAGGTATCATACAAGTTTTTATCGCCCTTAATAAAAATCTAAAGTGGAGTTGGTGCAATGGATATTTCCAACTCATGCAAAGGTTTTGAATTTTTATGTTTTGCTAGCTCAATCAAAGATGTTTTGGATTGTTTTACATCAAATCTCTTCACTAATCTCTTAGTGAATCTTGCATAAGTAGCTATATTTGCATGATTAAATGAAGAGGATTCATAAAACCACCAAGTATAAGCCTTACCTTTAAGATACATGGATGCTATCCTAAGGGCTTCCCTTTCTGAAACTTGATGTAGCTGCAAGTATGAGTCTAGCCGCTCTATCCAATCCTTGGTTGTGCATGTGGAGGACCCATCACAATTTGGTAGAAATAATCTACCTCTTCTGCTTCTGGGGTCTTGTTTCCTCCTTAAGTTGGAAAAACTCTTGGAAGTTAAAGTGCTCCTTGAATCTCCAATATTGAGATTCATACTCCTAAAGATAGTCACTCAAAGTATCCTCCTTTGGTGCATCTTCTTCATCCATATCTCTTGTTGTAAACCTGGGAATAAAACTACGCTGTGGATCATAATGTGTGGCTGCATGCTCACACCCATCATGTAAAAATATAGGGATTGATTCATATTCAAACCCCCTTGGAGGTTCCCTACACATCTCCCTTCTCATCTTCTTGATATCTCCCTTGATGCTCTGCATAGTTTGAAAAAGAAGCTTTGAGAGCCCCTCTTCTTCCCTTCCTCCAAATAGTGGAGTCTTGTATTTATTTATTCTATACATCTCCTCTTCTTGAGAGAAGCTTCCCCTTATGGTGACATATTGGCTGAATGCACAGGCTGAACCAAGATTATTCTCTGATACCACTGTAATATTCCCAAATGGGGAAAAAAACAATATAGCTCATAAAATGAAAGCAACAACAAATATTTAACACATGAAACTATGAGGCCAATATGGAGTCATAACATTATGTATTAGAGCAGAAAATCAATTCAAAATAGTGAGGCATAAATCATATACAATGAGGAAACAAGCCTCCCATAAGCAATCACTCCCAAATATGAGCTGCTGTTACAATACAAAATGTCGGAGAGAATCTACAACATAGTCATATTAAGCATAAATAAAGCTAGAGATGTTAAAATGATAGAAAAATATTCATAGAGGCCCCAATAGAGTCTAGACATACAGATCTAGGCACTAGATCAGCTTTCCAAGACAACCCAAGAGGGTTTACGGAAATTGCACACAATGTGCCAATGTAAGTTGCAGCCCTAGGGTTGAAGGTAATTTACAACAATAGAAATGAGAATGTATGGCTGAAGCTGATGTGGAAACTATAGATATTCTCCAATAGATCCTCCAGATGAAAGAATGTCTCCTTCACTAAAGAAATCACCTCCCAAAACAACCACTGCAACCACCCCTGCAACTCCTCCCTAAAATAACACAAATATGGGTTGAAAATGTGTTGTAGGGGATAAATGCACCTTGGAATGATGTAAAATATGTAAATAAATCCCAAGGGTCTTATTTACAGGCCTTCCAATGGATGGAAACCTTCTTCCACTACAAAACTAGCTCTGAAGACGCCCAAAATATTTCTCCACTGCTGCACCCTGCAACACAGCACAATATTTTGCAAAAACTGCATTGATGAAGAAAGGTGTAGCTTGGCCTTGAGCCTAAGTGTGGAAATGTAGATTAATACTCCTCCAAGAGGCCTCTCAAGGAAAGAGGTAGGATTCCTGCTCGGGAACACCCTGTGCTAAACAACACTACAAACTTAACTAAATAGTTGAAGAATGCCAAAAGCCTAAACAAACCATATACAAAATAATAAACCAAAACATACCCCATATGACTTCCATCCTCTTCCTTATATAAGATATGAGCTTCCTTACCCTTGGCCCCACTCAATTAGGTCACTACTTCCATGCAACCAATATCCCTCCAAAACTGCGTTATTCCTCATTAAATGTCCACTCCTCCATAGCAACATTGTTGATTTGGTCAAATTTGACCTATTCAACATGATCCAACCCATGTTCACACTCAAAGGTGCTTTATTTAGCTTCCTAGAAGGTATCCTTTCACACTTGAAGTGTTTTTATTGTTGCTAAGGAGATTTATGGGCCTCCATACCCATTTATTCACCTACCTAGTGACAAAATAATCCATAATATTCCATTTAGCTGAAAGCTAAATTTTAGGAATATTACAACTTGATAGAGGATTCTTTGGCCAAATAATAAATGGCTTTGACAAAAAACTAAGTCCTACAATGGAGGCTTGACCTATAATTGACCCAAGCATGAAACCCATTCTTTAACAAGTCAATTCAATATTATATATATATATATATATATATATATATATATATATATATTCTTTTATTTTGATAAATATATTTCATTTGACTCAAGTACAATAATGAAGACCTAACCTAGTTACATTCTTCAATAGAACATGGTATAAAGAGGTAGCATTATGTAGTAAAAAATCCACAACATAATGGTGTAATAGAGAGAAATAAAAAAATAATTCAAGAGATTGTCAAAGCTATGATAGATGAGGTATATGTACCCCACACCTTTTGGGGAGAAGCATCACAAGCAACAATATATCTAGCAAATAGAACACAACTCATGCCTAACAATGATAAGACTCGCTATGAGTGATCGAAAGGGATACCTGGATCAGTGGAACACTACAAGGTGTTTGGGAGCAAGTTCTTTATCAAAAGGAATGATAAAAAACTTGGAAAGTTTTATTCATTTTCTAATGATGGTATATTTCTTGGGTACTGTATTCAGAGAAAAGGGTAGACATGTTTCAATGTAAGAACAGTGCGAGTCAAAGATTCCATTGACATAGTCGTGGATGAAGTAATGCCGCAAGCTGAGCCACCCAGAGGAAACATGAACCCATATGGAGAAGAATTTCTGCCATCATATTCTCAGAATGTGGAGAAACATAGTTAGGTGATGAAGACGAAGAAACAAGTAAAAAATAAGGCCCAAAACTCCTCCTAGGTATGTGAAGAAACAACATCCTAAGACTAAAATTATTGATATCAAAGAATTGGTGTTCAAACAAAGATGTGATTCCTCTATAGTCAAAGTTGCACAAATATTTCTCTGTTATCTCAAATTGAGCTCAAGAATCTTAGTCAGGAAAGTGAGGACAAATCCTCGATAAAGGAAATGAATGAAGAGCTAGATCAAATTGAGAAGAATGAAACTTGGGATATTGTTCCAAGACCGAAAGAGAAAAATGTCATGGGAACCAAATGGGTCTTCAAAAAGAAGCTAAATGAAAAATCTCAAGTGATTAGGAACAAGGCTCACTTAGTCTGCAAAGGGTATGCCCAAATACAAGAGATATACTTTGAAGAAACCTTTGCACCAATAGCTAGTTTGGAAGCTATCATAATGTTTCTGCATTTTCCGGTCAGAAAAACATCAAGGTGTATAAAATGGATGTGAAGTATACTTTTCTCAACGAATATTTGGAAGAAGAATTATAAATAGAGCATCGAGAAAGGTCCATGCTCAAAAAAAATGAAGGGTTTGTTTGCAAACTGAAAAAGGCCTTATATGGGATCAAACATGCCCCTAGAGCCTGGCATGCAAGATTAGATACATACCTTCAACAACAAGGCTTTAAGAGGGGCACTCTCTCTCTCTCTCTCTCTCTCTCTCTCTATATATATATATATATATATATATATATATATATATATAATCTGAAGATTATCGCCTATTAATTGTGGTAGTGTACGTAGATGACATAATTTTTTGCAGCGATATACGGTAGTTGGGACACCAATTTTGAAACTGTATGCAAAAAAAATGTGAGATATCCATGATACGAGAACTATCCTTTTTTTTAGGACTGAAAATTTCTTAATCAAAGGATGACATTTTCATCTCTCAATCCAAATATTTGCAAGAAACACAAGATACATTTGGACTAGAATAATGCAATATAGTTAGAACCTCTATGGCTATTGGTTGTAATTTATGTAAAGAAGATGAGACACCTCCTGTAAATAAGATAATATACATATTAATGACTAGAAGCTTTCTTTACCTCACAACATCTTGACTTGACATTACCAAATTTCAAGCCTATCCCCATGAGAGTCACGTCATTTGCTGTAAAAAGGGTTTTCAAATACTTGCAACACACAATAGAATATGGGATGTGGTATGATAGGAGCATAAAATCTAAATTAAACACCTATACTAATATTAATTGGGTAGGAAATATTGATGATAGGAAAAGCAAATATGGTGCAACGTTCTATTTAGGATATTTCTTAGTATCTTGGGTTAGCAAGAAACAAGACTCCATATCTCTATCAATTGCTCAAGCATAGTATATTGCAACTACCACTTACTGATCATAAATTATCTGGATGAAGCAGAACTGGAATGAAATTAAAGTAGATTTGACTAATCCAATTCCAATCATGTGTGACAACACTAGTTCTATCAACATTTCTAATAATCTTGTCATGCACTCAAAGACCAAGCACATTCCTATCAAGTTTTATTTCTTGAGAGAAAAAGTTGATACTAATGTTGTTTGACTTGAATATGTTTCCACTAAAGAGAATCTTTCAAACATTTTCACTAATCTACTGGAAATAGAACCCTTTGCATATCTTCAAAAACATATAGGAGCTATGACTCCTCCACCCAAATGACTCAATTACATTGAGTATTAGCAACTACTTAGTTTATAGGATCAAGTGAAGGCAATGTTTTAGGGTGAGATTTCAGGAGCATCCTTTTCCATTGATGTCAAAGGGGGAGAATATTATTAAGATTAGTAATTCCAAGTGGAAGAACAATGATGAAGAAAACCATGTCTAGTTTCACAGTGATCTTGGTTTGTTTCCATTAATGCCAAATGTGGAGATTGTTGGGAAGTTGGCTTCGTATGAATGATAAAATAAACTCATTATGTTGGCATTGATATCAACCATATTAGCATTGAATTTAGTGGAAGCGGATGTTGGCATTGATGTGCCAAGCTCAGGGGGAGTCCCATGGTTGTTGCAATATTTTGTAGAGAATAATCATATTAGTAGGCTTAGTGGAGAATCCATAAAAATATAAATATGATGGTTGGGTGTGTTAGGGTCCCGTGATTTGGCTGATTGGCAAACCAAATGACAGTGTAACATCAAACCAATATTTGGAGTCCAAGGACCTAGCTTTCCTGGACTCAGAGAGGGCTCTCTCTATATGTGTAAGGGATATCTGTGTGTTTTGCTAATTGTGTTCTGATTTTAGGATAGTTATGAAGTAGGTTTTTTGGTTTTGGTTTTTAGGTTGTGAGGGATGAAACTGATCAAAGAAATAAGATAGGTAAAAATATGTCAGATCAACTGGGCTATGGGGTCGAAAAGGTCTAGAAAGCTATTAGACGGTGATACAAGGCTGTTGAAGGGCCGATTTGATTCGAGGTAGAAAGGATCTTTGGGAAAAATGGAATAAAATGAACATCAAGTTTGGGAACAACAAATGATTTCAAGCATAAATAGTTTAATAGTTGACATAAACATGGTAGGGCGAACCATTAATCATGAGAAATGTAACTATCAGCTAATCAATACATAGAAATAAACATTCAAGCTATGCATAGAGATATATAACTCTCTAACTTTGGGAAATGGCTATCAGACTTTGGGGAAAAACACTTAAGAGAGACAAACAACTCAAAAAACTATTCCAGAACACCTAAACATGGTACTTCAAGTTATTGGGCACTTTGAAAACAAGATTGCATAGTCTTAGGCAAAGGGCAAGATCAGAACAAGACCTCCTTGGTTCAACAAATGACAATCTAATCAGTCAATGAGAAATTTAATGGATGGAGCTATGGCTAGCCATTGGTAAGCAGGGCATACCGTAAAACATAATTAACATGCATAAAACCATGAATGAAATAAGCAACAATATCCTTAAGTTATTAAAGAGCAATCGAGAATTCTTTAATGTGACTAAGGAAGAAGAAAACATGGAAACTATGAAGAAACAAGAAATTTGAGGTGCCTCCAAGGGCATGTCTCAAATTTGTTCTCAACTGATCTATAGCAAGCAAGAAACATGGATTCATGAATGAAAACTAGAAAACAAAACAAAGAAAGAGACACTATACCATTCTACCAAGTCATGGAATCCAACAACAATCCTCTTTCATCATCCAAGAACATCCAAGAGACTATCCAAGAGCATGAGACAAGTATTTCTTCCAAAGATTATATGACCATATATTTCTTCTATCATCAAGTTTAGCCTTCTATTACAATGAATCCTCTTGGAATATATAGGCCAAAGATGAGGAAAACCAACCAAGGCAACTAGCTAGCCATTGGTTCAAAATAAATATCTAAACTTGTCCTTGAGGCTTCGCAAAGCCCAAGGCACAAAATATCTCATAAAATATCTAAAAAATGCTAAAAAAGGGAAATATGTTGAATTTACATAACTTATCATGTACAAAAATAGCTAAACGCACATGAGGAAAGATCAGTTTTGAAAGGTTCAATTTTTACAAAAATACTCAAGAAATACATCAGCAAAAGGTCCCCTGACTTGTCAGCAACTTTTGGCAGCCTTCCCGATGTTAAAATCAGGCTCATGATATCTCATTGGAAAAATATGAGTGTCTACTTTCCGGAACAACTTGAATTTTTAAAATCTGATGCCTAGAAGTCCTCCAAAGTCATCTCTGTGTGTAAAAAACCAAAAAATAAGGCTTGCTGATAGACGGCGCAGAATGTTGAAAAAGTGAGTGCTTTTTGTATCTTTGGGGGACCAAAAAAACTTCAAATGCTCTGAAATTTTTTGAGTAGATGCCCCTGAATTTAATGCATCCAATGGTACCACTCTCAAGAGTTAAGGATGCTCCAAACCAGAATGGTGGTGCCCATGATTTTATGCAATTATGCCCAAAAATGTCAAAAAACAAGATTGTGTCAAAATTCGCTCAATTTTAGTGAGAAAGTCCCTCAAGGCTTTTCAGAAAATTGCCTAGAAGCTTGGGCCAAAATTCCAAGCCTAGAGGTGTCTTTCTCTTTTTTTCTCACCGGTGCCTCCTCTAGGTAGTTTCGAGCTTTTCTTGGTTTTCTTCCTTGTTGCTTGGCATTATAGCTTTGGTGAAAAAGTCATGGCCCCTTGCTTAGGAGAGGCAGCTAGCACATGCTTTGGAGAATGCCCTTCATGATCTTTATGTTGCTATTTTTTCTCATAAGGCTGCCCCTTTTCCTGTCCTTGTTCATCACTGTTATGCTGCTCCTGCTGCTTTGTCTCACCTTCACTGTCAGTCACTGTTTTATCAAGGTAAAATTTGTTTCAAATGTTGTGTGAGATAAATTTTTAAACACAAAATCCTCTGCTCTTTCCAAAACACTGTTTTTCCCTTTGTATGGCACTCAAAAAATAATCTTAATGATAAGCCCACAGTCAATTTAAAATACATACATAGTCGACTGATTTTCTGAGCTTGGATGAGGTCACAGAGCCTTTGGTGTTTTTGATGTGAACACAAAAGACCTGTAGCAGTCAAACAAAAAAAATTCCTCTTAACCAAAGCACTGCCCTTGTATTCATTGTTCCTCACACAGAGTTGGACAATACCTCCAAATGCAATGGTAGCTCCACTTACTAAAGTATGCTTTATAGAACAAAGGAGGAAATAGTGGTTTTTTGCCCTTTTTACACCATAGAGATGACTTTTGAAATAACAAAAACACTTATATAGTGATCACTTTTCATGAAATTAACCCACTTTTTTGCTTTTCCAAATACTGTGTTCCTCCCCTTGGACACGGTTTTGCACCTTTTAATACTGTTTGGAGGGCAGTTTACATGGTCTTTTGATAGCAATAAAAATCCACCAGTTTCACTATATCAGGGTTTGGGCAAACAAAACCATGGCAATTCCGAGTCTCAAACATAAAACACTGCTCCTTATGTCCACACTGGAAACTTCATTCATTTTTTTATTATCATTTGGTCTTGGAAAAATGCAGCAATATTCACCCTTTAGAAATTTGACAATAGAAAGGAGGCATCATATAATACCTTTACAATTTGATGGCAGCCCTTATTGAGGAGTTGGAGCAGCGTTTCAGGGATTTTGGAGGCGTTTTGAACGTTGAACACATGCACGGCACGTTAGAATGAGAGAGCATCACGCAAAAAACTGTCGGGTCATTTGTCGGGCCGACGTGACCCAAACCTACAGGCGCGCAGCGCGGATGTGTATGCCTTTGCAAAAAATGCGCCTGAACACGCCGCGCAGTTGTACAGGCATGCCGTGCAACCTTTAAGCCCAAGAAACTCTGGTTTTTATCTTGAAACGCCTCTCCTCTGGTCTCATGAACAACAATAAGAGTGTTTCTTTGTGTATGGAGAGATTTAGAAAGGCTTGCAATGGTCTTTAACCCCATTTTGAATCAAGCAAACTTCTTCAAAAATTTAAAGCCTTCACTGCTTTTCATCTAAGTAATGAAAAAATGTCCTCTTTTTCTGATATTTGCACTGTAGGAGGAAATTTTTCTTTGAGCCATATGGAGGGCCGTAGATGTGTCTTTTGAGTGGCACTGCCTTTTTATTGGGGAATAAACTTAACTGTAAATTCAATATTCCTTTTCCATCTATTGTATGTGTATTTTGCCATCTGCTGTTCCTTGTGCTATTTTGAGCTTCTCTCTGATTGTGGGTAAAAAAAACTTGTTGGACACTGTAACTGCAAATCCTGTTTACAAAATGCCCTCAATCCCAAAAACACCAACTTATCCTCAGATTTACAAAATGATCCAGTTTTCATTTTTGAGGAGATCAGACAGGGGATGATGTTCTAGATTTAAAATTTTAACAAGGGAGAGCTGCCCTTTAGTTCTTCTATGAAGGAGGTCTGCAAGAAGCCTAGGTTTTCATTTATTTCATCTCTTTTTGAGAGCAGCCTCTTTAGAGTCTTTTCCATATGCCACAATTGCTTTTTGAACATGATGGCAGAGGTCCTTTTGAGACCGAGACTCTTTGACTCTTTTGGCCATCTGATTAACAATATTTCTTCAATGATGATGAACCTACTAGCTTCACATTGTAACTCAAATAATAATGAAACTCATGCAAATAAACTTTAAAGCCTACTGCTTTACCCCTGCTTTTAATCATTATTTTCATGCAGAAGCCTTCATATGCTGTCTGACTGTAAACAAATTTTGTCTTTCTAGTTAGTGAAAAACTTAAAAAACAGTTTTTACCTTGGGCCCTCTGCTTATAGATGAAGGAGGCGCTTTGAGTCTTCAAACCATCTGCTTATGAAATGAAGGAGGTTCTTCAGTCTTCAAACCCTCTTCTTATAGATGAAGGAGGTTTTTAGTTATGTCAGATCATCAGCCCTGTGACAGTGCTATTTTTCCTTTTACTGTCCTTTCAGGCTTTGAATGTGATCGCAAGAGCTTGATGAAAAACTCTTTGCTCTATAGCTGCATCCAAGGCTCAAGATCACATTGAGAAGCAGCTGTCTTCTCACGTGGAGCTAAATATTGTCTTCTGGGATGATGGTATGCTTGTATCCTTGAAAGATCCATTAAAACACTGTAAAAACACCTAGAATCAGTTTGACTTATGGAAATGAATTGCTGAGACTTGAGGGTGTATTAGTGGCACGACCTATGGCTGTAACCAACTTTATTTGAAGAATGGGAAGGTATGTTATGACTGGTCTATAGCAGATGGAGGTTCTTTGGCTTTAGGATAGTTTTCCAAGGGAGAAATGCCTAAAGCGCAACTTCCTAATTTAAGGGAGACTTTTGGATAGATTTGGATTGTTCTTTTAGAGCTAATGGGCAGACTAGTATGGCTGACGCTAGGCAGGAATTTGACAATGAGGTATCATCTCGTCATGGGTGGACTAAAAAGGTAAGAAGGCAAAAAAAGTTTATGGGGGTTTTCTAGATGACAAATTGACATATGGAGATCAGCTTCTAGAAAACTCAGCTAGGAATTTAGTCATCAGCAACAGGTGAAAAATACTGATGACTAATAGTGGCTCCATTTGGGGAGGGCAGCTCCTTTTCAGGAGGTGTCCAGAATTTCAGATCTTTGGCTTATGAAGACTAGTGCCTTTACCCATTGGTGCAAATTTCATTCCTCCCTGATGCTACTTCTGAAAAATAACAGCATGATTAGCATCAATGATATTTCTACCTACCCCACTATCTTTCCTAACATTTTTTCTTCTTTTTTGGAACATTTGGACTAGAAGCCTTTTGACAATATATATTTTTTTCTTTTTTGAAAATGAACCTATCTAATTCTACACTTATATCTGCTGGGAGTTCAAATTAAACTGATGAACTCCTTCATTACTCTACCTATGCTAGATCAACTATCAAGATTAAGCTGTTCGACAGGATTTTGTTCTCTAATATAAAACATGAAATTGAAAAGATGATCAAATCAGGGCTAGACAGTCTGATTCGTCATGTATTTGCAGCATGAAAGACAAGCTGCACACAAATATTATTTTGCATAAAATGGAAACTAGGAAAAACAGGACTAAGATGCACAGTTTGTTTTTCATCCCCGCTTCCCTCTTTGGTTTTGTTTTGGGCGTGTGGAACCAATATCTTTTCCTAATCTAATCTCTTTGATAAGTCAATCTTACACAATGTTGACCATATTTTTCACTCACTAACTTATCAACAAATAAATTTAAACATGTTCAACTATGATTAGGCTAGATAACTGAACAAGACATTTAAGCACAAGTAGCGGCATTTAGACTTGCACGCTTTCTGAATGAATATTTTTTGAACATGGGGCCTTTTTGTATTTTTCAACTACCCTCTTTTCTATTATTCTATTGTTTTTTACTTTTCTGCCTTTTACTTTTTCTTCAAACAAACTAAAACTGAAAAGATGCTCACAAGGCTGAGCTTATTTTTCACAGCTATCTATCTATCCTAGTCTAAACTATACACAACATACATGCATTTGGTGAACTCTTCTTTCCAATATAGCCAGTCAAGTAGATGATTGCATGGTTGATCTTGGTTTAGTTCTTTCATGATGCTGAAGTAATGAAAAGGCCACTCCCATTTGGCTTGTTTTCGGATAGTAGTGCTTAAGTTTTTTCTCATTCTTGGTAGCAACTTGTTCATGATGGAACCCATTACTCCTTCATATTTCTCAAGGAAAACAACAAATGGATCTTGGAATAATACCTGATGTAGAGGATTTGATATATAGGCTTCATTCAGGACTACTCTTTCTTCCATTTGGCTATATTTGGGACTCCCCTGGTAAAGCAACTCTTCCCCTAGCTCATGATCACTTGAACTGTCAGGCCCATCATATATTGCAGTGTAGTTTTCTTTCCAAGCTGATGTGTTCTAATTAAGTGGACTGAAAACTATGTGAAGGTCATCGGGTTGATGAGCAGGGATACACTTTGACAGTAAATTATCTTGAAAGGATAGTGTGACAACTCTCATGTGTTTATCAACCTCTATTTCTTCATCTGCAATTTGTAACTCAATGGAACTTGGTGGCTGAAAATCTGGAGTAAAGGAATATTCCAATGTCCAAAATGATTTCCTCAACCATTTCAGGAAAATGCTTCTCATTTACAACATGCTCGAGAATTTCATCATCATCCTCAACCTCATCATCAAAGCTAAAAAACTGTTGATCTCCAATTATGTGAATGTTATCTCTGATGGACTGAAGTGAAGTAGAGCAAAGAGTCTGAGACTCTTCACTTACTTCTGAACTCTCAAGGCTCTCCTCATCAGTGTCATAGATGACCTATAATGGCTGCTCACTTTTCTCAAGTTTATGAAACTGAGCTTCCTCCCAAAAATACTCTACAAAGTTAGCTTCTGTTTGGAAATCATAATCATCAACATATTGATTAAACCTTGGAGAATCATTAACATAAGTAATGTCACCAGTCATGCATATTGGACTATCATATTTATTTTCTTCAAATTGATTTACAAATCTATTTTTTGACTTATGATATGCAATATTAACAGGAGAAAGATCAGAGAAGTTTTGGTTATATGAAGTTTCAGAGGTTGTCTACATGTTTATAAGTTGATCTATTTCCTCTTCAGTTAAAGGAGGAGGTATTTTCTGTTTTCTTTGGATTGGGCAACAATTTCTTTCCATTTTTTGTGGAAGTTGATCTTGTGGCTAAATGTCCTCTTGTATTTTACAAGGAAGGGCAGATGGATTGTTATTTGTTTCAACCTTTTCAAAGAGCTCTTGTGGCTCCTCTCTTATTTTTTGATGGATTTCATCTAGGATCAACTCTTCTTGGTCATCTTGATGGTTAGTTTGGGTAAGAAAATTATGGATCTCCTCTAAAAAATCCTCAGGATGCCAATTTCCTAAGTTTTCTTCAATGCTTACAAGGTGTTGTATGAGGTTTTCAAATCGATCACAACAATTTTCAGCCAATGATAGAGATGGACAATGCCCTATATAGCGTTTACCAAATACTTTGTGGAAATCCTTCAAAGAAAACAAGATGCTAGGTTCTAGGCTTTCATACCATTCTCTTTCCTTTCCTTCTAATGTACCCATGAACATTTTCATGAGGCAGTCCTCATGCCATTCAACCTTTAACCTCCATACATGTATATGAAAATTGATGAGGTGTACAAATGGGTCGTCAACATTTTCATCTCGAAAGATAGCTAGGTTTTCTATCCAATCTACGTCTGTAGGAATTTTGTGTGGGAATCCAGGGATATGTTCTCTGCTCATCGGAGCATATCTCCTTTGTGTCCTTGGATCCATTTTTTTTAATTAGAAAGGATCATTATGTCCTTTCAACCAGTTTAAAGTTCTCTACCAGTGGAGTCTTTTGGTCTAATGAAGGTTGTGGAGTCGCCAGGTGGAGGATTTGAACTGTGTTGTCCACCATCAGCATGATTGGGATTGATTAATGCATTCCCAGAAGATTTTATAAGGACTAGTGGAGTAATAGGCCTACTGGAGGCTAGAGGAGTCGCCAGGTGGAACTTGGTTATTTTTGTAAATATGTAGCTATGGTCCACCACCAATAACTAGGGAAAAAAGCCAATCTAAGGGAGTTTTTTGGGGTTTTTCCGAGTTTTATGTAGTCCTAAGGTTTGTAAGAGTGTCCTACAGCTGAGTCACCATTTTGCTAGGATAGTGAAACAACTAGATTCTACTCTTCTATGTTTGATTGAGATTTTGAGAGTTCCTAAGGGATACCTAGGATGTTTTGACTCAAAGTCCCACTATGATCGCCATTATGTTAAGGAGCGGTGGGATAAGTCAACAAGATAGTATTTTCAAAGGTCTCTAAAGGTTTAGGGAAACTAAGTTTGTTTATCACTTAGAGTCCCACCGTGATCGCCATTATGTTAGTGTGGCGATGAGGTGGCTCAATCGGATAGTAGCCTAGAGTTTAGTAAAGTAGTAAGGCCTACTGGAGGCTAGTGGAGTCGCCAGGTGGATTTTTAGTTGTTTTGAGGTATATGTGTATGGTCCACTACCAATACTGTAAAAAACCAATCTAAGGAAGTTTTTTGGGGTTTTCTAAGTTTTTATGTGCAACCTAGTTTGTAAGAGTGTTATAAACCTGATTCATCACTTTTCTAAGATGGTGAAACGAAGAGTTTACTCTAGATGATTCTATAGGCTGATGGTTTGAGTTTAATGTTTGAAGGACTAAAGAGTCTATAAGAGTTCGCTAGACTGTCATGTACTCAGTGTCCCATCGTGATCGCCATTATGTTAGTGAGCGGTGGGATAAGTCAGCCATATATTATTCTCAAAGGTATCTAAAGATTTAGGGAAACTAAGTTTGTTTATCACTCAGAGTCCCATCGTGATCACCATTATGTTAGTGAGCAGTGGGATAAGTCAGTCAGATAGTATTCTCAAAAGTCTCTAAAGATTAGGGAAACCAAGTTTGTTTATCACTCAGAGTCTCACTGTGATCGCTATTATGTTAGTGAGCGGTGGGATCAGTCAGTAAGATAGTATTCTCAAAAGTCTCTAAAGATTAGGGAAAATAAGTTTGTTTATCACTCAGAGTCCCACCGTGATCGCCATTATGTTAGGGTCCCGTGATTTGGCTGATTGGCAAACCAAATGACAGTGTAACATCAAACCAATATTTGGAGTCCAAGGACCTAGCCTTCTTGGACTCAGAGAGGGCTCTCTCTATATGTGTAAGGGATATCTGTGTGTTTTGCTTATTGTGTTCTGATTTTAGGCTAGTTATGAAGTAGGTTTTTTGGTTTTGGTTTTTAGGTTGTGAGGGATGAAACTGATCAAAGATATAAGACAGGTAAAAAGATGTCAGATCAACTGGGATATGGGGTCGAAAAGGTCTAGAAAGCTATTAGACGGTGATACAAGGCTGTTGAAGGGCCGATTTGATTCGAGGAAAAATGGATCTTTGGGAAAAATGGAATAAAATGAACATCAAGTTTGGGAACAGCAAAGGATTTCAAGCATAACTAGTTTAATAGCTGACATAAACATGGTAGGGCGAACCATTAATCATGAGAAATGTAACTATAAGCTAATCAATACATAGAAATAAACATTCAAGCCATGCATAGAGATATATAACTCTCTAGCTTTGGGAAATGGCTATCAGACTTTGGGGAAAAACACTTAAGAGAGACAAAAAACTCAAAACACTATGCTGGAATGCCTAAACATAGTACTTCAAGTTATTGGGCACTTTGAAAATAAGATTGCATAGTCTTAGGCAAAGGGCAAGATCGGAACAAGACCTCCTTGGTTCAACAAATGACAGTCTAATCAGTCAAAAAGAAATTTCATGGATGGAGCTATGGCTAGCCATTGGTAAGCAGGGCATACCGTAAATAATACTTAACATGCATAAATCCATGAATGAAATAAGAAACAATATCCTTAAGTTATTAAAGAGAAATCAAGAATTCTTTAATGTGACTAAGGAAGAAGAAAACATGGAAACTATGAAGAAACAGGAAATTTGAGGTGCCTCCAAGGGCATGTCTCAAATTTGTTCTCTATTGATCTATAGAAATCAAGAAACATGGATTCATGAATAAAAACTAGAAAACAAAACAAAGAAAGAGACACTATACCATTCTACCAAGTCATGGAATCCAACAACAATCCTCTTTCATCATCCAAGAACATCCAAGAGACTATCCAAGAGCATGGGACAAGTATTTCTTCCAAAGATTATATGAAAATATATTGCTTCTATCATAAAGTTCAGCCTTATATTACAATGAAATCTCTTGGAATATATAGGCCAAAGAGGAGGAAAACCAACAAGGGCAACTAGCTAGCCATTGGTTCAAAATAAATATCTAAACTTGTCCTTGAGGCTTTGCAAAGCCCAAGGCACAAAATATCTCATAAAATATCTAAAAAATGCTAAAAAAGGGAAATATATTTACTTTCCATAACTTATCATGTACAAAAATAGCTAAACGCACATGAGGAAAGATCAGTTTTGAAAGGTTCAATTTTTACAAAAATACTCAAGAAATACATCAGCAAAAGGTCCCCTGACTTGTTGGCAACTTTTGGCAGCCTTTCTGATGTTGCAATTAGGCTCATGATAGTTCATTGGAAAGCTCTAAGTGTGTAATTTCCAGAACAACTTGAAGTTTCCCAATATGATGCCTGGAAGTCCTCGAAAGATAGGTCTGTGTGTAAAAAACCAAAAAATAAGGCTTGCTGATAGACGGGGCAGAATGTTGAAAAAGTGAGTGCTTTTTGTATCTTTGGGGGACCAAAACAACTTCAAATGCTCTGAAAATTTTTGAGTAGATGCTCCTGAATTTAATGCATCCAATGGTACCATTCTCAAGAGTTAAGGATGCTCCAAACCAGAATGGCGGCGCCCATGATTTTATGCAATTATGCCCAAAAATGTCAAAAAACAAGATTGTGTCAAAATTCACTCAATTTTCGTGAGCAAGTCCCTCAAGGATTTTTAGAAACATGTCTAGAAGATTGGGCCAAAATTCCAAGCCTAGAGGTGTCTTTCTCCTTTTTTCTCATCGGGCACCTCCTCTAGGTAGTTTCGAGCTTTTCTTGGTTTTCTTCTTTGTTGCTTGGCATTCTAGCTTTGGTGAAGAAGTCATGGCCCCTTGCCTAGGAGAGGCAGCTAGCACATGCTTTGGAGAATTCCCTTCATGATATTTATGCTGCTGTTCTGTCTCATAAGGCTGCCCCTTTTCCTGTCCTTGTTCATCACTGTTATGCTGCTCCTGCTGCTCTGTCTCACCTTCACTGTCAATCACTGTTTGATCAATGTAAAATTTGTTTCCAATGTTTTGTGAGATGACTTTTTAAACACAAAATCCTCTGCTCTTTCCAAAACATTGTTTTTCCCTTTGTATGCCACTCAACAAATAATCTTAATGATAAGCCCATAGTCAATTTAAAATACATACATAGTCGACTGATTTTCTGAGCTTGGATGAGGTCACAGAGCCTTTGGTGTTTTTGATGTGAACACAAAAGACCTGTAGCAGTCAAACAAAAAAAATTCCTCTTAACCAAAGTACTTCCCTCGTATTCATTGTTCCTCACACAGAGTTGGACAATACCTCCAAATGCAATGGTAGCTCCACTTACTAAAGTATACTTTATAGAACAAAGGAGGAAATAGTGGTTTTTTGCCCTTTTTACACCATAGAGATGACTTTTGAAATAACAAAAACACTTATATAGTGATCACTTTTCATGAAATTAAACCCACTGTTCTGCTTTTCCAAATATTGTGTTCCTCCCCTTGGACACTATTTTGCACCTTTCAATACTGTTTGGAGGGCAGTTTACATGGTCTTTTGATAGCAATAAAAATCCACCAGTTTCACTATATTAGGGTTTGTGAAAACAAAACCATGGAAATTCCGAGTCTCAAACATAAAACACTACTCCTTATGTCCACACTAGAAACTTCATTCATTTTTTTATCATCATTCGGTCTTGGAAAAACGCAGCAATATTCACCCTTTAGAAATTTGACAATAGAAAGGAGGCATCATAGAATACCTTTACAATTTTATGGCAGCCCTTATTGAGGAGTTGGAGTAGCGTTTCAGGGCTTTTGGAGGCGTTTTGAATGTTGAACACATGCACGGCACGTTAGAATGAGAAAGCGTCGCGCAAACAACTGTCGGGTCATTTGTCGGGCCGACGTGACCCAAACCTACAGGCGCGCAGCGCGGCTGTGTATGCCTTTGCAAAAAATGCGCCTGAACGCGCCGCGCAGTTGTACAGGCATGCCGTGCAACCTTTAAGCCCAAGAAACTCTGGTTTTTATCTTGAAACGCCTCTCCTCTGGTCTCATGAACAACAATAAGAGTGTTTCTTTGTGTATGGAGAGATTTAGAAAGGCTTGCAATGGTCTTTAACCCCATTTTGAATCAAGCAAACTTCTTCAAAAATTTAAAGCCTTCACTGCTTTTCATCTAAGTAATGAAAAAATGTCCTCTTTTTCTGATATTTTCACTGTAGGAGGAAATTTTTCTTTGAGCCATATGGAGGGCTGTAGATGTGTCTTTTGAGTGGCACTACCTTTTTATTGGGGAATAAACTTAACTGTAAATTCAATATTCCTTTTCCATCTATTGTATGTGTATTTTGCCATCTGCTGTTCCTTGTGCTATTTTGAGCTTCTCTCTGATTGTGGGTAAAAAAAACTTGTTGGACACTGTAACTGCAAATCCTGTTTACAAAATGCCCTCAATCCCAAAAACACCAACTTATCCTCAGATTTACAAAATGATCTAGTTTTCATTTTTGAGGAGATCAGACAGGGGATGATGTTCTAGATTTGAAATTTGAACAAGGGAGAGCTGCCCTTTAGTTCTTCTGTGAATGAGGTCTGCAAGAAGCCTAGGTTTTCATTTATTTCATCTCTTTTTGAGAGAAGCCTCTTTAGAGTCTTTTCCATATGCCATGATTGCTTTTTGAACATGATGGAAGAGGTCCTTTTGAGACCGAGACTCTTTGTCTCTTTTGGCCATCTGATTAACAATCTTTCTTCAATGATGATGAACCTACTAGTTTCACATTGTAACTCAAATAATAATGAAACTCATGCAAATAAAATTTAAAGCCTATTGCTTTACTCCTGCTTTTAATCATTATTTTCATGCAAAAGCCTTCATTTTTTGTCTCACTGTAAACAAAGTTTGTCTTTCCAGTTAGTGAAAAACTTAAAAAAAATTTTTTACCTTGGGCCCTCTGCTTATAGATGAAGGAGGCGCTTTGAGTCTTCAAACCCTTTGCTTATGAAATGAAGGAGGTTCTTTAGTCTTCAAACCCTCTGCTTATAGATGAAGGAGGTTTTTAGTTATGTCAGATCATCAGCCCTGTGACAGTGTTATTTTTCCTTTTACTGTCCTTTCAGGCTTTGAATGTGATCGCAAGAGCTTGATGAAAAACTCTTTGATCTGTAGTTGCATCCCAGGCTCAAGATCACATTGAGAAGCAGTTGTCTTCTCATGTGGAGCCAAATATTGTCTTCTGGGATGCTGGTATGCCCATGTCCTTGAAAGATCCATTAAAACACTGTAAAAACACCTAGAATTAGTTTGACTTATGGAAATGAATTGATGAGACTTGAGGGTGTATTAGTGGCGCGACCTATGGATGTAACCAACTTTATTTGAAGAATGGGAAGGTCTGTTATGACTGGTCTATAGAATATGGAGGTTCTTTGGCTTTAGGATAGTTTTCCAAGGGAGAAATGCCTAAAGCGCCACTTCCTAATTTAGGGGAGACTTTTGGATAGATTTGGATTGTTCTTTTAGAGCTGATGGGTAGACTAGTATGGCTGAGGCTAGGCAAGACTTTGACAATGAGGTTTCATCTCGTCATGGGCAGACTGAAAAGGTAAGAAGGAAATTTTTTTTTATGGGGGTTTTCTAGATGACAAATTGACATATGGAGATCAGCTTCTAGAAAACTCAGCTAGGAATTTGGTCATCAACAACAGGTGAAAAATACTGATGACTAACAGGGTGTCCTAGGATTTGGAGGTGATTCTGTCTCAAAATATCAGTTGGGATACTCCTAGATATGTCACAATTATATATTGTTCGGAAATATATTTCCAATGGTATATTGAAGTCACAATTAGATATTCCTTGGAAAGAGATTTCAAATGGTATATTGAAGTCTACAAATGGCCTCCTAGATCAAAATTTATCGACAGTCAAATTATGGACCTCTAAAGTCAAAGTTGCAGTGCAAAAAGTAGTTGTAGGACCCTTTGGAGAAATTTTAGTTTGGCATCCAGATAGAGTTAGTGGAGCTATTAATGGAGCTACTAAAGGAGAGTTGGGCAGACATGGGTAGAAAAAAGTAGCAATAGGGATCTTTGTGATTGGATAACAAAGGCCCCACTTGACAACTCATCTTAGTGGCAATATCTCGTCGGGATTACCCCAGAGGTTTCATTGAGTGCACAAAGAATATGGTCAGGATAGGAACAACGTGCATACATAGTTTGAAAACACTGCAATATGGAGTGTTATGGTTGGCCAATGATAGAGCCTACTCTACAGCTAAGCTTGATGAGAGTAACCCATAGGTTGTTATTGAGCACACCAAGGAGGAGGTTAAGATGAAAGTTTCGGGAAATGTGAAGCGGTGCAATAGTTAAATGGGTCAGGACCCTTAGAAAAATTAACAAAGAAAATGGTGAAAAAAAATATCTAGGAACACTCTTTCTCTCTCCCCTCTTATAGTAACGTGGTAGCATTTTATTGGCCAAGGTGACATCAACATGACATTGGTAAAAGGGGACACATGGAAGGAAGATTCAACATTTTGGGTGGCATGATGGGACAAATTTAGATGACATGTGTCACCACTTCAGAGGTACCGCATGGCATGAGTGACATCAACATGACATCATCCTACAGGTTTGGGCCCAGAAGGTTTGAGCAGTGTGAACGAAGGAACCAGCAAGTTGACTAGGCATCGAGAAGACGTGGGCATGTCAGATTAAGGGATAACAGAAGACATGTTGGGGCATACCCCATGGGATGCGTAACCCCACAAGGCTCATACTGAAGGAAATATATGGGACACAAAAAGTTTTGGCTGGGAGGATAGCACTGTGACACATTACCAAGACAAAGCATAAGTGACAACTAATGAGAAGAGTTTCAAATAGTTCCCATGAGATAGCTAAGCCTGTTGGTAGGACCCCAAAGTTTTCAAAATAGATGCAATACAAATTTCCCAGGTTTGAGGGCTATGGGATTAGAGTTGGAACGAGGGCATAGGCAACGGTTAGGATGAAGGGCGCAAAGATTAGACTCGTAAGTAAAGTAAGACCTCAAGACTTAAAGGTAAAGAGGCAGCCAGGAGCTATTTTGCGGTGGTCTTGTGTGTTAAGGTGACATAGAGCCTTTGGGATTATTTCAATGAAAAAGGTGTCAAGAAAGGAAGCCTAAGGGTTGTATGATTAACACCTGGGGGATATGAATGAGTTAGAATCTCTAGGGCTCTATGTGCCATATTTGGAAAATACGCAAATTTGGCTATTCACCATAAGTTGTATGTAGGCATGGATGGGTCAAAAACTAATTAAGAGCTTATTTGTTATGAAACCAGCTCCAAAAATAAAATAAAAGAGAGATCATTGCCTTATAAATAATCCACTTCGAGGGGGAAACCTCCTTTACATTACATAAATGAACAATTCTTGGATGATACAAATGAAAAAACCTCCTTCTATATATAGGAGTCCATGGGGTCACAATATAATCCTAGTTGACCTAACAATAATAATGTAAGGGCACAATAATGACAATATTAGGGTTACAGGGGTACAACAATAACAATAAGGGACTACACTAGTACTATAGGGACTTAACATGCCCCTCTCCTTCAAAAAAGTGTTGTCCTCAACACTTCAGTAGATATGGGTGCTTTTGTATAAAATTCTCATCCTCCCATGTAGAATATTCAGTGGGTAAGTTCTTCCACTTGATGAGATACTCTGAAATTGATCAATTTCATAGCTATCAAATTCTTGTTTCCGTGACTGCTTCATATTCCAATATGATTTTTCCTTACTCATCAAATTCTAGAAATATACGGTTTGAAATGGAAGTTTTTCACCTATAACCTTCTATAAGCATGAAACATGGAAAACTGGATGCACTCGCGAAGAAGCAGTAAGTTCCAATTTGTATGCCATAGTACCAATATTTTGCAACACCTTGTAAGGACCATATTACTTTGGAAATAATTTATTATCCTTATTAGCTTACTTGAGGGACATTTTTTTGTATGGTTGTAGCTGTAAAAACACCCAGTCTCCTACATCAAAACTTCTCTCGCTGCGATGTTGATCTGTCTGTTGTTTCATTCAATTTTGTGCCAAATTTAGGTTATCCTTTAAGAGTTGGAGAACTTCTTGTTGATGCTTGATGTGATCTTCCACTACTTGAAACTTAGAATTTTCTCTTAAAGATGATGTGATGGACAATGGATGATATCCATAAAGTGCCATAAATGGGGTCATTTTTGCTGCAGTATGGAAGGAAGTGTTATACCACCATTCAACCAAAGGTAACCACATGATCCATTGTGTTTGTTTATCAGATACAAAACAACGAAGATATCCTTCCAAAAATTTATTCACTATCTCAGTTTGACCATTGAATTGAGGATGATAAGATGAGCTATGACCTGTTTGAGTACCCAAACACGAAAATAGTTCTGTCCAAAAATTTCCAGTAAAATGGGATCTTTGTCTCTTATAATAATATTTGGGTATCCATGTAGCTTTTGAATTGTTTCCATAAATGTAGTAGCAGTTGCACTTGATTTAAATGGATTAAATAATGCACAATAGTGTGCATACTTGGTAAGTCTATCAACTACCACCATGATGATACTCTTTCCTTCAGACTTAGGTAAACCTATGATAAAATCCATTGAAATCTCCTCCAAAATTGGCTTGGAATGGATAAAGGTTGTAGAATACCTAGAGTATTAATTGTCTCAAGTTTATTTTACTGGAAAACCAAACATTCCACCACAAAATTTTGAATATCAGATTTAAGGCCATCCCAAAAAAATTATTTCTTTACCCTGTGGTAAGTTTTTAAAAATCCCGAATCTCCTCATAATGGAGAAGTGTGCAATCCCAAAGTAATATTTTTTTTTAGTTTGGAATTCTCACAAATATATAAGAGATATTTGTACCATATGGAATCATTTTTCCAACTAAATGTATCAGATGTACTAGGATCTTGCTGCAAATTTTGAATGAGTGTCCACACTTCTTCATCCTTCTTCCATTCATCCCTTGCTTTGGTTATCCAATCTGGTTGGATAATAGAATTGGCACAAAGAAATGCTTCCACCTCTTAATTCTTTCTTGAGAGTACATCTGCAACAACAATTAGCTTCCCTTTTTTATATATGATTTCAGAGTCATAGCCCAACATCTTTGTGAACCATTTTTGCTGCTCTTATGAAGATAGTATTTGTTCCCAAAAGTGTTTAAGACTATCATGATCAGTTTTTACTTTGAAGTGTCTTTCCATTAGGTAAGGTTGCCATTTCTTTAGTGCATGTAGTATTGCTAACATTTCCTTCTCATAAATAGCTTTCTGTAAATACTTTCCTTGTTACACTAAAATTTGTCACCATGAAATTTTAGTACTCCCTTGAAAGTATACAATATCAAAGTTCCCAAATTCAAGCCTTGAAACTAAGAGAAAAGCTCATAAAAGCCTTAAAACTCTGGTACCACACTTTCTCCTAGTTTTGCCTGTGGTCCTGCACTTTTTGGCTATAAATCATGCGTAGCCAAGCGCACTTTTTGCTTATTAAAAGTGCAGACCCCTGTAAAAGATTAGAAAAGGCACAAGTAAAATCTAGAAGCTCAGTTAAAGTCATTTTTAGAAGCTTCTAGAAACATTCATGCATTGGAAAGTATGCTTCTTTCATGTTCATGCATCCCATCCAATAAGGAGCTAACCCCTTGATGTAAGGAACTAATCCCTTTAAAGGAGGATTCTATCCCTTCTTGTATGGAGCTATAACTTCCTCTCTTTCACTATAAAAAGAGGCATAGGGCAGCCTCAAAAGGTTGACAATTGATGAGTTGAATTTTTAGTATTGTTGAAGGTGGAGTGCTGTTGAAACTTAGACCCTTTTAGCTGAGATTTCATGTGGGAAAGATTACATACCTATATGTATCTCAATTGGAAGAGTGCAAGGCTGGTCAGAGTAAAGGAAACGCCTATTTCGAACCCCAGGAAGGCTTGTATGACATCAAGGTAGACACGGTTGTAAGGCTCTTCCTTATTTAAGTTAATACAAATAAATATATTTTTCTCAATAAGCTGTCAATTGATTGGTTTATTTTATGGATTCCTTCATCACCATAATATATATGATTTATGAATATATTCTATGCAGGTGTTATTTGATGTTTGTTTGTTTGTGTTTGCAGATCTTCGAAGACAACTCTTTCGGGCGACTGAAGGACTACTACTACAAACAAGTGTTGGATCAAAGGTAAGATTGTTAAACCTTTATAGAATTTAATTATGAATCGCAATATATCTAGAGAAAGATATTTTTGTTTGTCCATTTGTTGCTAGCTGTCCGTAGGACACTTGGGAGGTTTTTCTTGTCCGCAAGAACGACTTATCCGTCCAACAAATTGGCGACTCCACTGGGGAATGATTGGATTTTTGGTTTTCCTTTTGTTTTGAATTGAGAAAATGATTTTTCTAGTTCTTGATTGATGTATACTGGTTTGGGTGGCTTAGTTTAATTTTTTTGTACTTTGAAAAGTTTTGAAAATTTTTGTTTTCTTAAAATTTTTTGATCTCCGCACTTTTCATTCACGCACAGTGCGGTCATCTCCATAATTTTCTTTAGTAACCAGTGCGGTACTGCACCTGTTTACTCTGGAGCTTGCGGACCCTGGGAAAATTTTATGAGAACTTAAAATTTCCTTTTTAGGCTTAGTCTAGATTTAATTTAGGATTCTTACCATCTACCCAGATCTGTATTTTTCTATCAAAAAGCCAGGTTTGTGAGTTTCTTTTAGCAAATTTTTCATCTCATCAATCTTTGTTAAGTTAATTGGGTGTTTTGAGTCTCTTTTTTGAGAAATTCTTAATTTGATTTCCTTTGGTCATTGCTTGGAGGTTTGTCTTAGTCTTTTCACATTTTTTCATCTTTTTGCTTTTGTTTTTGCAAAAAAATTTCCCCTTGGAACTCTCACCCAATTTTATTTACTTACACTTGATTGGTTCTTAGATTACATTAGAATCATCTTGTGTTTGAGAATTATCTTGCATAGATCACATTTGAATAATTAGAATTCTCATTTTTAGAATATGAATGAAAAATGTGCATAGATTACATTTGCATACTTTTCAAGTGAATTGTGCATAGATTACAACTGCATAGTTTACATTCCGAAAAATCAATCATAGATTTAGATCAGTTCCTTTAATTTGAATTTATATGTTTTGATGCTTGTTTTAAAAACAAAAAAATATGGAATTGATTAGCATTAGTTTTTCTTGATGAAATTAGTGCAATAGAGAATTTGTTATATTTTCTCTTATTTATGAATTTTTTCATTGTTGGAAGTGAATGGAAACTCTCTCCTTAATTTAGTTAAGATTCATCGAATTGAAAAGATTACATTATGATATTCGATTTCATTCATTTTTGCGTCAGGTCATAACACCATTGGTTTCGTATCCATTTACCTTTTGAGTAATAACAACCCAAATAACACAGCGGTTAATTAAAATTCATCTAGTAATTTTTACATTTTTAGGGCTCTTTCCACCAAACTAGCTCAGGATTAGTGCTTTGTAATAGGTTGTAGTTAACTTTCCAAAGCAACTAAAACAAACAAGTAGTCGATCTTGCGGTAGGAAAAATTCCAATTGTTGCACGTATGCTCTGGGAAGCTCCTCCTAAAGAATTCAAGCATGATATCATATCTGAACTAGTGAGGTAATCAATCCTTCTTCATTGGGAATGATAGAAGATATACACGTATTAACAATGGTAAACCTCGGATTGACCATTATCGAGGAGCCTAGGGTCACTTTTCGGTAAACCTTGGATTATGTCAAGGAGCCTTCAAGGGGATTGAGCTTTGTTACTCTGCCCTTGCGTGTGTGTCAGATCATAGACTGTTCCCCCAGGTATATTTTTTTCTGTTGGTAAACTTAGTGGCCATAATCTATAGGATTCTTTCCCAAGGTGATGGTGGAGGGAAAATCCCACTATACCTGGAATAGACATCGGCTAGACTCACTTGAACTCTTCGGAGGGTTATCTTCACTCAAGATGGTATAGTGGAATAACTTGAACCAGTTTGTTTCATTAAGCAGGTTGTCGGGGTAACTGTTCCAACTGCGATTTTTGCATTAAAATTCTACAATGTTGGATTTCATCAACAACTAGTGTTTTTAGTGTGGGAATATACTGTTTGTGTGTGGTTTGACTCCTAGATTTGATAGCACATGTTCATTTGTTTGTTTTTACTTTTAGAGACCATAGGTGTGATTTGTGAATTTTAATTGTTTAGGTGTGAATTGTGAATTGTTAATTTTAGTTTTAAATTGTTAATAAAATTCACTGAAGTTGAATATAATGGCAACTGTTCCTGAATTTACCAACCAAGGAACCCCTCTTAACGAGAATCCTAGTACTTTTCCTTGCTTTGGAAATGTTGGTCCTCCTTATATGGCTACATTGTCATTACTTGGATTTACAATAGGTTTATCGATATGGTTATTTTCAACTTCGTTGGCCCCAAATACTCCAATTGTTCCACCTCAACTAGATTCTTCACCTCAACAGAGTTCACCATCTCAACATCACCAACCTTCTGTTGACCCTTTACCTTCTTCGCCCAATATGTCTTCCTCCCTTTCTTCCTCTTCTCTTGGTAAAAGCCTTGACACTAGTAACTAAGTGACTAAGAAGAAGAAGAAAGGGAAGAAGAAGAAGAAGCAAGATAAGAAAGAAGTCAACCAACCAACCATGGCTGTAAATGTTAGTAGTGCTAAGGAAACCTCCAACATGCATCGTAAACCCAAATACCCTTGCAGGCTTTGTAAGGGTGACCACTTCCTTATCAATTTTATTGGTATTCCAAAGGTCTTAGAAGTATGGTCAGAAAAATCTCATCAACTTTCCGTTGATCCATCAACCAGTGATTGTTAGGTTCCTGGGAAAAAGGGTAAAGTTAGGTTTCCTTGTAGGTTATGAAAAGGGAGTCATAAAACTCACATTTTCCCTCACATGGATGAAGCCTCAAATTGTTGGAAAACCTTACTGTTCCACAACAAGAATTTCCAACTGGTTACCGTCAACTTTCTCCCAACCTATCGTCAACTGATGGAGGGATTGATCTAATTCCAAGTACAGTCGATTCCACTCTTCCATTGAAGAGTGAAACTCATATCACTCAGGTTGATGATACATTAGTTGATCAAGTGGTCGATTTGATTTCACATTCGGTCGATCCCACTCTCCCTGAAGAGAGTGAACTTCATATTGCTCTGGTTCTTCTTGTTACATCAGATTCTTCTACGCCGGGGACATTTCACTTGTTTCTACAGAACCCCCTCCAAGTACAGAGGTCTTTTCCTTTGATTGGAATAGACTGACAGAACCTCGTCTTCCTTCCTCCATCCCTTTCCAAATCATTGTGAAGGCTTGCGGTATGAATATGCATTGCACACATGTAGATGAAGGTGCTTCTGTTAGTATTTTATCCTCAAATTCTTGGAAATATTTGGGTTCCCCTCAGCTTGTGCCTGTTACACAGAATTTGAAAGCTTTTAACAGAACCATAAGTGAACCTTTAGGGATCCTTCCTAAGTTTTCTATTACATTGGAGGTAAAACTGTCTGTATTGATCTTGTGGTAGTTCGAGGCCCCTTGGATTTCAATTTACTCCTTGGGCGAGACTATGTCTATGCAATGAAAGCTATCGTATCGAAACTCTTTCGCGTGATGTCTTTCCCTCACAATGGAAACATTGTGACTGTTGACCAAATTTCATTCCCTAGTCTTGATTCGACTACCAATAATATGACACCCCTAAATGTTCCTTATACTAAAGTGGTATCTATCCCACCATAGGTTAATTATGTGGCAACCAGTCCCATGTTTTCAGTTACCGATGCAAGCGAGCCTCTCACTATTTGCTCGACTTACTTTGACTTAGATCTGGTAATTGACATGTAAAACTCTATGGGATTATTTTAACATGATGTTCCTATCCCTTTTGAGTCCCTTGACATGTGTTCCTTACAGAGAATTGTTCTTCCATTTGATGAAGACCTTTTGGAAGCCATGATCGAGGAGTGTCCCTTGACATGTCTTTCTTCCAGTTGGAAGCCATGACAAGGTCACCGCGAGGAAATTTCATTTTATTGTTTCAACCTTGTTAAAAAATGCATCAGTGGGCCATGAGGATAGTTCTTTTCCTGTGTCAACCTCATTAAAAAATGAATCAGTAGGTTATATAGGTAGATTGTAGAGAGTAGATTTGAGGACAGTTCTTTTACTGTGTCAACCTCGTTAAAAGATGAAACATGTAGGTGAGGATAGTTCCTGTTACTGTGTCAACCCCATTAAAAAATGAAACACGTTACCATGAGCATAGTTCTTTTCCTGTGTCTAGCTCGTTAAAAAATGAAACAAATCCTCCCCTAATTGAGTCGAGTCATTGAATAGATCCCGTAAATGTTAAGTCTTGTATTTAGGTTAGTTATTTCAATTTTTGCATAATTTTCTTACAGTTTTAGGTCAGGTCTTTCATATGATCTCGTAAATGAACCTTCCTTCCATCCATCTATTAATTACCAGTAGTCTATTTAGTTGAATGAAATGAAGCTGGGGGGCATGCACTCTAGCAGGTTACGATTGGGGGGCATTAAAACTTATCTCAAGCATGATTTTCCTTTGTTTCAATCTTGTGTAAAAATGAAACAAACCTATCTGAAGCATAGTTTTTCTCTGTTTCAAGCTTTCGTAAAAATGAAACCTATCTTAAGTCTATTTCGGTTATTATTTTCAAGACTCGTTAAACTCATGAAAATCTCAAGATTATTTTTTCTATCTTTCATTCTTGTAAAACACATGAAAATGCCGAGTTCTTTCCGTATTTTGCTGCTCGTAAATTAAGTTGAAATTCTGCCACAAGAGTATACTTTTATCACTTTTTCAGGCTCATTAAAATTTATGAAAATGTGAAACCTTGGAGTCCTCTTTTAAGCCATTTTAAGACTCTCTAAAAATGAAAAGATTGCCAAGTACTTGACTATTTGAAATCGTCAAAGTAAATTAACGGTCATCCATTCAATATAAGTTTACCCATTTTCCAGACTGAAATGGACTATTTACGAAAAAGGTATACATTGACTAATCATGGTCAATAGAGTTCTCTCTTGCATTATTTTATCCTTTTTCGGGCCTTAGAGACTAAATTTACAAAAAAGTACACCCATGGAGTTTTCTTAAGTTTTTTCTTCTGACTCCCTAAAAATGAAAACACCGAGTTTCTCCTATACTAGATTCGTCAAAATTTAACAGTAAAGGACCTATTGATTACAAATAGGAACGGACCACTCCTTCTTAGGGTTCAATTTTAAACTAAGTTGGACTCATCTGAAGGATCAGCTTATAAACAAGCAAATGTTATCCTCCTCAAGCTTGTAAAAAATAAAGAGGCACTTGCCAAAAATGGTGGGGGAAAAGAGAGAAAAAAATATTCGTTTGTTACACTTTGATTTGTAAAAGCATTACACCACTCTTGAACATGAAACTTTTTGTCGCACTTCTACCTGGGTTGGGAAATCCTTTGCCTATTAGTTAATCAAACCACATTGAAAGTCTTCAGCTGGTTTCTTGGTATTATCTTAGGGCACCTATCACCAAACCATCTGCAGTGTCGTTATGTGTTCAAGAGGATAGTCAAACAAACCATTCATCTGCAAAAACTTGTCTCCATTCGCATTGACCATCCCTGAGTCAGTCCTTGCAAAAAATTTCTTCAAAACTTGATCTATGGTTTCATGTCATGAGCTTGCTTACGACGGATCACTTTCTATCGACAATAGCTCATCATCTAGGAAGTTGATCTAAAATCCATCAGTACCTTGGAATCTACATGCATTAATGGTAGGATTCTCACCTTCGATGATGGGTTACATCATTGACCTTCGATCGAACGATTCCGTGAAATGTTTGACTTCAGATCACATATTCACATTTCGTGGATTTTACTAATTACTTTGAGAGTCATTGTCATTATTGGTATTTTCTCTCACACTTGTTAACAATTCACATCATTGACTGGTAATCAAGTGGGTTCTACCATGTTTGACTTCAACACATTTAATTGCATGGATAGAATCGTACTAGTCCGGGAAGCAGAAATCAAGACCTTGGATCTAGTTTCCACCATCTAGGCTGTGAGGAGTTTTATTATTGATTATGTAGTAGACGATTCATTACAGATGGCTACATCCATGCTGTTTCTACATGATTGATGTGATATTAAAATCATTTCTGTATCAGAACAAGTTTAGTTAGTTTTGATCTAAGTATGGGAATGCCTAACTCAGCGATGATATATATATATGCGTGTGTGCGTGTGTGTGTGTGTGTCGCATTGAATGCTTTTACAGGATTCTGACTGGGGTGTCCACAAGCTGATCCTTGAAATGATAAAGCACATCACTTTTCAAATATTCTCAGAATTCCCACTTTAGGGGGCAATTTGTTACACTAAAATTTGTCACCATGAAATTTTAGTACTCCCTTGAAAGCCTACAATATCAAAGTTCCCGAAGTCAAGCCTTGAAACTAAGAGAAAAGCTCATAAAAGCCTTAAAACTTTGGTACCGCACTTTCTCCTATTTTTGCCTGCAGTCCCACACTTTTTGGCTATAAATCATGCGTAGCCAAGCACACTTTCTGCTTATTAAAAGTGCGGATCCCTGTAAAATATTAGAAAATGCGCAAGTAAAATATAGAAGTTCAATTAAAGTCATTTTTAGAAGCTTCTAGAAACATTCCTATGGTGGGAAGTATGCTCCTTTTATGTTCATGCATCCCATCCAATAAGGAGCTAACCCCTTGATGTAAGGAACTAATCCCTTTAAAGCAGGATTCTATCCCTTCTTGTATGGAGCTGTAAATTCCTCTCTTTCACTATAAAAAGAGGCATAGGGCAGCTTCAAAAGGTTAACAATTGATGAGTTGAATTTTTAGTATTGTTGAAGGCGAAGTGCTGTTGGAACTTAGACGCTTTTAGCTGAGATTTCATGTGGGAAAGATTACATACCTGTATGTATCTCGGTTGGAAGAGTGCAAGGCTGGTCCGAGTAAAGGAAACGCATGTTCTGAACCCCAGGAAGGCTTGTATGACATCAAGGCAGACACGGTTGTAAGGCTATTCCTTATTTAAGTTAATACAAATAAATCCGTTTTTCTCAAGAAGTTGTCAATTGATTGGTTTATTTTATGGATTCCTTAATCACCATAATAGATATGATTTATGAATATATGATATGTAGGTGCTATTTGATTTTTTTTTTTTTTTGTGATTGCAGATCTTCGAAGACAACTCTTTCGGGCGACTAAAGGACTACTACTACAAACAAGCGTTGGATCAAAGGTAAGATCGTTAAACCTTTATAGCATTTAATTATGAATCACAATATATCTAGAGAAAGATAGTTTTGTTTGTCCGTTTGTTGCTAGCTGTCTGTAGGACACTTGGGAGGTCTGTCTTGTCTGTAAGAATGACTTATCCGTCCAACAAATTTATTCACTCTAGTAGGTTACACTTGGGGGGAATTAAAACTTATCTCAAGCATGATTTTCCTTTGTTTCAAGCTTGTGTAAAAATGAAACAAACCTATCTGAAGCATAGTTTTTCTCTGTTTCAAGCTTTTGTAAAAATGAAACCTATCTTGAGTCGATTTCGGTTATTATTTTCAAGACTTGTTAAACTCATGAAAATATTGAGATTATTTTTGCTATCTTTCATTCTCGTAAAACACATGAAAATGTCGAGTTCTTTCCATCTTTTCCTGCTCGTAAATTAAATTGAAAGTCAGCCACAAGAGTATACTTTTATCACTTTTTCGGGGTATTTAAAATTTACGAAAAAGTGAAACCTTGGAGTCCTCTTTAAGCCCTTTTCAGATTCTCTAAAAATGAAAATATTGCCGAGTACTTGACTATTCGAACTCGTTAAAGTAAATGAATGGTCATCCCTTCAGTATAAGTTTACCCCTTTTCCGGACTGAAATGGAATATTTACAAAAAAGGTATACATTGACTAATCATGGTCAATAGAGTCCTCTCTTGCATTATTTTATCCTTTTTCGGGCCTAAGAGACTAAATTTATGAAAAAGTACACCCATGGAGTTTTCTTAAGTTTTTTCTTCTGAATCCCTAAAAATGAAAAACACTGAGTTTCTCCTATACTAGACTCGTTAAAATTTAATAGTAAAGGACCTATCGATTACAAACAGGAACAGACCACTCATTCTTAGGGTTCGATTTTAAACTAAGTTGGACTCCTCTGAAGAATCAACTTATAAACAAGAAAATGTTATCCTCCTCAAGCTTGTCAAAAGTAAAGAGGTACTTGCCAGAAATGGTGGGGGAAAAGAGAGAAAAAAATATTCGTTTGTTAAATTTTTATTTGTAAAAGCATTACACCACTCTTAAACACGACACTTTTTGTCTCACTTCTACCTGGGTTGGGAAATACTTTTCCTATCAGTTAATCAAACCACATTGAAAGTATTCAGCCGGTTTCTGGGTATTAGCTTAGGGCAACTCTCACCAAACCATCTGCAGTGTCATTATGTGTTCAAGAGGACAGACAAACAAAACATTCATCTGCAAACACTTGTTTCCATTTGCATTGACCATCCCTGAGTCAGTCCTTGCAAAAAAATTCTTCAAAACTTGATCTATGGTTTTGTTTCATGAGCTTGCTTATGATGGATCACTTTCTATTGATGACAACTCATCATCTAGGAAGTTGATATAGAATCTGTTAGTACCTTGGAATCTGCATGCCTTAGTAGCAGGTTTCTCTCCTTCATCGACAGGTTACATCATTGACCTTCGATCGAACGATTCCGTGAAATGTTCAACTTCAGATCACATATTTGCATTTTGTGGGTTGTACTAATTACTTTGAGAGCCACTTTCATTATTGGTGTTTTCTCTCACACTTGTTAACAATTCACATCATTGACTGGTAATCAAGTGGTTTCTACCATGTTCGACTTCAACACATTTAATTGCATGGATAGAATCATGCTAGTTCGGGAAGCAGAAATCAAGACCCTGGATCTAGTTTCCACCATCTAGGCCATGAGGAGTTTTATTATTCATTATGCAGTAGAAGATTCATTATAGATGGTTGCGTCCATGCTATGTCTACATGATTGATGTGATATTAAAATCATTTCTGTATCAAAACAAATTTAGTTAGTTTTGATTTGAGTATGGGAATGCCTACCTCAGCGATGATATATATATATATATATATCTGTGTGTGTGTGTGTGTGTTGCATTGAATTTTTTTACAAGATTCCGACTGGGGTGTCCACAGGCTGATCCTTGAAATGATAAAGCGTCTTCGAATATTCTCAAAATTCACACTTTAAGGGGAAATTTGTCACCATGACATTTTAGTACTCCCTTGAAAGCCTACAATATCAAAGTTCCCAAATTCAAGCCTTGAAACTAAGAGAAAAGCTCATAAAAGCCTTAAAACTCTGGTATCGCAGTTTCTCCTAGTTTTGCTTGCAGTCCCGCACTTTTTGGCTATAAATCATGCGTAGCCAAGCGCACTTTCTCCTTATTAAAAGTTGGGACCCCTGTAAAATATTAGAAAAGGCGAAAGTAAAATCTAGAAGCTCAGTTACAGTCATTCTTAGAAGCTTCTAGAAACATTCCTGCAGTGGAAACTATGCTCTTTTCATGTTCATGCATCCCATCCAATAAGGAGCTAACCCCTTGATGTAAGGAACTAATCCCTTTAAAGGAGGATTCTATCCCTTCTTGTATGGAGCTGTAACTTCCTCTATTTCACTATAAAAGGAGGCATAGGGCAGCCTGAAAAGGTTGAAAATTGATGAGTTCAAGTTTTAGTATTGTTCAAGGCGAAGTTCTGTTGAAACTTAGACCCTTTTAGTTGAGATTTCATGTAGGAAATATTACATACCTATATGTATCTTGGTTGGAAGAGTGCAAGGCTGGTCAGAGTAAAGGAAAAACTTGTTCCAGACCCCAGGAAGGCCTATATGACATCAAGGCAGACATGGTTGTAAGGCTCTTCCTTATTTAAGTTAATACAAATAAATCTGTTTTGTTCAATAAGCGGTCAATTGATTGGTTTATTTTATGGATTCCTTGATCACCATAATAGATATGATTTATGAATATATGCTATGCAGGTGCTATTTGATGTTTGTTTGTTTGTGATTGCAGATCTTCGAAGAAAAATTTTTCGGGCGACTGAAGGACTACTACTACAAACAAGCATTGGATCAAAGGTAAGATCATTAAACCTTTATAGCATTTAATTATGAATCGCAATATATCTAGAGAAAGATATTTTTGTTTGTCCATTTGTTGCTAGTTGTCCATAGGACACTTGGGAGGTTTGTCTTGTCCGCAAGAATGACTTATCCGTCCAACACCTTTAATTAGACGACTTTCAAAAACAATGGGTCTTTCTTCTTGCATTAAAACAACACCAATTCCATTTCCTGAGGCATCACATTCCATAATAAAGGTTTTTGTGAAGTTTGGCATAGATAATACCGGTGCTAGGTACATTTCCTCTTTAAGATGTTCAAAGGCCTTAGTTGCTTCAGGAGTCCATGAAAATGCATCTTTCTTCAATAATGTTGTTAGAGGTGCTGCTATTCTCCCATAATTCTTAACAAACTTGCAATAATACCCTGTTAACCTGAGAAATCCTCACAATTGCTTTGTGGTTGTGGGGACTTTCCATTCCTTAATGGCTTTAATTTTGTTAGGGTCTAAATTAACACCCTCATGAGAGAAAATATGACCCATATATTCCACCTCTTGTACTGCAAAGAACATTTGGATGTTTTTTCATATAATTGTTTCTCCTCCAATATTTTGAGCACCCTGTCAACATGTTGAACATCATCCTTCCAAGACTTGATGTATATTACTATATCATCAAAAAATACTAGCAAAAATTTTCTAAGGAAGGGTTTGAAAATGGAATTCATCAACCCTTGAAATGTGGAAGGTGCATTGATAAGGCCAAAAGGCATGACCAAAAATTCCTAATGACCCTCATTAGTTCGGAATGTTGTTTTTGGAATATATTGAGTCTTCATTCTAATTTGATGATATCCCAAATGAAGATCCAACTTGGTAAAACAAATTTCTCTATGTAATTCATCCAATAATTAATCAATCACAAGAATGGGAAATTTATCTTTAATAGTGAGCTTATTGAGCTTCCTATAATCTAGATACATGTGCTATGATCCATCCTTCTTGTGCACCAATACTACTGGAGAAGAGAAATAACTTTGACTAGGTTGAATTATACCAGCCTCTAACATTTCTACAATCATACATTCAATTTCAATCTTTTAGACATAAGGATATCTATAATGCTTGATGTTGGGAGTAACACTTCCTAGAATCAAATGAATAGCATGATCATGATCACGAATAGGTGGGAGTCCTTTGGGAGTTTCAAACACCTTGGAATGATTGTCCAAGACTTTTTGGAGATCTGGAGCAATAGATGATTTTGATATTGGAACTTCTAGTGAGCATAATTGTGCAATTACGCCTCGTTGTTATTTCTTCAGAAAATTTTCCATGACATTAGAGCTTATTATCCTTCTCGGCTTCCCTGTGATACCCCATAATTCGACTTCCTTTCCTTACAAAAAAAAATTCAAGAAAAGTTCTTGAAAATTAAAAGCTATCGTCCCCAAAGATTGTAACCACTGTACTCCTAGTACAACATCAACACCTCCCATTGGAATGGAAAGCATTGGAATATTCAATAAATATTTCCCCATGGTTAGATTGATATTATGGAATTTTCCATAGCAATTTATAGTTCCTCCATTTGCAACCATCACTTGACATTCTAGTGCTAGGTATAGGAAACAATTCAATTCCTTGGCTACCTTACAATGAATAAAATTATGGGTACTACCCGAATAAATCAACAATATTACCTTTTTCTTCTTGATATGTCCTTCTATATTGAGAGTTTGAGGAGTGGTAATTCTTGCCAATGCATTACACGATATGGTCAGACTCATTTCTTCTTCTTCTAAGGTTGGTTCCTGGTGTATATCCTCTTCTTTTGAAGTTTCTTGTTCATTTTCTTCCTCATCTTCAAAATCTATGTAAAATAATTTCTTCTCAACACACTTATGATCTTTAGTGTATTTTCTATCACAATTGTAGAAAAACCCTTTTTCTCTTTTTTCTTCCAATTTTTGTGGTGTCAACCTTGTAGGTTGTGGAAGTCTAAGAGTAGCAACACTTCCATATTTATAGATGTGAGTGGTAGGCTTCCCTGTCGCCATAATTTTACATTCAATTTTTCTTGCCAACATGAATGCCTTCTCCAATGAATCAGGTTTCCAAAAACGAACCTCATGTTGGATGTTATCCTTTAAAGTCCCTATGAAGACATCAACCTTGTGTTCCTCTAGAATATCAGCTACCCTTATATTCAATTTTTGGAAGTCCTAAACGTGCTCCACCACTGAACCCTTTTGTTTGAGATTTATCAATTGGCCAAAAAATGTGTTGCTCTTTGTATCCTCATATTGTGCTAACAATTCCTCCGTAAAAATTGACCAAGTGACAATTTTTTTATGGGAGCAAAGCCATCAATACCATACAAATGTATTTTTTTCTAAATATAAAGTTGCAATGCGTACCTTTTGTATGTTTTGCACATTATTGAGATCAAAATATTGCTCCATCTGTAGTATCCTTGTTACGGGATCCTTTCCATCAAACTTCCTCATATCGATCTTTGGAATATGGTGGGTCTTCCATCCAACATTATAGTTTATGAAATCACGATTAACATTTATTTTTTTCTCATCATGTGTTTCCTCTACTATATTTTTTCCATTAGGAAACATTTCTTATATCAACTTTGTCAAACCTTCCATGTCTTATTTTAGATCATTCTTCATGTTTTCCATTTTTTCATTGATCTTAGCTTCCATGTCTTCTTTTAGATCATTCTTCATGTTTTCCATTTTTTCATTGATCTTAGCTTCCATGTCTTGCATGCCAGCTTCCATCCCATCCATTCCATTCTTCAAATCATCCATCTTATCTTCCATTCCTTTCTTCAAACCATCCGTCATAGCGTCCATGCCTTTCTTCAAAACTTCCATTTCATTTTTTGTTGCTCTTTGTGAGAGCGAAATTTGGTGCACTTTCTCTTGTAATTTTGATATTTCATGTTGCATTTCTTCATCTTTATGAGTGACAGTAGAGCCTTCTGATGGCCCAATGGGTGTTGAATTATTTTTAGGATGAATTTATAACCCAATACTGATATCTATTCTACAATATGCCCTTGGAATCAACTCAAAACGATTCTTTAAACAAGACTTCTGCAATTTAGAAAAAAAATACACACCATTTTCTTGCTTTTAAGAAGCTCGATATTGAAACTAAATTATCTTTGTGATTTAGGATCTTCAATATCTGAAATTCGGTCTCGTAGTAGACTTATAAATCTTCTTTCAAATGCCATAGGTCTGACCTGATTTGGATTATTCAAGGAAAAGTTATGCCCAATCTCCCACAATGACCTAATTATGGATTGGTTCAGTAGAGAAAACTTGTACGGTGTGCCACATGTCATTGTTTCCACCTTCAGTTCTGAAATTGATAAACAAGACACTATAGTCCGTTTACTTGTGGAATTTTTTATAGAATTCCAATCTGATTCTCAGAGAGAGAGTTATGACAATTTTCCCCAGCTCACTTCTTTTAGATGAAATTCAGGAGCCTGCAAAAACCATAACTTCCACAGATCATATCTTCGAAAATATTGTGAACCAAGATTTGAAATTTTTACACGAAGTTTCTCGTGATTTCAAATTTGCATGCTAAATATTTTAGCTTGTGAATCTTTGTAGAAAAAAATGTTATAGCTAAAATTCCACGATGACTTGTTTGGAGCAG
Source organism: Pinus albicaulis (assembly GCA_034641835.2). Classification (NCBI taxonomy): domain Eukaryota; kingdom Viridiplantae; phylum Streptophyta; class Pinopsida; order Pinales; family Pinaceae; genus Pinus; species Pinus albicaulis. Next base: position 102,769,706 of record CM076572.1, read on the forward strand.
AGAAACCCTAGAATCCAAAGCTATAATACCAAATGTTATGAAAACAACTCCAAAAATAGAGGAAAAGAGAGATTAACGCCTTAGAAATAAGCTAATACAAGGGGGAAACCTCCTTTACATTACATAAATGAAAAATTCTTGGATGATAAAAATGACAAAACCTCTTTCTATATATAGGAGTCCATGGGGTCACAATATAATCCTAGCCTACCTAACAATAATAATGTAAGGGCACAATAATAACAATATTGGGGTTATAGGGGTACAACAATAACAATAAGGGACTACACTAGTAATATAGGGACCTAACGTTAGCACCTTTGAGCATGAAAATGAGTCGTCAATTGAGTAAATTCTTACCGTAAGGCTAGCTCCATTGGTTTAATGGTGACTGCAATGAACTATTGGATCAAGAATGGAAAGGACCACAATTGCATAGATGGATTAATGGAGTCAATGGTAATTTTAGAAGGTAGGAGACTAAGACATAAAGTACCATGTTTTAAAAAGGTAGTAGTTGACTACAAAACATCCATGTTTTATATTTATTGCACACCAATGAAGAATTAAATGTAAAATATGGTCAAGTGCATAAATGCTTATCACAATAAGGAGAACCATGTTGAAGTGTAATCTAAGCTCCATGGGCCATTAAGAGGAATAGAGAGGCTTGCTAGAGCACATGGTTTTGACTGTGAATTAATTCCCAACATGGGAAAATGATGAGGTGCCCATTCTATGATTTAATGCAGCTGCAATGGTTGTGTGAACAAATCCCTTTCCCAAAGTTTAATGTGGTCGCAAAGGTCAACAAATTTGATGCAAAACATGGGTAGCCATGATGGTGCACGCTTTTAGGAGGTATGGAGAATATTAGAGGCTGCATCATTCCTTGTGCATCAAAGGAACAAAACTATGGATTCAAGTTGTACAAAGTGGGGAATGTAGTAGTGTTATGAGTTGGAGAGAAGGTGAAGAGAGTAAGGAGATATATGTCTTTGTGTGTGAGAAAAAGAGAGATGGTAGCCAAGAGAGGACTTCCACTTAGAGAAACTAAGGGTTGAGATCATAGCTACTTGAGTGGTGAAGTGTGCAAATCAAAGGAGGAATTTAGAGAAGAAGGGAAGGTGTTGCGTGTGGAGTAGCTGATCAAGTTCATATTTCTATGCCTTTAGATAGGCCTCTACTTTATGTCTGAAAATTGTATGAAAAATAGAACAATGGCTAGAGCAGGTAGTGGTTTGCATTCATAAGAGGTTGGTTCCTCTTGGAAAGTAGTGGCTTTCTATATTAATGGGGTTGGGGCCTCCTTTGAGTGGGGGATCACAAAAAACTTGATGTAATTAAGTGGGTGCTTAATTTAAATCATAATAACAAAAAAATTGTTGGTTTTCTCCCTTCGAGTTTCGACATAAAAATTCCTATGCCAATATGAATATGTTTCTCAAATGATGGAATGTGTGCTCACGTGAATGGTTTAATTTGTTGTGCACACACACACACACACACACACATATTCGTAACCACCCCTAACATATCTACCCAATTTCACCAGCTTGTCAGGGTAAACATGAGAGGAAGAGCTACTACGACATGACCCAACCTCCAAGAATCACTTATGGAAGTGGGGTCAATAACTGGACCTATCAACCAGAAACTAACATTCTACAAGACTCACAAGACACTTAGAGGCTAAAAAACCACTACCAGTGCCCAAATCCTGAGCTGAATAGTGATTTCACTGACCTAGACTCCTAGTCATAGACATAACACTGCACTCATGCAATTATAGGCCTCCAACCACATGCATAACACTGCATCCATGCAACTGTAGTCCAAATTTATCTGTTCTGAGCGCGTGACCATGGAATTAGAACCACACTATCAAGGCTTGTATCCAAGCCATTGCTCAGAACTTAATGAGACTTTATAGAATGATAAAAAAATCAAGACAAATATATTCATCCAAAACTTGATCAAAACTTGACCTAACCAGGCCTAACAATGACAATAATTTCATCAAAAATATTGAGAACATGTAATATACAGGTCATGAATGCATATATGAACATAGGGGTTTGATACTTATCTAAGAATCATCAAGAATGTCTAACTCCCTCTCATAATAGCTGCAATAACATATATTAGCCCATGCATTCATTAACCATTAATCAACAAATCAAAACACATAAGCAGCCATAGCCACTATACATCATATTACCAACACATAGCCAAAAAAAGAACAACATATACACCATGATATTTTTTTTTATCAAAGCCACATAATAACAAGTACAATTACTCATGGAAATACAATAGGGAAAGTGCTCTTATTAACATAGAAAAATCCAACCAAGTCAAGGAATTCCACGTACCACCAAACCATAGATTAGGCTGAACAAAATATCTATTTAAGCTAATAACTCCCATGCCATATTCCAAGCGTAAATGTTGAATTTCATGGAATAAACCAGCCAAAACCAAAATAGGGCTTCCAGAGGTCAAACTGCCTCAACCTTCCATTAGGGGAATTTTGAGGTCTAAAATGGGCCTCCTAAGAAAATTGTACAACAAAATAAACTTTATAAGAACCAATAGGATTCAAGATGATGATTTCAAACGTGGGGGCCGATTCATCATTTTTGGAGTAAAAAAGTAAAAATATTAAAAACCAATAAAATAATAAAACTACTTTTTCAAATCGTATTTTCAACTTATCTCCTTAATATTTTACTCAAATTTCGAGTGGGAGTACTCGTTGGATGCCTATTTTAATTACTCATCCAAGGCGTACCTATGTGGCATATTTTCGATGGACCCTGCTACATGAAAAATGAGAAATACATGAAAAAAACTGATTGCAATCACGTTTTTTCATGTATTTCTCATTTTTTGTGTAGCAAGGTCCATAGAAAGTATGGAACATGGATACTCTTTGGATGAGGAATAAAAGTATGCATCCAATGAGTGTTTCCACTCGAAATTTGAGTAAACCCATAGGAAGATATGTTGAAAATATGAGTTGAAGAATAGTTTTTTCTTTTTACCCTCTAAAATATGTAATCTAATTTTATTTTATTATTTCCACTATTACTCTATAATTTCCTTAGGAGGCCCATTTTAGACCTCAAAACCCCCCTAATGAACTAGTGATTCCACCTCACAGTTAGACATCGCTAACACCAATTATATTAGCCTCTACCCAAGATGTCCAGGGCTCCAGGAACTAGTAACTCAACCCACAACCTTCGAAGGCTTGAGAGTGTTTTTCCAATCTGGCTCCAAGAATAGTAACTCAACCCACCAAGATCTCCAAAGCATGTGTCCAACCTAGTCTCTAGGAATATTAACTGAACCCAAGTTGTTCTAGGTCTTCCATGTTGATCAGCGGTTGTCATTGATGTCAACCCAAGCAACACTAGGGGCTAACCCAGTATTGCATGGGAGTTTTGACCTACCAAATTAATATATTCTAGGCCAATAATTCTTTTGATGGCTTTTACTTGTCGAGATATTTCCATTGATATATGGTACGCCATGTAATTCTTCACGGTTTGAGAAATATTCATGTTTGAAGTTTGTACCCCCAGTTAGTGGGCTAAAACCCCATGGGGTTGGGGCATGGGTCATTGAAAAGTCATAATTAATATTTTTTAAGCTCCAAAAACCCCTCCCACGTTCACTTGTTGAAGCCCCTCTCAACCTAAGCATTTATATAAATTGTGATCCTCATTTCCTCCTTATGCAAGGGATTTCGCCATATGAAACAGGTCATCGTGGAATTTTTGCTCTAAATTTTTTTCTACAAAGGGTCAGAAGCTGAATTTTCTATGAGGTGAAGAAGAAATCTTGAGGAAGCTGCTGTAAAAATTTCAGATCAAGGTGCGCAATATTTTTGGAGATATGATCTGTGGAAATCAGGGTTTTTACAAGCTCCTGAAATTCATCTCAAAGATGTAACATTGGTAAAGTCGTCATAACTCTCTCTCTGAGTATCAGATTGAAATTTCGTAAAAAGTGATAGATATTTCATAGTCTTTGGTTTTCAATCTATCAATTTTAGAGAAAAATGAAGAAACAATGACATGTGGCACCTCGTACAAGTGAGCTCTGCTGAAACAGTCTATAATTAGGGAATTGCGAGATATTGGGTATAACTCTCTCTTGAAGAATACAAATTGGGTCATAACTATGGAATTGGAAAGATGACTTAGAGGAATACTATAGGACCGAAAATCAGATATTGATGATCTGAAATAACATAGATACACCAGATTCAATATTGAGCTCCTAGAAGGCAAGAAAAAGCTAGATCATGTGTTGTCAAGGGTTGCAAAGGACCAGAATTTCTAAGGCAGCAAAGCAGAGCAAGGTGAAGTAGGGGGTAGCATGACAAGATCAGAAACTAAGGTGCATAACAATAGTAAGAAGTTCATCATATGAAGTCTTCAAGTGGGCAGCACTGCATACAATCATTGTAAAGGTATCATTGTACTAAGTCATTGTAAATACATTATTGTAAAAATTGTACTAGTGTCTATCTGCCAAGGGTTGAAGAGGCAGTGTTGGGAGGTCTAGGATCATCATTAGGTGGTTGTGTCAAAGTTGGGTTATGGTCTAGTATATCTTCTTCTTCTACATCATTCTATATCATTGTAAAGTGGACCATTTTCCGTGGTACGGGAGTCCATTCTTCTTTTATTCTTCTATAGGGTGGTAGGGTGGTGCTAGGGTGAGTTGTAGCTCATTGGGTGTTGGGGCATCCGTTCAGTTGACTACTAAAGAATCTCGGGTGTTGGAGCATCCATCCAGTGGGAGCTGGAGAAGAATGCTTTTCTAGATTCTAGGAAGTTGGAGCTTTATTTTCAATTGGAGTTGAATATTAAAGAATTATTAGAAAAGCATTAGGTGGTTTTTGTCCCGGAGTGGGTTTCCACCTTAAAAAATGTGTGCATTTGTGTTCCTTTTGTTTACTGCTATCATTGTACAAACAATGATAATAATTGAAGATTAACTAATGCTCTAATTGAAAGGAATACTGATTCACCCCCCCTCTCAGTATTTCCAACAATTGGTATCGGAGCTTGGTTCCTTCAATAGCAGTTTAACAGCTGGAAGGAGGTCATGGAGCATACCAAGAATGGTGTACCTCTATTCAATGAAAATAATTATGTACTTTGGAAAGGAAGAATGGAGGTCTATCTCTTGGCGCAAGGTTACGAAGTATGGGACACTATTCAAAATGGATTTACATCAACTGCGGATGAACAAGGTAAGAAGAATTTGGTAAATGATGCAAAAGCAAAGAATATTATTATCAATGGAATTATTGAATCTACTTATCATAAGGTGTTGGGTTGTAAAACTGCCAAAAATGTATGGGACAAGCTTGAGAATATATATGCAGGTGACTCAAATGTCAAAGAAGCAAAGCTTCAAATCTATAGAGCAAAATTTGAGCAACTCGGAATGAAAGAAGATTGCAACATTGCTGCATACTTTCAATACGTTGATGAAATAACCAATACTCTGGAAGGATTGGGAGAGCCAGTTGACGAGAAGACTATTATACGGAAGATTCTTAGAACGTTACTAGGGAGATTCAACCCAAAGGTATCGGTCTTAGAATATAGTGCAAATCTGGACAAACTCAGCAAGGAAGAATTACATGGAGTTCTCATAGCATATGAAATGAGACTTGATGAAGAAAAGGGTACTTCAAATCTAGAAACTGCGTTCGTTGCATCTAAGCAAACCAATAAGGAAAAACAACCTTCAATTGAAATGACATGCACCTGCAAGTGTGAAGAAAAGGGAGATGATGGAGAAGGTCTTTCAGATGAAGAATATGCTTACTTCACGAGAAAACTACAAATTGGTAAGGGAAAATTCAAAGGTAAACTTCCATTGATATGTTTCAGTTGTAATGAGGTTGGGCATTTTGCAGCAAAATGTCCAAACAAAAGTAATGGCAACTCAAAGAGAAAGAAAGGCTTTAAGAAATTCAACAAGCAAGGATCCAAAAGGAACTTTCTCTCTAAAGAAGATAGCTCATCATCCGATGAAGACAATGATAGTGAAGAAGAAGCCAATGAGAGAGTATTATTTATGGCCAAGCACAATAAGCAAGAGGTATCAAACAACGAAGAAGAAGGATGGACCATAGACGAATTTTATGAGGAAGAAATCAAGCTTATAAAAGATCTCAAGGCGGAGAAGATCCATTCCAAAACTCTTGAAGAACAAGTTCAAGGTCTCAAAATTGAAGTTGAAGAACAAAAATGCATTAAAGAGTCACTTCAAAAGAAGTTGGAAGAAAGCAACCAAGAAAGGGAAGAATTAGAAGCCGAAGTAGTCTCACTACGTGAGGAAGTGAAGAAAGGAAAAATTATCCAAAACTATGCCAATAGCTCAAGGGCATTGGAAGAACTCATCAACAATCAATGATCTTACAATGAAAAAACTGGCATCGGTTACAAAGAAGAAGAAGCAGGACCTTCTACAACAAAATACAATGAACCTATGAGATTTGACATGCATGTAGACTTCATTGGACAAGATTCACAAGAACAGCCTTGGAAGACAATTCCTCAACAAAAATTTCCATCCAGGTACCAACATATTTTTTATGGCTACTATTATTCATGTGGAAAATTTAGTCATAAAGCTGTAGTATGTCACACGTACCCTAGGAGCGAATACAATTCTAGGAGATTTGTCAAATATGAACCTCCCAGGGCTCAGCGAAACATCAATAGATTTGAACATTTAAGAAATAATATTGAATGTTACAAATGTCGAAACTTTGGACACATAGCCAAAGACTGCAGACTTGAAAATCCTCTAGAAGAATCTTCGAAGCCATAGAACGAACGAACATGGAAGAAGAAGAAGAATGATAATTGTGCTCTTGCTTTCAAGGCTCAAAAGAACAAAGATGTGTGGTATGTTGATAGCGGCTGCTCAACGCATATGACTAGAGATAGAAATAAATTTGTATCTCTGAAAGAGAAGAAGGATGGAACCGTGTCCTTTGGAAATGATGGATCTTAAAATTTTATAGGATCAGGTATTGTCACTCTCAGAAGTAAAGATGCTCTAGCCAAGAATGTTCTGTTGGTTGAAAACATGAATCACAATTTGCTTAGTGTTGGAAAAATGTGTGATCAAGGACACACAATACTATTCAACTCCACAAAATGTGAAATCAGGAAAGGCATGTTTGGTGAAATTGTGGGTACAGCAAGTTGAGCTCCAAATGAAAAATATGTTATGGATAAAGCAACTGAAGCATGTCTAATAACTAAAGAGGATGATATAATAATTGGTAGCAATGATGATCGACTAAGTAAGAATTTTTCTACAAAGGTGCAAAGTGATTTCAAGATGTTTTTACTTGGTGAGCTGACATACTTCTTAGGGCTTCAAATATCTCAACAAGAGAAAGGAATATTTATATGTTAAGCCAAGTACATCAAGGAAATGCTCAAGAAATTTAAAATGGAAGATTGCAAACCCATCCTTACTCCAATGGTAACAGGTTGCAAATTGAGCATAGACGAGTCATCTAAGGATGTAGATCAAAGGTTTTACAGATCTATGATTATTATTCTTCTATATTTAACAGCCTCCCAACCAGATGTTATGCAAGCAGTTGGACAAATAGAAAGATTCCAAGCAACACCAAAAGAATCACATATTAAATATTCTCCAGCATTGGAATATATTTTCCAGAAGCTTGGGATTCTCCCAAGTTCTCATTATATTTCCTTTTTTAGAATATAAAGGGGGAGTGGAAGTAGATTACAGGTCTGCAGGACGGTTGTGTGTCAGGGGGAGTGGAAGTGTGTACAGGTCCGCAGGATGGTTGTGTTTCAGGGGGAGTTACCCTTTGCCATTGATGTCAAAGGGGGAGTGAATGTTGTAGGAAGAGGTGTCATGATCACAGGGGGAGTACTTGTGTTCCCATCAATTCCAAAGGGGGAGATTGTTGAATAGTGGTTGTCATTGATGTCAACCCAAGAAGTACCAGGGGCTAACCCAATATTTCATGGGAATTTTGACCTACAAAATTAATATATTCTGGGTCAATAATGCTTTTGATGGTTTCTACTTGTCAAGATGTTTCCTTTGATATATGGCACACCATGTAATTCTTCACGGTTTGAGAAATATTCATGTTTGAAGTTTGTACCCCTAGTTAGTGGGCTAAAACCCCATGGGGTTGGGGCATGGGTCATTGAAAATCATAATTAATATTTTTTAAGCTCCTAAAATCCCTCCCACATTCACTTGTTGAAGCCCCTCTCAACCTAAGAATTTATATAAATTGTGATCCTCATTTCCTCCTTATGCAAGGGATTTTGCCATCTGAAATAGGTAATCGTGGAATTTTCGCTCTAACTCTTTTTATACAAAGGTTCAGAAGCTGAAATTTTTATGAGGCAAAGCTGAAATCCGGAGGAAGCCACTGTAAAAATTTCAGATCAAGTTGCACAATATTTTTGAGATATGATCTGTGGAAGTCAGGGTTTTTGTAGGCTCCTGAAATTCATCTCAAAGAAGTGACCTTGGTAAAATCGTCATAAATCTCTCTCTGAGTATCAGATTGAAATTTCGTAAAAAGTGGAAGACAGTGAACAGTCTATAGTTTTTTTCTATCAATTTCAGAGCCAAATGAAGAAACAATGACACGTGGCATGCCATAGAAGTGTGCTCTGCTAAAATAATCCATAATTAGGGCTTTGTGAGATATTGGGTATAAATCTCTCTTGAAGAATCCAAATTGGGTCAGACCTATGGCATTGGAAAGAAGACTTATAGGACTACTATAGGACCAAAAATCAGATATTGAGGATCTGAAATAACAGAGATACACTAGATTCAATATTGAGCTCCTAGAAGGCAAGAAAAAGCTAGATCATGTGTTGTCAAGGGTTGCAAAGGAACATAATTTCTAAGGTAGCAAAGCAGAGCAAGGTGTAGCAGAGGGTAGCATGAAAAGAGCATAAACCAAGGTGCATAACAGCAGCAATAAGTTCATCATATGAAGTCTTCAAGTGGGCATCACTACATACAATCATTGTAAAGGTATCATTGTACTAAGTCATTGTAAATACATTATTGTAAAAATTGTATTGGTGTCTATTTGCCAAGGGTTGAAGAGGCAGTGTTGGGAGGTATAGTATCATCATTAGGTGGTTGTGTCAAAGTTGGGGTTATGGTCTAGTATATCTTCTTCTTCTACATCATTCTATATCATTGTAAAGTGAACCATTTTCCTTGGTACAGGAGTCCATTCTTCTTTTATTCTTCTATAGGGTGGTAGGGTGGTGCTAGGGTGAGTTGTAGCTCATTGGGTGTTGGGGAATCCATTCAGTTGACTACTGAAGAATGTCGGGTGTTGGAGCGTCCATCCAGTGGGAGCTGGAGAAGAATGCTTTTCTAGATTCTAGGAAGTTGGAGCTTTATTTTCAATTGGAGTTGAATATTAAAGAATTATTAGAAAATAAATAGGTGGTTTTTGTCTCGGAGTGGGTTTGCACCTTAAAAACTGTGTGCATTTGTGTTCCTCTTGTTTGCTGCTATCATTATACAAACACTGATAATAATTGAAGATTAACTAATGCTCTAATTGAAAGGAATACTGGTTCACCCCCCCCCCCCCCCACCTCCCTCTCAATATTTCCAACATTCCAGAGCGTTTGTTACAACCCACAACCATAAGGAATTATGATAACTAATAAAAAAAACAAGTGGAAAACCCACAACACCATGACTATCTAAGAAATGGCAAGGTCAGGAAAAACCATTGTCCATCCAGGAAATCCTCCATGACAATGAAATATCACAACCAAATATCCACATTCATATACCATGCATGCAAAAACTAGCAAGGAAATCATGCATGCAACTCGATACCTACAAAGAAATCCCATTGTAGATGTTGATTGTGTTGTTCCCTTGCAATTTCTTACTTTTCTTTTCCTTTTTTTCCCAAATCCAATGAAAAATAGAGTGATCAAAGCATGCTCCAAGATTTATTTAAGTGTACAAGTGTATGAGAGAGAGAGAATAGAGAGAGAGCTCCAAGCTAAAAATCACAAAGGGTTTCACATACTGACAAAAATTGTGAACTGATCCTCATAAGCCTTTTATCATTGAGGTCTCTATTTTTTCATTTTTCTTTAATTTTCCTTCAATTTACTCTTAATGTAAATTTGTGACCTTTCATCTTCCTTTTCTCCTATTTTCCATTATTTCATAAATAAAATGCCAATTACTGCCACATTACCTTTTCCAATTTCCATAGCCATTAATTTATCACAAGTGATCCCTATCACTATGTTTTCCCCCAACATTTATCTTGGAATACGTGTGTCGTGACCTTGGTTATTATTTTTTATTTACAAGGAAATCAACCAGGGGTTATTACAAACCCCTCCCCCTTGGGGGAACACCATCATCGGTGTTCAATGAAACTTATAAACCAACAAAACATATTTTTCCCATGGATATTTATAACACAACTTGATGAAACATTTACATCATATTATAATGCTAAATACATAATCAACATAGCATGAACATCAGACCGCTTATTGGAGCTTTATAACACAACTCGATGCAATATTTAAGACATAAATATGCATATATAAATATACGTAACAAAAAAAACATAAAAAAATATTCAAATTACATCCACTCAACCAAAAAATAGAGAAGTATACATAGCCCACTTCTGATCTACCATCTTGCATGTAGATTCATCTGGAAACCACATGCCCTAAATAATGAACATTTTTCTAAAAGAAACTGCATTTACTAAGTTTTTCATACAACTGATGCTCTCTCAACAATATTAATACTAATTATAGATGTTCTGTATGCTCTTCCTCATTCTTAGAAGATATCAATATGTCATCAATGAATAAAATGAAAAACTTGTCAAGATAAGGGTGAAAAAAACTATTCATCAAAGACATGAAAGTAGTTGTAGCATTAGTCAAACTAAAAGGAATTAAAACAAAATCATAATGCCCAAACCTGGTCTGGAAGGCAATCTTGTATATGTCCTCTTCTTTGTTGTGTACCTAATGGTATCTTAATCTCAAATAAATCTTCGAGAACACTACTTCTCCCTTTAGCTGATTGAATAAGTCATCAATCCGTGGTAAAGGGTACCTGTTCTTAATCGTCCCATTTTTGAATTTCCTATAATCAATGGATAACCTGAGAGTACCATCCTTATTCCTCACAAAAAACATTGTTGCAACCCAAGGTGACACACTTGGCCTATTGTATCCCTTGTCAATAATTTCCTTCAACTACAATTTCAGTTCCACTAACTCTGGAGTGTTCATCCTGTACTTTAATGATAGTGTTGCCCCATGAATCATCTCAATAGAAAATTCCACTTCCCTTTAAGGCGGTAACTCTGAGATCTCTACTGGGAATACATCATGAAACTGATGCAAAAATTGGTACCTATTCAAGACTTCATCATCCTTAGATTTATCACTGGAAATATGAACTGAAAATAACATACATCCTTTACTAATGTTGTGCTTTGCCCCCATAACTGTAATCATTCTCACTGATGTAGCCTTCTTATTACCCTACAAAATTCTTTGTTCTCCATTATCGTCCAAGCACTCAATAGTATTATCATAGCATTCCACCTTAGTCCTGCATTAGCGGAACTTTGAGGTCTAAAATGGGCCTCCTAAGAAAAATTTATAACCAAAATAACTTTATAAGAACCAATAGGATTCAATATGATGATGTCAACCATGGGGGATGATTCACCATTTTTTAAGTAAAAGGGTAAAAATATTAAAAAATAATAAAATAATAAAACTACCTTTTCAACTCGTATTTTCAACTTATCTCCCAAAGTTTTTACTAAAATTTTGAGCGGGAGTACTTGTTGGATGAAAAATTTAATTCCTTATCGAAGGAGTACCTATGTTGCATACTTTTGATGGACCCTGCTACACGAAAAATGAGGAATACATGAAAAACATGATTGTAATCACTTTTTTTCATGTATTTCTCATTTTTCGTGTAGAAGGATCCATAAAAAGTATGCAACATGGGTACTCCTTGGATGAGGAATTAAATTTTGCATCCAACGAGTACTCCTGCTTAAAATTTAAGTAAAAAAGTTGGGAGATAAGTTGAATATATGAGTTGAAAAAGTAGTTTTTTTTCTTTTTTTCCCTCTAAAATTTGATGATGTAATCAAATATTATTTTATTATTTCCTTAGGAGGCCCATTTTATACCTCAAAATTCCCCTAATGGTGAATGTATAGCCAATACATACCCAAAAAAATATTGTATGATCCTAAAGGAAGTACATTTATGTGCGCTAATGTAGACATACTATTCAACGCAAATGCACAATCTCTTACCTATTGATGAACTCTTTTCTTATTACATGTAGCCAACTGCACTAATCAAGATTATACATTTAATTATTTATTAAATCAACACATATCCATCGTGTCAAGACTCATATAACTATATTTATATCGAGGGTCAATAAAAATAGAAAAAAATTGATCACAAAGCTTACCTTCCATCTCGATAACAGATTCCTGATGATCAACCTGCCTATTATCCAATGATGCATAAATTCGAGGCGTACTTTGTCCAACATCCCCAAATGCATGTGCATCCTGAGAACTATAAATCTGTGGTCTTCCACCTTGATGTTGTGGACAATCTCTCTTGCGATGATCTTTGCCACAAGTCCAACACTATAACGGATTCTTGCCATCACCTTTGTTCTGCTCCTCAGATTGAAATTGCTATACTCTGTCAGTTGCATTCAATTTATTGTGCAATGTTGCATTTTCCTTGTTATATTTATCCTATGCTTTTCCTCTCTTTTTAACCCACTTTCCCTTATTCTTAACATTACCTTTCCAATCCTTCTTAGACTTGGTCTTACGCTTCAATTTGTCATAAAAGTGCTTCAAATTTCTGATGAATTCCTCCAACAATCTAGGCTCATCAAACTCAATCCTATATTTGAATGATACGAACAACCCATTGATGAATCTCAAAATATTTTTTTTCCCCTCCTTAAGATGAGGCACATATCTCAACAACTCCAAGAATCTGCTAGTATACTCCTCATCGGTCATAGATACCATATTTAACTCATAGAACTCATTTTCCCTACCATCATAATATCTTTCAGATAGATTCTTCTTCCTTAAATTTCTCTCGAACTCACTCCAAGTCAAATCGTCTTCTTGAATGCCTCTGAAATTCTTCGCATCTTCCCACCAAATTTATGCTTTTCTTTAATACTGAAAGTATCTATCCTGGATTTCATATTCTTTGAGTATTCATGCAATCTAAACAAATTATTCATCCCAAGTAACCAATCCTCTACATCTCGCGACTTTTTCATTTCTCCATTGAATGTAGGAGGATTTTTTTTCTTGAATTCCTCTGGAAAGTATTACTTCACTCCTCCTATATGGATTATGATGGTGATGATGATGTTGTTTATTTGATATAGAACTAGAATATAACCCATGACCATCATCCCTTCTATCAGGTGTATCCAAGAACATACCATCTCTAACTGTATCATCCCTGCCAAGATTGTATCCTTATTGAGTCCTACTATCATATGCCCCATTAGTCCTTCCTCCTATCCATGAACGATGCTAAGTGGTCGTTGTCTCCACAAATATTACAAAATCTAAAGGATAATTGAATTAATATCTGCTTGTTTCTCATTTTGTGTGGAAAGTCTTTCTTGTGAATGAATTATTTTGTCATTATCTGCTTTACAACTTTTTATCTTTGCGATCTTTGCTTTAAAATTCTCAATGTGTTTGCTATGTGAGGGAAGTACTCATAACCATGCTAATCATCTGATATGTAGGGAGAATCATGTGAAATTTAGTCCACCATTTTTCTTTTCATCTTTAATCCTATACTTCCTGCAAATATAGCATGTCATATAAACCAAGCATAACATAATAAACATACCTCAGTGAAGTTCACGGGAGGATATCTTGTCTGGAAGATCAATATGAATTAGCACAACATGTATCTCTCTCTCTCTCTCTCTATATATATATATATATATATATATATATATATAATGATATCAATATATCTACATCATGCATGATAAAACTAACTGCATACAATGACCTCATGCATGAAAACCATAACCATGAAAATGCATACAAAACAACCACATAGAAAACTGACATGCATGCATGATACAAACATTCTACCCATCCACTCCAAGTGTTGAACTTGGGAGCTCTGATACCATTATATAACCACCCCTCTGATATCTACCCAGTTTTACTGGTCTATCATGGTAAAATTGAGAGGAATATATACTCATATATGACCGGACCTCCAAGCTTCACTTATGGAATTGGGGCCAAAAACTAAACATATCAACCACAAAATTACATCCTACAAGATTTACAATACAATCATAGGCTAAAAAACCACTCTAAGTGCCCAAATCCTATTGAATAGTTATTTCACTGACCTAGAATCCCAATCGCAAGCATAAAACCGCATCCATGCAATTTTAGGCCTCCAGTCACATGCATAACACTCCATCCATGCATATGCAGTCCAAATTTATATGTTCTAAGCATGCGATCCAAGAATCAATTCCACCTTTTTAGGGCTTGTCTCCATACCACTGCCCACAACTTAATGAGACTTTACAGAATGATAAATAACATAAATAAAAAGATATTCATCCAAAATTTGAACTAACAAGGTCTAACCATGATTGCCATTTCGTCAAACATATTTGGAACATGTAATCTACAAGTCATGAATGCATATCTGAACATAGGGGTCTGATACTTATCTAAGAATCGTAAATACCTTCTAATTCCCTCTCATAATAGATGCAATAACATCTATTACCTCATGCATTCATTAATAATTCATCAAAAAATCAAAACACATCAAGATCCATAGCCACTATACATCATATAACCAACTAATGAACAACATATACACCATGATAAAACAAACATCAAAGACACATAATAATAATTACAACTACTCATCGATATATAAGAGGAAAATAGCTCTTATTAACGAAGGAAAATCCAACTAAGTCAGGGACTTCCACGTACCACCCGACCATAGATTGTGCTGAACCAAATCTATCTTTCAACCAATCACCCCAGTTCCATATTCCAAGTGTCAATGCAAGGCATCATGGAATAAAACAACCAAAACCAAACCAGGGCTTCAAGAGGCCAACCCACCTCAACCATCAACTAGTGATTCCACCTCACATTCAGACATCGCTAACACCAACCATATCGATCTCTACCCAAATTTTCCTTCAATTTCATCCTTATGCAAATTTGTGACCTTTCATATTCCTTTTCTCTTATTTTCCATTATTTCATAAATAAAATGCTAATTACTCCCACTTTGTATTTTCCAATGCCTTTGCCAATTTCCATAGCCATTAATTAATCATAAGTGATCCCCGTCACTATGTTTTTTCCCAACATTGACTTGGAATACGCGTCCCGTGACCTTGGATATTATTTTTTATTTACATAGGAAATAAATAAGGGGTTGTTACAGTATTGTAGTATGAATTCTTTCACAAGTATCTGGAAAAAGTAAAAGGAAATTGAAGAATTGAGCTTAAATATTAAGAACCTCAATATTAATATTCACAACCCCCTCTGAGTAATTACTTATTCCAAAAAAATCTCTATATATTGAGATGCTTCTCCTATGGCTGCAAACTCATCCCGAATATCCTAAACATTGGTGAGAAAAGGATCAATGTCTTCAAACTTTTGCATTATGGTTTTTTTCAGCGTTTCCTTAAGGAACATCTTTTGTTGCTCGGAATAATTCTAATATAATATTGATAGAGCATCCCACATATCTTTGTTCATATTCTTGGATGATATTTGTGAGACTATATGGTCCTGAACACCATATAGGATCATTCACTTCACCTTGGCCATTTATTTATTGTATTATTTTAGTTGATCTGAATCACTAGGTACTACCACAATGTTATCTACATAGGTTTTCAGGCCTTTCTCATCTAGCATAAAGGACATCCTGGCCTTCTAGATCATATAGCTATAAGATCCCTCCAACCTGTCTTGATCTCTAATCCTGACTGTGACCATCTCTGCAAAATCTTGAACTAGGATAGAAATCACCCTCTTTCGCTTGCTCAGTTTCTAGCTCTGCTATTCACACCCCATTTTGGAGTAAGAATAAATGTTTAATACTACTTCTTGCTACTTTGATATATTGGATTTTTGAACTAGAAACCATATAAGATAAATATCCCTTTGTGTTTTCACTTTCTCTTCCACTCGACACTGATTCCGCTCTAACAAAATTCTGCAAAACCTTTCTGCACTCAGACAATAAATATGCTTAGCAAAAATACTGATCTGCTTCACCAAAATTTCTTCCTGGCTTCACCAATTCCTCTTGGAATTGCTACCAAGCTCTCTAATATTTCCTGCCACCTGCACTAGAGAAATCGAACCCCCTGCCCAAAAGTTAAAACTACTTGGAAAACCAATGAAAAAATATGGAAATCGAACTACGAAACTCGCTTTGAATTTTGACAACTTCATCCTTCCGCCTTTGAGATTCCTGTTTGATCAAGCTTGATCTGATACCATGTGAAAATTCCTAGAAATGCAACAACTAAAATTAATTCTCCTAATTTATTATTCATTTTATTAATTTACTTATTAATATCGAATTAATCACATTGCAATTTCTTCATAAATAAAAGTAAACATTGTGAAAATACAAAAATTGGAAGCTGAGAAATTCTAGCACACACCCAAAAATTATGATATCATTAATTTTGGACAATTGTCCCCGAAAAAACCCAATGTGGAAAAATCGATGCAATAGTGAGGGTTTTTATTATTACGCAACAAAAAACATTTTTAGTGCAATAAAATGTTGCCAAATTGGCAATTCTACCTAGGATAAACACTTTCAAAAATATACTGAGGGATTTTAGCCTCCCTCCAAGTAATCCCTACACCTAACTACCTCTCAAAAGCTAGAAGTCCAAACCTTCTGCGCAGGCCCAACGACACCTCTACGCAGACCCTCTCACGCATAGCCCATAACTGTTGCTGATCAAGTAATCCTACCTGATATTCACTGGGAAGTTGTTTCCTTGGTACTTTGGAAAATATTCCTGGCCTTTGGAACTGAAAATGACCTTCCTTTCAGTTAAATCAAACTTCCTTTCTTAAGGCTTTGCACTGTCGCTATACAACCTCTTGGAAACTAACTTTGGCCCTATCATTCTGACAATATAGAACTGGAAACCCCTCCGAAATACTACTCTACTTCCCCTCTGCCACATGCTACTCAGCCATTGGCTCAACCTCCACTATCGAATCAATTTTTCTACTAGGAATTTGATTTGCCTAGGCAATTGATTATCTGCACTGGTGTGTTCTCGATCTACCCATTCGCCTCTTCTTATAATCTTTAGTTGGGACTCCAACAAACAATATTAAAACTTAATGGATGGTTGAGATCATCTCTAAGTTGATCTGTGTGAGTTTCTAGAGAATATCACATTTCTCAATTACTTACTATTAATTGACCATTTTTCCTAATTTATACTTAGGAAAATTTTAATTATGGTCAATTAATTTAATTGGGCCATCTCTAGGTGGAATTTCCAGAAAAAATTTATGGTTTTTGGATAAATCATGTGTTTTATCCTCTCCACAAAGTTTCAAGACTAGAAAACCATCTGATGCTACAAAAAATAAGATCTGGTAACCTCGTAAATTTGGAAGCTACAGAGAAATTACAAGAACCAAGCTAGGAAAACCATCTTCAGTGATAAATAAAAAATTATCCTCTTTAATCCATTAAAGATAAAGGAAAACAAAAATAATTAACTACTTCAAAATTCTTAGGCTTATTACAACATATTGATGGAAAATTCAAGTAATAAAGGTAATGGATGAGTAATAGATGGTTAAAGCTGTATGCTAAAAGGGTTGAAAATGGGTGCCTAGAATAATGAAAAATTTGACAATTTGGAAACTCGTTACCTTTGTGCATTGTTCTCTATGATTAATAAAATCTTCTTCCTTGATTTTCTTATGAAACCTTAATGTGTTACTTCTCCAATTACATTCCTTGTGCCCATAGTTATTGCACTTATATCACTCAATATGATCCAAAAGGAGAGTGAATGAGTTGTATCTTCCAAAACTACCTTCATTAGTTTTGTTTCTCAAAAAACCATTCTATGAGGTCTTATAATATCCTCTATTTCTATTTCTCATATAATCGTTACAAAATATATACAATTTATTTCTTTATAACCAAAATTATTACAAGAAAGGAAATAGCCAAAAAATATATTTTGAAACCGATATGTGAAAGGCTTTCTTGGTGGAGAAACTCTACTAAATTAATTCTTGTTGATCTTGTGAGAAAAATTAGGTCTCTACTAGTCCTCATCTCTTTTCCTGGTGTTTATTTCACTATTCAATGTGTTTGAGAACATCATCATGAATTTTGGGATTTTATTCATTTTCCTCTTATGATAGATTTTCTCTTGGTTCTCCCTTTGAGGTCTTTTAATATTTCTTGAAGCCAATACTTGTTTAGATGAAAGGCGACATATGACAATTGAGAAAATCATCTAACATTTCGGCACTCTTTCCAAACTTAAAGCTTTTATCCAATTGATCATTTGTGTTTTCTAGTTCCTTTCTCAAGGAAATAAGGACTAATTCTAGCTTTTCACAATCTTCTTCCTTTTCTTTCCATGGACTTCTCACTACTTCTTCTATCTTCTTTGCCTCATCTAGTTTTGTCTTCAAAATGGAAACTATTGTTTTATCAAGATTATGATCCTTTTTCTTCTCATATTTATCCAATAGCTCCATATTATTTTTTATGAATCTTATCTATTTCTTCTAGGACACTAACACATTATGCTTCAAGGTTTACTTATCCATCAATGTCATTGTCTTATGAATGTATTTTATCTTCTTTATTTTCATCTTATTTATAAATATTATTTGCATCAATATCTATGAAAATAAGTTCTTATTTGTTAATAATATACACATATTTATCACTCTTTTTTTAGAAGTGATTATCTTCTCTAGAATAAAAAATTTCTTCTTCGAATATTTTCCTCTTTTGTGTCTATAAAACATGCTTTTGTTTTCATGCTCTTCTTCATCATCATTGTTATCAAAATTTTCATATGGAAATTTTGTACCAAAATTCCCTTTTCTAACACAATTAAAATATTTGACTGGTAGCTTATTTTTGTATTTTCTAGATCCTCTTGTATAAAATTGTAATATTCCAAAATTGGGATTGCTAGCAAAGCATGCCCGAAAAACACATTTTTCAGGAATGTATTCTACAAAAAACAAGATTAGCCCTTGCATATCTTAGATCTGATAATCTAAGATCCAAATCCAAGAGGAAATCAAAAACCAAACAAACTAGGTGAGATAAACAAGCCTCTCACACCTAGAATGGTTGGAAAATGCCCAATAATGGGATTGCAACAATATATAAACAATGTATTGTAGTAGTAGTAGGATAATAATGCATGGGATATGTTAATAAACACTTTAATAACAGTAATATATGCATCAAAAAGGAAAGTTATCTATCCCTTCAACCCAAAGTGGGGAAAAAACAATGATTTAAGCCCTAAAAAGGTTATTTTCAGAAATATGCATAAACCCAGAGGAAAGTGACGGTTGGATATGTTAGCGTAGGTCATGAGGGACTCCCATACCAAATTTCAGCTTAAAAAAATCATTCTATCTAAGTTAAACAAATCTCCCACTCCCGAAATGGCCTAAAAATGCCGATTTCCCATGGCCTAAAGTATGCAGAGTGTGACTGAAGCATATACAGTGTAAATTTTTGAAGGAATTAGGTGAAAATAAGTATGGAAATCAGTAAATCAGACCTATGATATGATTTATGCAATATATCAGAGAAATATAGAAGTTTAACATGGATCAAGGCTTCAAAATGAGATATTATAACACAAGAAAATGCAGAATGGGATTAACAGCATAATTTTCAGGAGGCTGAAGAAATATTTCATTATATCTCAGATCTAGGGCATATATTTACATAAAAATATAGATCTATATGCTAAAGAGGTTCTTCTTTACACTCCCCCTGGGGATCTCAGCAAAAGATGGATATCAATGAATAGATCTGAGATCTAAGCCACAGATCTGCAGTAATATTCAGAAATTTCTAAAGCATATGATACAAAACAGATCAAATATGAAATGAACATGGATTGGTTTTCCAATCCATCGATCACCATAGTGAAGGGAAGGGTTCCTTTCACCAGAGATCTTTCCTTCAAGCTGATACACAAAACCCCCACTGCAACTCTGCCTGAAGAAAGGATGCAATCTATTCAAGGAACTACGTATATTGTGATGTAGAATACTTTGGCCTGATGCCAAGATCAAAAATGAAGCTCAGACAATGGATGCACTCTTCCAGGAGGTTAAAAGACACACTCACTAAGAAGAGGCTCCAATACAAGCTACATCAGAACAGGTATAGAGTTCCACTTACTGTAGCTTACAAAAGCAAGAAAACCCTCACTGGACCTGTGTTGCAGTTGGAAGTAGAAGATTGGTATCCAACCAGATAATGGACAAGCAATACAAGCTCTCCCAAGAGCTCCTCAATGGGAAGATATGGGACTCCTAAACAGGAAATCCCAATGCAATCTAGGCTAAGCAGCCAAGAAAGATGTTTGTCTAAACATACATCAATTCAGAAATAAAATTATGAACAACCCCATCATGTTGCCTTCTCCTTCCTTTTATAAGACGAGGGCTTGCCAAAACCCTAAACTACCTTCTTTCATTTAACCCTTTTCACATGGAGGACCTCCTTCTAGAACTGCGATGATCATCCAGGAGGTTCAATGCATCTGGAATATGTTGTGATTTGGTCCTATTGACCCAGTCAAATGGCTCAATCCTATTTCACACATAAGTGGATTTTATTAAGACAACCCTAATTTTCCTCTGTTCACATTGGGCATGTATTTGTTATTTTATTAGGAGTTTTTGACCGTCCTTTACATAATTATTCTTTGAACAAAGAAAAAAAAATGAAATTGAATATTCCTATTAAAATATGAATATTATAGTCCTCCCCTCCAAAATGTTGTTTATCCTCAAGCAACTCACAAGGACTTTGTAAAATCTCCAATGGAGTTGTCTCCTCCCAAGAATGCAAGTCTTCCTTTGGTGGTTGAACCAAATAGTTGTCATCATGAAGTAATGGGAGATACATAAAAGAATCATATGCTGTCCATTGGTCCCTTCAAGGCATGAGAGATGGTAAACATTGGGCACTTCAACCCCAATGAGAAACTCCAATCTCCATGCTATCATCCAAGCAAAGTGAGACATCCTTGATAGCTCACAGAAATAGTCACCAATCCCCACCATATGCAATGTGTAGGGGCTCCATGGTTGGAAATGAGAGATAAGAATACTCAACTCACACAGTGTCTCCCTCCCTTTATGATACATATGGAGCTAATGATCCTGGGCTGCAACAATATAGTCCTCATGAAGCTAAAAGAAACTTGGAACTTCATGATTCCCTCATGGATCATAGTGAGCCTTCTTGCCCAATCTTCCATGCATATAGTGAATAGAGTATCTTCACCATATGTGCTCCAAAAGAAATATGGACCAAGTGTCATATGATATATCGGATGGTGACAATAGTCCCTCCCTTGAGACCAGTGTTGTCCATCATTTTTCTGCCTCAAATCATGGTGAAATAAGTGGTCATTCTACCACCTCCTTGCTGAAATAAGCTTCTTCAAAGCTTGAAAGTGATGGAGGATAATAGGTGTTGGCTGAACATGATTCCAGCAAAGCATGCCTTGCTCCGAGTGCTCCCTTGTGATATATCTCCTCTCATGACATAAGCCCAATACATGACCTTTTGCATAAGAAAACATAGTATAGAAGGTAGTAGTCATATAAGGCCCTATCCTCTTCTTGAAGTACAAATAAATATGGGAGATTGCATTCCCAATGGACACATCCATACAATGTGTCATTCCTCCCCTCATGTTCATAACAAGGATTGGAGCATTATTAACATCATGATATAAACAAGCTCCCTTATGCGACCTCATGAGAAGGTTACAATTTCTCCCAACCCAAAGTACATACATGAAATACATCTCAACCATAAATACATGTGAGCCCATGAGATATATCTCAAACAAAGGAAAATATATGGACATAAGATTTGACATATGATGTCCAAAATCTCTTCTTAACATCCACAACAACCATGCCTTCTTCTTATGCATCCTATCAATGAGACTCAAGGCATGAGATAAAGAAACATAAATTTTTGGGTAGTGACCAAACTTACCCAAAAACAACCAGCACAGCCATGCTTCTTGCTGGCCTGTATCATAGATCTGCAAGGGGTTTGGCAACCTATTGCTCCATACTACCATCCACTCATCCCAATGTGGGTGATGGATCTCATTCTACCATGGCTTGGTATCCTCCTAAGGTAGGACACCATGCTCCTCCAACTTTTGAAGAACTTTGCACCTCATGAAATGTTGAAGTGAAACTCCAATTGGATCTCCTGATGAGACCTCATCCTCATGCACGGCCTTCCAAAACCAAAGAGGCTTTGGATCTCCTGCAATTAGAAGTCTTTCTTTGAGCTATGGCATGCTCATTAAGAGAGTGTCACCTAGATAGGAGAAATATTTTCTCATCCCAAGATGTCCACCCTTTGAAATTTCTCCCTCCATGGCTTCCTGAATAAAGCTGGCATCTGAATGTTCCCTTGAGGAATGGGTCCCTAACTTTTCACTACTGCTCTTGGACAGCACAGTGAAACCCTAATACTCTATATTGGTAGCAAGTGATGATCCTGGGTCATACAACAACATATTCCCACAATCTTCTGAAAGATTTGTTGTAATAATAGAAAGTAGAAATGTAACCATACCTTTCTAGACTTTGGGAACACCTTGCATGGCTCAAAGAGTTCTTTATTTCACAATGTTGACCTCCTCAATTGCAAGTGTTGAAGGCTGCTCCTCCAAGTCTGTCATAGTGTTGGTGCAAATATCCTCAACAGATAGTGAGGACTTCTCTTCCTCAAATCTCTCGATCACCCTTTTACTGCAAGGTCTCTTCTCTTCCTTCATCTGGATGAATTGAGGAAAAGTTAGAGTCTCCTTGAAGGCTCTAGAGTGACACTTGTATTCTGTCAAGTACCTACTTGGAATATCATATTCTAAGTGCTCTTCTTGCTCTTCACTCCCTCTATGAGAATAGGAAGTGCCTGGTCCTTCTTCTTCTTCTTGAAACCTTCTAGACGTCTCACTGTAGCTTTCCTCTTTCTTCTGTTCAACCTCTTTGTAGAGGCTCTTCTTAGATATGAAAAATGATGAGAGTAATCTCATCCTCTCCATCATTCTGAACTGTAATCCTTCTCTTTAGTCTTCTAATAGCTAGATCTCACTGGTTGAGCGAGAGATCATGCTTTGATACCACTGTAATATTCCAAAATTTGGATTGCTAGCAAAGCATGCCTGAAAAATGCATTTTTCAGGAATGTATGCTATATAAAACAATATTATCCCTTGTATCTCTTATATATGATAATATAAGATCCAAATCCAAGAGGAAATCAGAAACCAAGAAAACTAGGTGAGATAAACAAGCCTCTCACACCTAAAATGGCTAGAAAATGCCCAATAATGGGACTGCAACAATATATAAAAATTGTTTTAAAGTAGTAGTAGGCTAATAATGCATGGGATATGTTAATAAAAACTTTAATAATAGTAATATATGCATCATAAAGGAAAGTGATCTATCTCTTCAACCCAAAGTGGGGAAAAACAGTGATTTAAGCCCTAAAAAGGTTATTTTCAAAAATATGCATAAAAACATGGGAAAGTGACAGTTTTATCTGTTAGCTTAGTCATGAGGGACTCCCATACCAAATTTTAGCTTAAACAAATCATTCTAGCTAAGTTAAACAAATCTGCCACTCCCAAAATGGCTTAAAAATGGTGATTTCCCATGACCTAGAGTATGCAGAATCTGACTGAAGCATATGCAGCATAAATTTCTGAAGGAATTATGTGAAAATAAGTATGGAAATATTAAATCAGAACTATGATATTATTTATGCAATATATCAAAGAAATACAGAAGTTTTACATGAATCAAGGCTTCAAAATGAGATACTACAACACAAGAAAATGCAGAGTGGGATTGACAGCGTAATTTTCAGGAGGCTGAAGCAATATTTCATTATATATAAGATCTAGGGAAGATATTTACATAAAAATATAGATCTATTACAGATATATATGCCAAAGAGGTTTTTCTTTACACTCCCCCTGGGGATCTCAGCAAAAGATGGATATCAATGAATAGATCTGAGGTCTAAGCCATAGATCTGCAGTAATATTAAGAAATTTATGAAGCATATGATACACAGAAGATTAGATCTGAAATTAACATGGATTGGTTGGCCAATCCATGGATCACCATAGTTAAGGGAAGGGTCCCTTTCACTAGAGATCTTTCCTTCAAGTTGATACACAAAACCCCCACTGCAACTCTGCCTGCAGAAAGAACACAGTATCTTCAAGGAACTGCACATATGGTGATGTAGAATACTTTTTCCTAATGCCAAGATCAAAACTAAAGCTCAGATAATGAATGCACTCTTCTAGGAGGTTAAAAGACACACTCACTGAGAAGAGGCTCCAATACAAGCTAGATCTGAACAGATCTAGATTTCCACTTACTGCAGCTTACAAAAGCAAGAAAACCCTCACTGGATCTGCATTGCAGTTGGAAGTAGAAGCTTGGTCTCCAACCAGATAATTGACAAGCAATACAAGCTCTCTCAAGAGCTCCTCAATGGGAAGAGATGGGACTCCTAAACAGAAAATCCCAATGCAATCTAGGCTAAGCAACCAAGAAAGCTGTTTTTCTAAATAGAGAGAAATTCAGAAATCAAATCATGAACAACTCCAACATGTTTCCTTCCCCTTCCTTTTATAAGATGAGGGCTTGCCAAAACCCTAAACCACCTTCATTCATTTAACCCTTTTCACATGGAGGACCTCCTTCTAGAACTACGCTGATCATCCAGGAGGTTCAATGCATTTGGACTATGTTGTGATTTGGTCCTGTTGACCCAGTCAAATGGCTCAATCCTATTTCACACACAAGTGGATTTTATTAAGACAGCTCTGATTTTCCTCTGTTCACATTGGGCATGTATTTATTCTTTTATTAGGAGTTTTTGACCCTCCTTTACATAATTATTCTTTGAACAAAGAAAACAAAATGAAATTGAATATTCCTATTAAAATAGGAATATTACAAAAATATAACAATAAGATTTGATCTGATCTTGTAATGTAATAAAAAAAAATACTGAATCCTTCTATGTAATATCCCAAAATAGGGAATTTCTACAACAATGAGAATATCTTAAGATATTCAAAAGTTGGAGACCCAACAATACATAAACATGCCAATGGAGTAACAGTGATACAATAATACCAAGAATGCCAGAAGATTCACATAACCATTACATTATATTGTAGCAGCAACAATGTATACAAGATCTTGAGCAAATTGTCTCTCAAGCTAGGAAATATAGCCTCAATAAAACATATACATGATAAATGGAGAAATACTGCTACATGAAATAAAACATGGCTATGACTACGCAGTATATGAAGTATAACTACTGCAAACTAATGTAAATACATGAATATAGCAATGTAGAGCTCAAAAAAATAGGGGGGAGAAAGATCTCAACCCCTAGATACAACACTACACAATCCTTAGAAGGATTGGCTGAAATACATACAAAATGGAAATTCTATAGAAATGCCAGAGTTGTTGGGCAGTAGCTGCAACTCAAAAAATAGAAACAGATGAAGATAGCTGATGATGCTATAAATGATGGCTGAATCTCATACAAAGGATCTCTTAGGTGAAAGGCTGATCCAATCCCTGAAGATCTCACCCTCCAAAATAGTGGAGCAAGTCCCCACTGCAATTGCACTCAGAAAAAACGTAGTCTAGAGAAGGGAATGCACTGTTGGTGAAGGGAAGTACTTGACCTGATGCCAATGATCTGCAATAAGCTCAAGAATCTCCCTCACTAACCTCCCAGAGGAATAGAAGCTCCCTCCTTTGAAAGATGAGCCAAGGAAATGGTGTTGTGGAGTCTTCCACTGCAACACCCTACAACACAAAGTTATCCTACTTCAGGAATAATGCTGTGACTGAAGGAGGTGGCTTTGGCCTTGAGCTAAGGAACGTGAAGAATGAATAAAAATCCCTCAAGAGGCCTCTCAAGAAGGATAAGGAATCCTAAACAATAATTCCTTGGCAACTCTACTAACAGCAGGAGAATGCATAATGTATGAATAGAAAATGAAATCGATAATCCAATTCATGAATAACAATGGCTTCCTTGCCCTCCTTTTAAACAAGTGAAAGCTTTCTCCCCATGGGTCCCACTCATTAGGGTTTCCTCCACCAAATATCCTCTTCCTCATTCACCCTATGTTGTCTTCCATGTAGAAATGAAATAACTCAGAAACAGATTGTAGAAAACATAGATACAGAACCAGACAAAACCATGGCAGAAAAGAGGCTTCAGCCTCATGGCATTCTCATCATTCTCTCTTATTAAAGAATTTAGTTTAAAATTTAAATAGGTGAGAGAAAATTTCTTAAGATAGTCCGAGCTATCTTAGACTCCTTTGGTTGAGATAATTTCTCACCAAAAACCCACCAAGATAGAAGTTATTAAACAAACTCCAATATTTGAGGAACAACCCAAGAGTTAGGCACATATTCCTAACTTGGAATATTTAATTAATTAATTTATTATTTTGGATTTATTATTGTTATTTGAGAGAGGTTAACATTCCCCCCTTCAATGAAAAATCCAAAATAAGAACGAGGAACCATCTTCCAAGTTCTCATGTTGATCCTCAAAAAACATTGCCTGAAAAACCGCCAAAGCTGGATGCTGAAAAACTGCAATATGAAGAGACCATGAGTCAGTTGTATGTCTGATTCATCTCTGAATTTCTCTTGACAAATCCATCAAGTGCCAAGTTGCAAAAGGATCCATCTGTCCTTTGCATGAAATCAGCATCCGTTGTCCACTGACAAAATTTGTTCAAAGCCCACTGGCCGATGATGTAAAAAATGACTCACTGTTTCTTTTGCTGTGCTGAAAAACTGCTCACTGCTTCTTTGCTGTCGACTGCCCACTGGCAAATTTTTTGATGCCCACTAGAAATTTTTCTTATGCCTACTGGTTGTTGAAGATGCCCACTGGCTACTTTTGTTGATTTTGTTGAGACTTTCAGTCTGACAACCACTGTCAATCTCATTGACATTTTCCCCCCTTTTTCAACTGAAAAGAGAGACAATTCTCTGGAAAGTTTTCCTGAACTCCCCCCCTTCAAGTGTAGGAGATTTACACTGGTGTACTTGTTGAGTCTCAAAAGTGTTTTCCATATTCATACATATTTCCATTATGTCATTACCATTTAGCTCTCATTTCATAACTATCTGACCTAAAACCCTACATCAAGTAACCATTTTCATAAATATATGGGTTAGGATCCTTGTCTTCCAAAGTTATTTATTTTATGTGTTTAAATTGAATTTATGATTAGAAACTAGAAAATTAACATAGTTTCATATATCTATATATGTGTTATGAGTTTTGTGACACGTGTAGGTCAAAAAGAAGCTTCTAAAATACCTTTATGTGGCCTCCCAAAACCAAATTCGAATTTGAGTGGAGAAGATCATGGGATCATGGGGACATGTGTCTCATTTCCTTTTTGTATTGAAACTCTAAAAATATATGTGTCTCATTTCTTATTTGTATTGAAACTCTAAAAAGACATGTGTCTTATTATTTCCTATTTTGATTGTAACTCTAGAGATAAAGGGAGAGATTCTTGGACTCTCATTAATGAGATAACTTCTCATATTTTTGTATAAATAGGGGAAGCTTTTTCCTATCAAGGGTTGTGAAAAATAGGAGAAGAAGAGAAAGGATTAGAGATTGTTTTGTAACAAAGCTTAAGATGGAATGGGATGTAGATTTGTGAGTTTATCAATAAAGAAGTTCTTTGATGTTGTTTTGATCACATCTTCAAGGAGAAAAGGATTACACCGAATTGGTAGCAGAGGGCCCCTGCTATTTGAGGAGGTTTTACATGTTTACTAGATAATTCATTGTCAATTCTGTTTTTTCATATTTCCTTACTTGGATTGCTTTCTGAAATCATAGTTTTTAGCATTATTTTTCATGTCATTTGCTTAGATAAATGATCCTCATGATATTGCAGTTAGTCTCTTTCTCAAGCTCTTCCAATACATCTCTATTAAATGAATGAGATTCAATTGTGATATTTTGAGTTATTAACATTTCATTTTCTGTTATTTAGTTAAAAAGAAGATCCTCATTATACTACAGTTAGTCTCTTTCAAAAGCTTTTCCAATAAACCTATAATTCACGAATGAGACTAAGTTGTAATATTTTGATTTATTGATTGTTTTGCTTCATAGAATATCCTTATCACATTATGATTAATCTATTTCAAAAATCTCTTCCAATAAACCTCTAACTCATGAATGGAATTTAGTTGTAATGTTATAAGTTGTTTCAGCATTTCCTTTTATGTTTTAGGAGATCTTCATTGCATTAGAATTACTCTTTTTCACAAGCTCTTCCAACAAATCTCTAACTAAATGAATCAGATTAAGTTGTAGTGTTTTGAGTTACTTTTCATTTCTTGAATGTTCATTTAGAAGCTGTAATATCCATGGATTTGGACTCTCTGTTTTCATCATTTTCTAATTAGGAACAGAACTTGCAAATAAATTATGATTTAATTCATTTATTAACATTTCATTTTCTCCATTTTGACATAGATCTAACTTCGTATTTTTAGCATACAGTAGCATACTAATAATCAAAGATAAAAACCCCAAAACATCAATAAAACACTAAAAACAACGAAGTAAGAAAAAGGGATACTTAGGCACATATAGTGCATCACACTTCATCAGTTTACTAGCCCTGGTTGATAATTTATGTTAGCAAATTAGGACACTAAATTGATTAAACATTTTGGTGCCATTGTTGTGGAAGTGTAACTAGGTAGCCTTATTTCCTACTTCTAAAAAAAAAAAAAAAAAAAAATTCTCAAGTATGCTCTCCTCCTGCACTTTGTGTGATCTAGAGGATCAGAAAAATAATTTTTATGTTAAAAATAATAATAAATTATGTTTTCATCATTTCATTTCATTTTACAATAAACTTTAAAAATGATGAAAAATTTTAATTTCAATAATTGTTTTGTTTAATGAAATATATATGTATATTTTTGAATTTTTAAAAATATAATATATATTTTTATTAACAAATCAATTAAAAAATAAATAAATAAAAATAAATAAATAAATTGGCTCATGGAAATAAAACCCATGCATACACATGAGGCCAGCCTTTGGCTTGGCTTTACGCATATATGCAGGCCTTCAATCCACACAAAGACCCATGCACTACAATTTAAAAAAAAAAGAAAGAGAGAACTTTCTCTTATCCATATTTGTTTTTCCTCAAACAATAGTTATTAGAAAACATTTAAAAAAAAAATTACACACAATGAAGGCATATCACATGAAGAAACTGTTGATGAAGGGAAGATTGCAAATTGTTGATGAGGAGACGATTGCAAATTGCTGATGAAGAGAAGATCACAAATTCAATTGCAGGGACAGACAATGGAAGTGTATCATATGAAAAAATTGCTGATGAAGAGAAGATTTCAGACTGTTGATGAAGATAAGATTGCAGATTCCATTGCAAGTAATTGGAATAAGGGAGATCGATCTGAACTTCTCTGTGAGATACAAGCCATTACACTTCAAAACTTGCAAATAAAAACAAATAAATCCACAAGTAATTGTCAGAAAACGAAATGCGTAATTGTAAAAAACACCCGATTTTAAAACGAATTTTCTGAGCAAACCGAGGTGAATTAGAAAAAACTAAAACATGATTTTTTTCGAGAATGGGGTGAATTAGGTAATATTGTAACAACTTTCTGAAATTCGCAGCCATTTGGGAGAAATTCAGGGTTCTTCGGAGCACTAATTTGCAGTGTGCGTGAGAGAAAAATGTTTTTTTTTTTTTTATGAAAAGAGTCACGGTTTTATAAAATTCAATTTTGAGAAATAATCAAGGATTTGATTTCCTTATTTGAAGGAAAATGTGGCAGAATTCATCTGTGGTGGCACATGATGAGTGACAAATAGATCATTTGAGGTAAATACATTATCACATGTGCATCAAATGCAAGTTGTATAGATTGAGAAGGATTCTGCCTTCATCTCCTTCATAGTTAGGAACTTGACTTTAGAAATCTCAAGATTTTTATTTTTATCTTGCATGAAAGAGGCATTGGCATGACTTTGTTTCAAAAATATTCATAAGGAAAATTATTTCATCCATGCTTTATTTCATTAAAATAATAATAATAATAATAATAATTATTATTATTATTATTATTTAAAAAATAAATAAATAAAATAAAATAAAATCTTTATTAATAATTTCTTTTAAAAAAAATAAAAATTCTTCTTAATAATGGTTTGCAGGACAATTGGAAGATTATTTAGATGATTTGTAAACATTTGGCATTAATATTGTTGATGTGTATTTTTCTATAAAGTTTTAACTTGTAGAACACATTGAATCTTTGTGATGCCAATTGTTTTACTAAGCACAGTGCATGAAGTCATCCGACAATAGGGAGTTGATTTATTTTTCATGGTTATTCTTTAAAAATGGATTGCTATCGATATTATGAATTGGACCGAATATAGAACTTTTTGATTTACCTTAATCTGTTTCATTTGACATTTAATTTTTGCGTAAGAATCAGAAAGAAATTAGCTACTTCTTTTTTAACACACTTATGTTCTTTATGTCAAGTTTTTTTTTTGCAGATTTGGGATGATCGAATGATCATTGAAGGAAACTAATTGTGCGCATGATTGGTTTTCAAAGGATCGATTTCATGAGAAATATAAGAACAAGTCCAAGTTCATATCCATCAAGACCATTACTTTTCCTCCCTTTTTGAATTGTAAATCCAACCAAGAAATTCAAAGCAAACCACCATTATTTTCTCAGCAAGAGTTAGTTGTTCATTTTCTTTCATTCACATACACTTTCTATTACTTTTTGTCTACTCCACAAATAAAAGCAAGAAGCTCACCTACATGCTTATTTCCCATTGTCATTTTCCATTTCCATTTTCCTTTTCCTATCCTTTTCATTTTGCAAATAAACCTTGCTTCAATGCAAATATTGAATCCATAGTCCTTCAAAAATTATTCTTTCATGCTAGCGTTAGATAATGGAGGATTCCTTAAGGTCTCCCTTCTAACAAGTCTTGGCCTATCGACATTAGCACATTATCTAGGTCCAAGACTAGAGTCCTTAATAGTACCTTAAGGCTTGTATGCATTAATGGCAAGTTCTCTCGCTAACAATCATGGGAATACATCAATGTCCCTTGATCATCAGATCTTGTAAGTGGCTCGACATCAGCCCATTTATTCGCACTTTGCAAGATGTACTTAGGTACCTTGGCACTCATTGACATTAATGGTGAGTTTGCCTCGCATTGGTTAACGACATTCATCAATGGTCGGTAATCCAATGACTTCTCTTCATACTAGACATCAACACATTTATTCGCATGACTAAAATTGTACCATTGAATTTTGTAACAATTGAAGACTACATCATTTCAGCAGTTTGCAACAGGAATCAATTTGTATCAGCAGCAATAAAGATCCCAATCTTTCCATTAGCACAAAGAGAACAAAGAGAACAAAGAAGTATATCAAATTCATTTGTTTACATAGTTCCTAATCTAACAACATCAACAACCACACTCTTCAGTATACACAACTCATCCACATTTAGGGTAAGTGAAGGTATGTGGTTTTCTAATTTTTAGTCATGTAATTCATTAGAATGCTAAAATTGTAACTTTGTAAAAATTCCAATGTCATATCTTTAGTTGGGGGGGAAGGGACATCATTTCATATCCACATGTCATACATTTTCATTTCATTTCCACCCGCATATACTTCCCAACCAACTATTGTTGCAACATGATCCAAAAGATTATATGCCTTGCAAATGATCAATTCATTGATGAAGTAATTGATTCTAAATGTTTTCATGAACTTTGATGCAACAAAGAAAATAAAGCATTGTTACACAAGAAACATTGCTCAAAAAACTGGTTGTCACACAAGAACCAACCATAAAAAAAAAAAAAATTGCAATCAAATGTATTATACTTTGCCAAAAGAAAACATTATAAAGCAAAATTTGGAACGAATCAATATGATTCAAAACTCATAAAATATCAACTCATGAACAAATGAATCATTGCAATAGTTTCATGAGGACATGCAACAACTTCAGTTGGGGGGTATGTTGATTCTCAATAGTGTTTTCCATATTCATACATATTTCCATTATGTCATTACCATTTAGCTCTCATTTCATAACTATCTGACCTAAAACCCTACATCAAGTAACCATTTTCATAAATATATGGGTTAGGATCCTTATCTTCCAAAGTTATTTATTTTATGTGTTTAAAGTGAATTTATGATTAGAAACTAGAAAATTAACATAGTTTCATATATCTATATATGTGTTATGAGTTTTGTGACAAGTGTAGGTCAAAAGACCTTTATGTGGCCTCCCAAAACCAAATTCGAATTTGAGTGGAGAAGATCATGGGATCATGAGGACATGTGTCTCATTTCCTTTTTGTATTGAAACTCTAAAAAGATATGTGTCTCATTTCTTATTTGTATTGAAACTCTAAAAAGACATGTGTCTTATCATTTCCTATTTTGATTGTAACTCTAGAGATAGAGGGAGAGATTCATAGACTCTCATTAATGAGATAACTTCTCATATTTTTGTATAAATAGGGGAAGCTTTTTCCTATCAAGGGTAGTGAAAAATAGGAGAAGAAGAGAAAGGATTAGAGAGTGTTTTGTAACAAAGCTTAAGATGGAATGGGATGTAGATTTGTGAGTTTATCAATAAAGAAGTTCAGTTCTTTGATGTTGTTTTGATTACAACTTTAAGGAGCTGAAGAATTACACCAAATTGGTAGCAAAGGGCCCCTGCTATTTGAGGAGGTTTTACATGTTTTCTAGATAAGTCATTTTCAATTTTGTTTTGTCATATTTCCTTACTTAGATTGCTTTCTGAAATCATAGCTTTTAGCATTATTTTTCATGTCATTTTCTTAGATAAAGGATCCTCATGATATTGCAGTTAGTCTCTTTCTCAAGCTCTTCCAATACATCTCTATTAAATGAATGAGATTCAATTGTGATATTTTGAGTTATTAGCATTTCATTTTCTGTTATTTAGTTAAAAAGAAGATCCTCATTATACTGCAGTTAGTCTCTTTCAAAATATTTTCCAATAAACCTCTAATTCACGAATGAGACTAAGTTGTAATATTGTGAGTTATTGATTGTTTTGCTTCATAGAAGATCCTTATCACATTATGATTAATCTCTTTCAAAAGCTCTTCCAATAAACCTCTAAATCATGAATGGGATTTAGTTTTAATGTTATAAGTTGTTTCAGCTTTTCTTTTATGTTTTAGGAGATCCTCATTGCATTAGAATTAATCTTTTTCACAAGCTCTTCCAACAAATCTCTAACTAAATGAATCAGATTAAGTTGTAGTGTTTTGAGTTACTTTTCATTTCATGAATATTCATTTAGAAGCTGTAATATCCATGGATTAGGACTCTCTGTTTTCATCATTTTCTAATTAGGAACAGAACTTGCAAATAAATTCTGTTTTAATTCATTTATTAACATTTCATTTTCTCCCTTTTAACATAGATCTAACTTCATATTTTTAGCATACAGTAGCATACTAAGAATCAAAGATAAAAACCCCAAAACATCAATAAAACACTAAAAACAACAAAGTAAGAAAAATGGATACTTAGGCACATATAGTGCATCACACTTCATCAGTTTACTAGCCCTGGTTGATCATTTATGTTAGAAATTTAGGACACTAAACTGACTAAACAGTACTCCCCCTATTCAACTGCATGAGAGTACCATCATCTTTTCACTATTGGCTGCACTATGTGTGATTATATGCAATTGTAGAACTGAGACAATATTTTGACTATGGATGACCATTTCCAAGGGTCGATCCATTTATAATGTATCTTCAATCTGGATGTTTGTCGTTGTTTGCGACATTTCTCTGAGGAATGATTGGGCTTGTCACAATGGCGACAAGGATGGAGATCAAAACATTGATCTTCCATATGACTTGTTCTTTTACAATGAGAACACTTCGGTTAGACTTCAACTTCAAGTTGCATGCAATTCTGTTTGTTTGCAACTTTAGGTTGCGTGCATTGTTGGTTGTCTACAACTTTCTCAGAACTTGCTGAGGTGAGTGGTGCAAGAAATACTGCATTGACAAACTTAATTGGCTTGGAATAATATGGGATATGTAAGTTGGTGTTATCATTGACATATCCTAAGCCGCATCGATTCCTGTTATTTTTAATTTCTTCCCATGGCTTGATGATGGGCTTGGAAGAAATTGGAACTGGAACAACTTCGATACTTGAAGTTGTTTGAATGAATGACTTCTCATCTGGATGGTTTAAAGTATCACGCTTTTCTTGCAATTCAATCCTTTGAAGTTGCGACTCTAGTTTAATAAACTCAATGGTTTCTTTTGTTTGTTGTAGATGCCATGAAATATCAGCAAAAGTGTCTTTGCTGATGTGCACCATGTCTTCATCACTGGAGATGATCAAACTGTGAAGAATGTTTAACAATTGAATATGTTGTGCCATCTGAACTTGTGCACTTGAAATCAGGCTCTCTTGTTGTAGATGTCATACTTTAAACTGTTTCACTTGAATGATAGGCTCACTTGAATGTGGCTTGAATGACACGCTCGCTTGATTTGTTACTTACTGCGCTTGCTTGGAACATTTGCTAGAATTGTAGAATTTTCTTGCCTAAACTGTGGAATTCATGCTCGCTTTATGACGATCACATTTGTTTAAGCGCTCACTTGTCTAACTTCACGCTCGCTTGAATGAATAGCCACATTCGCTTGATGTCGATCTCAACTTGCTTGATTGTTTTAACTTGTTTGGTTGCTTTGATGGTTACTGCAATAAAATTTACTCTGGCTCGCTTGAAGGTTTGATCTTTGTACTGAATTGATGCAAATTGCTTCAATGAATACTCATGCTCACTTGCAGGAGACGTAAAATTGTTGCTTGTTTGCTTTAAAAACTCATGCACTCACTTGATTTTGCATAAAGGAAGGGTGTCGAACACTGTCGACAATGCACCCAAGAAAGCTTGCAATGATTTTAATGATTCACTTGTTCTCTTAAAAATTCATTAACAATGAATTTTTAATGATTCACTTAAAACAATGAATTTGATTACAAGTTCTTAAATGGATTTTCAAGAACGCTGATGTAGACTTTGCTTTGAAATGCATTAACTTGACTAAGTGAATTTGATTTTTGATGTAGAATGCTGATGTAGACAATCTTTCATTATATGTTGTAATAGCGTAAATGCATGTGTTGATCTTGCAGCTATTTCGTTACATGTGTTGTGCTTGCTGATAGTGAACTTTATGTATGCGATATTAAATGAAATTATTTATGTGTCACAACTAGACACAAATAAAAAAGCCACAACATGAAGCCATAAAAAACATGCGCCATCACAAACACACATGGTGTACCTAAGATCCCCTTATTCAATTTCAGGCAGATCTAGGACACAATCACCAAAAAATGATATCTTTATTAAATATTGAGTACATAAGAAATATCCACCGTCAAGTAATGAATATGCCAATCTCACAACCCTTGGAAGAAATTTGTCTTCAAAATCTAGATATTCACCGACTCAATCTCTCTCAAAAAATGGTATTTGGAATCACAACAATGAATTTCCATTATCACTCCAAATTTACAAAATATGCACCTTATTACTCCAAAAATTACAAAAATAATTTCACTCCATCAAAAAATCTCACTCCACTTTAAAAAAAAAATCTATGAGCACTTATGTCTCCCCAAAATTACATATTCCTTTGATATTTCTCAAAAAAGAAGGAATTTATAATGTCACTTTTCAAAAAGTGAATTTACATTAAAATACTCTTCAAAGCACTCTTAAATTTTTTTTTTAATGTAATCTTCAAATACTTCTTTATGCTCCAAAAAAAACCTTTATAATCCACCTTTACATACTCCCCTTTTTCAAATTTATTTAAAAACATGTATGAAGTAACTTTTTTTTTTAAGAATGGTTGTTTCGGATTTAAAGCACACTTAAATCACACTTAAAGCACATTTTTTTTTGGATTATGTAAAGCACACATTAAAAAATTTGTGGGAATGTGGGAGCAATGATTCGAAGAAAACCTCGTCATTCTTTCTCTATTTTTTTTGCCGCTTTTTCTTTCCCGTAAGTCAAGACCCTCTAAAACACAACAGCAGGGCTCTGTGTGTGATTGCCCCGGTCAACCGAAGCCAAATTCTACTAAGTTAGGCGGAAAATAAGCAATCTGAAATTGGACTAATTGGACTAATTGAAATAAGCCTTGAATTTACCCAAATCATTCAAAAGCTACCAATCTCAGAATTTTTTCAAGTGTGTCCCAAATAATGGATCCAAAAGCTTGAAATTTTTTGAATTGTGGTCCTCGAACAAAAACGAAATTACCACTGCCTAAAAACCAAGCTAGAATTTTCTTAAGACGGGTAAGGCTTTCTAATTTTCAAAAAAATGATATCAAATGCGGAATAAACATTACATGATACTAGATCAAGCCTCAAATCGGAGGTAAATGGGCTCAGAATTAACCTGATTTCCACAATTTTCACATGAAAACACCAAATTCTGCAGAGTTTCCTAATTATGGCATCAATAATCAAATATTTTCATGATTACCTTCTATCAAGATGTACATCAAACTCCTGGCATCGAATATGGATTTTAAGCCACCATCCCTTCTATTTGCTATCATAACAATATCACAGCGTACAATTAATCTCATCAATGTAGACCTCAAACAAATATACCAGCGATTTTACCTTTACCCATGGATATAACAAGCTGGTGAGGTCTCCCCTCATTCATCAACGCTGGTTTCTTGTTAATTAGCATTACTCTGCCACAACTGCTATAATCACATCGATCTGCATTCACAGGCTGGGCGATTGTTGACTCCTTCAAAGTTATGCCATGACTATCACAAACTTGAACCAAATAGAAGCTCACTTTGTAGAAATAAAGAAAAAACACCAGATATCTTCCCCGTCAGTCTTATTTATAAAACATCTCCCCCGAGATCACATCAATCCTTTCATCAGCCAACTTATAGAACATCTGAAGCCTGGGGCTTATGGTGTAGTAACACTTCCATTTTCAGTTAGAGAAGGAATCAATATATTTTGGTTGGCTTTGTTGCAACTGAAAATCTTTGTTTTAGAGATGAATCACTTACTTTCAAGGTTGTAGAAACTCCACACGAAAGTGCAGAAGAGATAAAAATCTATGCATGATACAAATATCCAAATATGTGTAAAAATCAGGGTAATTTCAAGCTTAATGTGAAGGAGGGAGAATTTACTGATTCACACATAATTGTAATGTTGGGAGAAAATGGAACAGGGAAGAAAACATTTATATGCATGTTGGCTGGTTTATTGGAACCATATATTGTAGAAAATATAGATGTGGAGATACCTAAATTTTATGTGTCATACAAACCGCAGAAGATCAGCCCACACACGTTTAGATTTGGCTTTCCAAAGATTTGGCCAAGTCTCTGTCCAAAATAATATTCGGAAACCGTGATATAAAAATGTTAATCAACAATTTTTTTGCACCCATCATCAACAATATCCTTTCCAAACTTGCAATTCATATATTCGTTGATGGTACTATACGAACTTTCGTCCTCTTTAATTTCACCATATTCGACGAAACAAAACAAAGCTTCAAATCTAGTACGGATATGGATACATTCTCCCTTATGCGCTAATTGCATACCAGTCTCTATCATGCTCAGTCCTTCACAACAATCGAAAACACCATATTCGCTCACCCAAGCCTCTGATACCACATGTAGAAATGAAATAACTCAGAAACATATTGTAGAAAACAAAGATACAAAACCAAACAAAACCATGGCAGAAAAGAGGCTTCAGCCTCATGGCATTCTCATCATTCTCTCTTATTAAAAGAATTTAGTTTACAATTTAAATAGATGAGAGAAAATGTCTTAAGATAGTCCGAGATATCTTAGAATCCTTTGGTTGAGATAATTTCTCACCAAAACCCCACCAATTAGGATTTACTAAACAAACTCCAATATTTGAGGAACAACCCAAGAGTTAGGCACATATTCCTAACTTGGAATATTTAATTAATTTATTCATTATTTTGGATTTATTATTGTTATTTGAGAGAGGCTAACATTCCAAAGTGATCCACTCCTCCTATGGCAGCGCTGTTGACTTGGTCAAACCTGATCTTATCTTCATCCAATTTCCCCCTTTCACATATAAGGGTGGGAAATCCAGTTCTTATGTCTACCCCTTTTCACATGTGAGGGATTTTATTCAGGTTTTCAATAAGCATGGGCCTCCTTACCCATTTATTTAGCTTCTAGGTGATAAAAACAAAAATTTAATATTCCATTTAGCTATGTGCTAAAATGGGAATATTACAGTCCTCCCCTACCAAATGTTGCTTGTCCTCAAGCAACTGCAAGGATAGAATTGAAAAATCTCCACCCAAGGCATGGAGTCTGAAATATGTTGAGGAACATCTTCCCCACATGGATCCTCCATCCCCCAAGCAATCATCCATACAAAATGGGTTACCTCCCAACATGGCAACTCTTGAAAATCATCTTCCACCTTTGGCTCCTGCAATATAGGTGGGCTAGAAACCTGATCTTGGGCTACAATAATGTTGCCCTCAAGTAGCAAGATGACGACTAGATCTCCAAATATCTCTACTCCAACGTTATGAGACATGCTGTCCCAAACCATCTCATATGTGATGAGTTGGAAGTCATCATCATATGCCATCCAATCAATCATATGGCTCACCTCAAATGGAAACAATTGTTTTGTTGTAGGTGACCACAAACTCTCTCATGCTCCCATTAGAACATGCAATGCAAATAATGTGGGAGATCTCTCCCCCAAGGGACACATCCAACCAAGGTGCCATTCCCCCATCATGCTCCCAACAAGTATAAAAACAATAGCAACATAAGGAACCATAATGAGAACCATGCTTGTTGTCATGTGTAGCAACGGAGAAGAAAAATGATCCCTCAACTGTAACCAACGTAGTTCGACCGGCCTCAACTGCAAAAGAGTGTGATAAAAAGTATGGCTTCTCAACCATTTGTTTGTTGTCTCACTCTCCTCATATGTGTGGAGGAAGTGAATGATGTATGGTGCAAGGTGAACATGTCCTCCAAAATACATTTCCTCCCCAAGTCCTCCTAGGGAGTGGTCACCAATATTGCTCATCGCCTCAAGTAGACCATGGGGTCTAGAAAAATGAATGCTCCTCCTTGGAGCAACAACCTGTACATGTATGGTTAAGGGATGCATATATACATTATACAAATCATTATGCAAATAAAAATTACCCTTACCATAAGTCTTGCTGATGCAAATGGAGTGGCCCAAAGATGAGTCTCATCTCATCCTCAAAGAGAAAAGAGGTGGTTGTGCTAGCTCCTCCAAAGAGTTATGTATCTCCTCCATCTGCAAATGATCCATGCATCTCCTCATATGCGGATTTGTCAATATCATGCAAGTAAAATGATCCTTGGAATACTCCACCAACAACCCGAAGCTCCAACGTGGATCTATCCTCCATAGTGACAGCGCTGATGATCCCTTATGAAGAAAAACTATCACATGGTCCTCCTCTCCTTTGACATCTCCTATGCCAAAGATGAAATTTGGAAGGCTTCTATCCTTCCCCTGCTGCTTTTTCCATGGTGCACAATCTGAAATGAGTGTGGGTAATTATGACATTGAGAGAATGCCTCTCTCTTCCTTGAGCCTACCCAAGACTCTCAGCACTGTAAAAATACCTCCCAAGGTCTCCACTCCTCTGAAATCACCAAATGGTGCCTCAAAATGTGAAGCATCACTTATCCTCTACTAGTTTGGTGGTCTCCTTGGTGAAATTCCTCCATGCCATGAGACATCTTAATTAAGAGTAGACTGTATACATGAATGGAAAAACTTGTCCCTGCTCTCACTGCACAATCCAGTCTTCCTCTCAGGTGCATCAACCTTATGAAATAGATAGGGGTGTGTGCTCCTCATCACATGATGTTGGTCATCCTCCCTATCTCCTCCTTGCATCTCCATAGTTCCACACCTCATCATCGATGGCACATGTAGAATATGAGTTGTGCCTTGATCTCCACATATGAGATCCTGGGGACTTCCTTACAGAGTTGCAAGAATTTCTCTAATTGGAGCAAGATCTCCTCCTTCCTTTGCATGAGGTGCTAGATCAGCTCCAGATCTAACAGTGATGTTGCCCTTAGCTTCTTCAACATGAATGGGCAATCCTCCAATAATGTTGTTGCAAATATGGAATTTCTCCCAAGGTGGAAATAAATCTTGATCTTCAAAGGTCAAGGAGCATCCCATTTTCACCATGATAGTGCCATCTCCTACTCTTGCAACATCATACAAGAAATGAGAGCAAATCTACCCTTTCTCTCCAAATAACAACCCAAGCAACAAAAAATTTTGCTGCTTCCTTATGCTCTCATCATATAAGACATGTGATGAAGAAATAGTGAATGAGATGAATGTTGCATCATCACTATGCATCCATACTCTTTGTTGCTCCATGATTCCAACATCCTGCCACATCTTCTCCATCCTCATACCCTTGGAAAGAATGTATGCCAAGTGATGGAAGAACTCCTTCAAGAGTAACCAGTGCAACCAAGCCTCCTGCTGCCTGGTATCATAAATTTGCAAGTAGCTTACCAGCTTCTTGCTCACCATCCATATCCACTCAATCAATTATGGATGTCTCCTTCCACCCTTCATCTTGGTACTCCTCCCATGAGGGCTACCATCATCCAAAATCAGATTTCTACATTTCATGGGATCTTGAAATGCAATATTACAAGGATCAATTTGACCCTATAAGGACCCAAATAGGTGGTAGGAAAAAACCTCCCATCATGATGTGCATGGCTCAAGAAATGTCCAGCATAGTCATGAGGGATTTTATCCATCCGAAGATGTCCTCCATCTTCTATCTGCTCCTGTGAGAAGGGAAGAACCTCCTCAAACCACTGAAAAATATTTCACTTCATGATGTGTGGGAGTGTAC
This sequence comes from Pinus albicaulis, assembly GCA_034641835.2. Classification (NCBI taxonomy): domain Eukaryota; kingdom Viridiplantae; phylum Streptophyta; class Pinopsida; order Pinales; family Pinaceae; genus Pinus; species Pinus albicaulis. The sequence goes on from CM076572.1 coordinate 102,811,385, forward strand.
CTCCATTGGAATCCCTCCTTGAGATCTCCTTCTCGTGCATGGTCCTCCAAACCCCAAGAGGCTTTGGATATGATACTAGTAGAAGTCTCTCTTTGAGCTATGGCATGCTCAATGAGAAAGTGTCATCTAGAGAGGAGAAATATTTTCTTATCTCCAGATGTCTACTCCTTCTCACTGCTTCCTTCATGGCTTCTTGAATGAAGCTGTCCTCTGAGTGCTCACATGAGGAATGGCTCCTCTTTTTTCCATCACTGCTCTTGTGCACCACAATGCTATTCTGCTGCTCTAGGTCAACTATATGCAATGATGTAAACCCATCCAAAACGTTTTCTGAAATGACAAGAGATGGATTTTTAATCATACCTTGGTGAAATGTGGAAGCTCCTTGTAGGGCCGCAAGAGTTTCCTTCTCATAGGTGTTGGCCTCCCAAATTGTTGAAGATGAAGGCTGATCTTCCATGGTATTAATAGTGCTGGTACATACCCCATAGACTGGTGGTGAGGTCTCCTCCCTCCTTTTTCCAAATATTCTGATCATTCTTTGAGAAAACTTAGCAAGAGTTGAAACCCTTGCGTGGCGTAGATGGCCGATCCACCAAATATTTGCTTCACCTTCAAGGTGTAGTGCTGCAACTTCTACAACCTCTCTGTCTACTACATGATGTATCAGGAAGAGAGCCTCTAGCTTCTTCACCCAAACCTCTGCTGCACTTGTGAGTGATCCATAAAATGTGGACAATAGAAATCTATTACCTTTCATCATCCCATGGCTGTGGGGTCTTCTATCTTCTTTCTACTGAATAAATTGTGGTAAAGCTAGAGTCTCTTGGAAGGCTCTAGGTTTAGCTCGGTATTCAGAAATGTACTCACTTAGAATTTAGAATTCCAAGTGTTCTTCATGCTTTTGGTCTTCCTCTTTGTGAGAGTAGGAAGTGCATGGTCCTTCCTCTTCTCCTTCTTCAATCTTCTCGACCTCCTTGGAGAGGTTCTCTCTGGATCTGAAAATTGATGAGAGAAAGCTCATCCTCTTCATCATCTTGTTATTCTTTGGCTTAGACTCACAAGCTGAGCCAGATATCATGCTTTGATACCACTATAATATCCCAAAATAAGGAATTTCTACAACAATGAGAATATCTTAAGGTATTCTAAAGTTGGAGATCCGGCAATACATAAACATGCCAATGGAGTAGTAGTGATACATTAATGCCAATAATGCCAGAATATTCACATAACCATTACATTAGACTATATCAGCAACAATGTATACAAGATCTTGAGGAAATTATCTCTCAAGCTAGGCAATGCAGCCTCAATAAAACATATACATGATAAATGGAGAAATACTGCTACATGAAAGAAACCATGGCTATGACTGTGTAGTCTATGAAGTATAAATACTTCAAACTGATGTAAATACATGAATATAGAAATGTAGAGCTCAAAAAAATATGGCGGAGCAAGATCTCAACCCCTAGATACAACAATACACAATCCTTAGAAGGATTGGATAAAATACATACAAAATGGAAATTCTGCAGAAATGACGCAGTTGCTCGGCAGCAACTGCAACTCAGAAAATAGAAGTAGATGAAGATAAATAATGATGCTGCAAATGATGGCTGAGTCTCATCCAAAGGATCTCTCAGGTGAATCCAATCCCTGAAGATATCACCCTCCAAAATAGTGGAGCAAGTCTCCACTGCAATTGCACTTAGAAATAACGCAGTCTAGAGAAGGGACTTCGTTGTTGGTGAAGGGAAGTACTTGGCATGATGCCAATGATCTGCAATAAGCTCAGGAATCTCCCTCACTAACCTCCCAGAGGAATAACATCTCCCTCCTCTGAAAGATGAGCCAAGGAAATGGTGTTGTGGAGTCCTTCACTGCAACACCCTGCAATACAAAGTTATCCTGCTTCAGGAATAATGTTGTGACTGAAGGAGGTGGCTTTGGCCTTGAGCCAAGAAATGTGGAGAATGAAGAAAAATCCCTCAGGAGGCCTCTTAAGAAGGAGAAGTAATCCTAAACAGGAATTCCCTGGCAACTCTGATAGCAGCAGGAGAATGCACAATGTCTGAATAGACAATGAAATTAGTAATCCAATTCATGAATAACAATGGCTTCCTTGCCCTCCTTTTAAACAAGTGAAAGCTTTATCCCCATAGGTCCCACTCATTAGGGTTTCCTCCACCAAATATCCTCTTCCTCATTCACACTGCACTGTTTCCCAAAGTGATCGACTCCTCCTATGGTAGCATTGTTGACTTGGTCAAACCTGACCTTGTCTTCATGCAATTGCCCCCTTTCACACATAAGGGTGGGAAATCCAGTTCTCATGTCTACCCCTTTTCAGATGTGAGGGATTTTATTTAGGTTTTCAATAAGCATGGGCCTCGTTACCCATTTATTTAGCTATTAGGGGATAAAAACAAAAATTTAATATTCCATTTAGCTATGTGCTAAAATGGGAATATTAAATTCTACAATTTGTGGAAACAAAACACGATCGAACAATCACATAACAAGTAAGAGAGAAATAATCAATCACACAACAAAATATGTATCTAGGGAAAGAACACTACCTAAAACCCCATTATCTTTATATTATATAAAGTCAAGGCCATGAAACAATAGAAATATTTTCTCTCACTAAGAAACTCTTGCTCTTTGCCAACTATCTCACTTTGAACTAGGAAAAATAAGTCAATTACTTAACTAATTCTCGGCCTCTACTCAGCTAGCCTTGCTCACACATTCTTGGAGGAATTTTCACCTTATTAAGTAGGGAATTCCTTGGAATTGATTTTGTAATGCATCATAGGCTTCCACATGACTCTATAATTGACTTGTACATTTTTCTGATTATACAACTAATAGTTATCATCCCTTTAACCTCAGTCTCAACTGCGCCTTCCTTAGAACTAAGATGAAACAAATATTTATAGTGAATTATCAGTTATTTCATTGATCACTGCATGTGAATTAAATTAGATTTAATTCACTCGACCTCTCACTAGCTCATCTCCTAGTTAGAACTAGTTAAACTAATTTTAACTCAATTTATTGATTTAACTAATTACAACTCACAAATAACTATAAATGGACCTCCTAAAAATAGAAAAATTCTTTACATGCCTCCTCTTTGCCCCTAAAATCAAATTTCCAAATCTAACTCATTCATTCTAACTTAGTTAACTAATACAAGATGTCATGAGATGAAACTACGATTTCTCTTCCAATTTAATTAAGGGAAAATTAAATCAGAAGTCCCCTTGGAGTGCCATTTCTTGGTGCAATTTCAACACTCCCTCTCAACAAGAAAGGGATTATCTGCTACCCAAATCCTGTCTCTATGGAATTTGAATGTGCTTCATGTTAGCACCTTTGTCAAGATGCTTGCATCCTGCTCCTCCATGGGAATGTACTCTAATGACATAATCCACCTCTGAAAACAACTTTGAGATGGTGATTACCAGATATCAATATGCTTGGACATGTCATGGAATACTGGATTAACTGAGAGTTTGATGCAACTATGGTTATCACAATGTATCACCATTGGATCCATCTGTCAACTAAGAAAACCAAAAAGTATCTTAGATGGCCTCTCATTTTTCCTGATTGGCCGCCATGTACTCTGCCTCTGCTGAACTGAGTGAAACTAATCTTTATTTTCTGGTGTACCAAGAAATTGTTGTTGATCATATGTTGAAGATACCTCTTGATGTGATCTTCCTGTCGGATGGACTCCCTACATAATATTCATCGGTGAAGCCTTGAAGCTTCACTCCCTTTGTCTGTTTGTACCATAATCCATATTTTATAGTGCCTCCAGGATATCTCAACACATGCTTCCTTGCCTTCCAAAAGAGCTTGGTAGGCTTAACCATAGTTTGGCTCAACTGGTTAACTATGTAGCATATGTCTAGTCGCGTGTTCACCAAATACATTAGTGAACCCACACACTGCTTGTAAACAATAACATCCACTACTTCACTCGAAGTATCATCCTCCTTCCTTTAGTTTCATTCTAGAGGAGTCTCCATGGGTTTTATTCCCTCCATGTGTAACTTCCTTAGAATATCATTGGCATACTTTCCCTGAGATACAAATAGCTCCCCATCTCTTTTCCATATTTCCAATCCTAGGAAATAGTGTAAGAACTCCATGTACTTCATCTCAAATTCTCTTGCAAGATCCTCTTTGCAAGACTTCATGGGATTCTCATCGCCTGTCAGTATCAGATCATTGATATAAAGTAAAACAATCTAAATCTTACCATTAAAAACAATATGATATAGGCTCACATCTTCTTCACTCTTGGTGAAGCCCAACCTAGTGAAATAATTGTCAATCCTGTTGTACCAAGCAAGAGGTGCTTGCTTTAGCCCATGCAATGCTCTCTTGAGTTCACACACATGTGACTCCTTGTCTAAGGTCTCAAAACCTTTTGGCTGCTCAATGTACACCTCTTCCTCAATAAATCCATTGATAAAAGTTGTCTTTACATCCATATAATGTATCTGCCATCCCATCTGCGCTAAGAGTGCAAGGATGGATCTAATAGATGTTTACCTTGCGAATGGTGTAAAAGTCTCATCATAGTCAATCCCCTCCATTTGAGAGAACCATATGGAAAAAAATCTATCCTTGTGCTTCTCCACACTCACATATGTTGTCTGCTTCACCTTGTATACCCATTTGGATCCTACAACTGACTTCCCAAATGATTTTGGGATAAATTCCCATGCACTGTTTCTGATAATGGATGCATACTCCTCAATGATGGCATCGAATCACACTGGTTGTTGCACTGCTTCCTTGAAAGAGGATGGTTCTATCTCAATACCTTAGATCATAAGAGCCATGTATCAAGTGTACTGCTCTAGGGACCTTCTTTGCCTGCATTGTGATGTGGGTGCTCCCACATTCTCTCTTGCATCCAACAAAAAATTGTCAACCTCTTTGGTGTGCTTCCTTCCATCTCTGGTAGATGGCTCCGCAAGAGTAGTTTCTACCACTCTTTTTTCCCCTCCTTGTGGCTGCTCCACATCTTGAGGTTCAACCTTTGGAGCCAAGAGCTCCTCAACAACATGCAACTCAAGATCCCTCTCAAGGGAAAATCACATGGCTTTGTCTTCATCGAATTTTACGTCTCTTCTGACCACTGTCATCCTGTGTGCTGGAAAGTACACTCGATAGTTTTGAGCAGGGAAAATTTTAGGGGCTAATATTCGCAGGTGGGCTAATTTTCCACATTTTTTCCAAAAACAATATTCGCCAATTTCCATTTTTTCTAAGAATGATTCACTCAAATTTTATAGTATAAATTTATTTTACCTTAAAAATCACCAATTTTTTATAGAGACTATATGAAATTATTAGAAATTTAAATATTTTTACAAACATATCGCTAAACATTTTATAGTTTTCATATTAGGGACTAATAAGATTTTCCAAGGTTTCTCAACCGTAAAATAATTCTCTATCCTTAAAATTTTCCCTAGTTTTGAGGTGTATCATTGTACCCCACAAATATCCCCAACTATGTTGTTGGCTCTAGCTTCTTCTTGGCATCTTTGGTCACATGGAAATAAACAAATGAACCAAAAATTTTAAAAGATGACATATCCAGTCTCTTACCTAAAATCTCCTCCTCTGGTGTACTCATCCCAAGTATTTCATGAGGACTTATGTTATGAAAAAATATTGTTGTATTTCATGCTCCTGCCCATAGATGCAATGGTATGCACTGATCATGCAATATATCTCATGCTGCTCCCACAAGAGTTTCGTTCTTTATTTATGCAACCCCATTCTGCTGTGGGTTATGAGGTGTTATCAATTCTCTTTGAATTCCTTCTGAGGCACAACAATTCTTGAATTCATTAGAGATGTATTGTCCACCATTGTCACTCCACAAAGATTTTAATTTCTTCCCTATATCTTTCTCGACAAGTGCCTTGAACTCAAAAAACATGGAGAACATTTGATCTTTGTTTTGCATGAAGAAAATCCAACACTTTCTTGAAAAATCAACAAAAAAAATCACATAATACACATGTTTTTCCAAGGAAGTTGTCGACAATGGTTCACATATGTCTGAGTGAACTCTTTCAAGGATCGCCCTGGCTCAAACTTCCTTATCGTGAAAGGTGGGTTTGGTATACTTCTCCAATGTACACCCTTTGCATGTATCTCTTTACACAAGTGCACCCTTTGGAAGTCTTATAGAAATATGTTCCATGATATTCAAAGTGCTATGGTGTAGATGGCCCAACGTCTTGTGCCATAACTCACTGATGTCTCGGCTCCACACCTTCCTTGCTTTAGTGCTCAATGATGTACAATATTATACATCCAGTTTATAGAGATTCTTTACTCGAACCCTAATATTTTTCACCCATCCTGTGGCTTTATGACGAAGGAATGCCTTTCCTTCACTGAAGATCACATCATAGCCACGATGTTCCAACATAGAAACAAAAACCAAATTCTTCTTTAAACTAGGAGCATACATGACATGTATTAATGTGAGTGGATTACTTGAATTCATTTGAATGGTAACTGTACCTACACTGGTAGCGCTATACCTACTGTCGTCACCCATCTTGATGTGCATTTGGAGATCCTTCTCCTCCAAGCTACTGAAGAATTATTTGTTGCTGGCCATATGGAACGAAGCTCCACTATCCAAGTACCAAACAGAATCCATTACTGATGACACCATGCATGCAATGAGAGTGAAATCCAAATTGAACTATGAAGCAAGTGCTTCACCTGTTCCTCCTCCTAAGGCCTTCTTGATGGTCTTCTTCTGTGGACAATTTGTGGAAGAGTGTCCATGCTCATGACAGTTGAAAAATTTTACCTTTGAAAATTATTGCTTCTTTCCTGCCTTATCATACTTCAATTTGGAATGGGACTCCCTCCCTTTTCCTTTCTTTGGCTTTCCATCCAAGGAACAATTCTCCTCATCATCAGTCGTTGATGAGGATCCATCTCTTGCGATTCACTGAATTTCTTCTTGTACCAAATCAGACCATAGTCGCTCCTAATCTGGTAGATTCTCCCTCCCATTCACATATTATTGGTAGCTATGCCAACTCTTAGGAAGGCCTAGAAGATCTAAGCACACCAAATCATTTTAGGCAACAATTATTTAACACTTCCAAGCTACTATCCACACTGAGTGAACTTCATTAAGTATTTTTGAATCATGTTGCCCTTCTCCATTTTGATCTTCCTGAGCTAAGCTACCAACTTCCTGTGGTCACTACTATTCTGAAATAGATCTTTCAAGGCCTTCCACATAGCATATGGATTCGCCTCCTCGTGGAGACTTGAGACAATATGATCTCGAACTCCCTCTAACAAGATCCTTCTTGCCTTTGCTACATTCTTCTTCCATGCATCAAGTTTTTGAGCATCTACTGCTACGGGTTGAGGGATATCAATATCTATGAAAGCCTTTATTTTGTTGTCCTCGAGCACTAAATCGATATTGGCCTTCCATTCTATGTAATTCAAATTTCCCTCAAGGGCATATTTAATTCTCAAGCCATTGAAAGACATATTGATCTGTTGCTAAGTACTGAAGAATAAATCTGAAAATTTGAACCTGTTCAAAACAAACTCTGTTCTTCTCTTCTATTGTGATTCATGGAACTATAATACCATGTAGAAAATATAACAACGGGATTCAATCTGATCTTGTAATGTACTAAGAAAAATTACTGAATCCTTCTACAATTTGCGGAAACAAAACACGATCGCACAATCACATAAAAAGTAAGAGAAATAAATACTTAATCACACAACACAATATGTATCGAGGGAAAACACACTATATAATACCTCACTATCTGTATATTGTATAAAGTCAAGACCATGAAACAATACAATGCTTTATCTCACCGAGAAACTCTTGCACTCTTCCAACTGTCTCACTTTGATCTAGGAAAAATCAGTCTATTACTTAACCAATTCTAAGCCTCTGCTCAACCAGCCTTGCTCACACATTCCTGGAGGAACTGTCGACCTATTAAATAGGATGCTCTTTAGAATTGATTGTGAAATGCATCATAGGCTTCTACATGACTCTATGACTAAATTTTATAATTATACAACTGATAGTTATCATCCTTTTAACCTTATTCTCAACTGGGCCTTCCTTAGAGATAAAATGAAACAACTATTTATGGAAAATTATCAGTTATCTAATTGATCACTACATGTGAATTAAATTATATTTAATTCACTCGAACTCTCACTAAATCATCTCCCAGTTAGAACTAGTTAAAATGATTTTAACTCAATTTATTGAATTAACTAATTACAACTCACAAATAACTATAATTGGACTCCCTAAACATATAAAATCCTTTACATGCCTACTCTTTAACCCTCAACTCAAATTTCCTAAGCTATCTGGGTAATTCTGACTTATTTAACTAATACAAGTTATCATGAGATGAAATTAAAATTTCTATTCCAATTTAATTAAGGGAAAATCAAATCAGAAGCTCACTTGTGGTGTCATTTCTTGGTGCCATTTCAACACATATTTTAATATTTCTCACAAATTGTTCTTCTTTTGCATATGATTTATTACTCTAATAATAACCATCTTTAAATTATTTTGAATTCTTTGAACTTTGAAATTTACTTCCTTCAGAGTTGATATAGATTGGATTATTATGTTGTTTGTCATCCATCTCGATCCTTTGTCGGAAAAGTGGAAGAATTAGCTCATAAGATCATTTTTATTGGTGATATCTAATTTGGAAAATTTAAGTTTGAAACATTTCAGAAGTAGTTTGAAAGATGCAACTATTATACACCATGCATTAAATCATTCATTAATTTAATGCATGGTAACATGATCATATAATAAAATAGGTATGATATGCATTCCCATCCATTTTCTGATAAATCCATCATTTCCACTTGGGCTTCTTCATGGTTGCAATGTAATTGATGTCGATGTTGATAATTCTTCCACATGTATGCATTCAATGCTTCCCCTTTCAAACTTAGCAGTAAATCTAGACATTGCACCTTATTCGATCCATGCGATAATGTGAGAAGAAAATTTAAATTTTTAAATTTGAAATGGGACGGATTTACTGCTAATGTGGACTGTGCACATTTTAAATTAGATATTTTTTTGAAGGTGTGATCATAGTCGCAGAGAAGAATAGATAAATCATAGCTTGCTACCCCAAGAGTGATGTGTGAATTAATATTGGAAATATATACAAACTATGGCCACTTAATAAAGGTGCTTCCTTGCCAACAATTAGAAAACAATCCACAAATCCCTATTCCCAAGCTCTCTTGAAATCTAATCAAGGTTTGATATAGAGAAGATATCCAATGATATCAGATCTTGTCCATATGAAAGAATTCATGTGATGTGATCGATTCTTTAGAATTTTCTGGCCTCCCCTTCCGTAATAGGCTAATCCAGATTTGAAGAATATAACATGAGCATGAACGGTTGAACTTTTAACACTGCATTAGTGTTCACATATACATCCTGTTTTATTGTTTGAAACAATGGTTATTTGAATAGGTTTGAAGCACAATCAACCGAAATATGTAGACAAAGCAGCTAAGTGACAAATCATAAATTATGATATTCGTTAGGGGTCTACAGTAGTGTATCCCTATGAATTTTGTTTTGGGCATGTATGTTCTATGCCTCGACATTGTGACGATATTTGATCTCATATGAGGTCTTGGGAAATTCAGCTTTTCAAGATCAATTAGCGTAAGTTGGAATCATGTTATGCATTTGAAACAAAACAAATATTATACTTGGTTACCCTGCTCATGAATATTGATGAAGAGAACTTCAAGGAATAGAAAGGAATAGAAACGAATATAATGATTTTTACCCAAAATTTTGTGGTTATGCATTTGTTTGAAGAAAAGGCTACATGGAGATGAACTAACTAACTTCAAAGGAGATTCAAAGGCTTTGAAGTGAATGACATAATAAAATTTTCATTGAGTACGTTTGGGTGGTATAACCTTTTCATAAATTCATTTTCGTTATTTCCTTTGATCATACCTCTGTATTGAGGTGTTGTTTGAAAACAATGTTTAGAGCAGTTAAAAAACAATGACTAAGAAATTAGAAAATACAATTTAAATTGAAAGCCAATATCATAGTCCCTGATATATTTGTGCTTTATATTGAAAAATAGTTCCTCTTGGAGGGTAAGTATTGAAAATGAGTAAAGATATATTTTAAAATTTAAGGAGAAACCAAACTTTGATATATTTTTTAGATTAATTTCCAATTTCTGTATTAAAATATTATATTATTGCATTGGTATATGGTTTTAATGGTAACTATTTAGCTTTGATAGGTGATTAGACCATTTTGAGCACTGAGTTGGTTGTTTTATATGTGTGTGTGGTTTTTTTAAGTTGATAATTTTTATTAATCCTTAAAAAGATTACATCGTGGAGTGTTCATCTACAAAGAATCTAAGGCCTCTCACCCATCGGATTTTTTGGCTATCAAGTACAAACAAAGTGACCTTGATAACAAAAATATGAAACTATGACACCACATATCATTGGCCCAAAATTTCAAAAACTGTGTAAAAATAAAAATATAGCCCACTCTCATCTTTATCTACTGACATTAGGTTAGGATCCTGAGCATTAATACCACCCTCACTAGGGCGATGGAATACTTCATGCACATGTGATTCCATGTGTGCCACACGTCCCTCAAAGTTTTCCAGATGGCCTTGGAGCCTCTATTGGCCTTGAAAAAGGGAGTCTTGGGGGTCAAGGATATGCCAGTAATTATGATGGATGTCACTGATAAATATGATGACTTCATTATTGTTGTTCTGTCGATCATGTTCTTGTTGATAAACTGTCAGTTTCACTTAATATATTTGAGATTCCAAGGAGTCAAATGGGGGTGGCCAATCAATCCAACAAAGGAAACCACCAAGAAACTGCTCCAACTCTCCCTTGTTAGCAAGTGGAACCAATTGAGGCATTTCTACCTAACCCTTTAGACCCCCACCACACCTAGGCCTACCATGCTTTGGTATTGCATGGATAGGCCTTGTAGATGACTTCATGACCCCCAGACATTCAGCCAGACCACAATAACACTATCTACTCTCCTGTCACACTCTCATACCCCCTTTGTGAGAGGAAGATGGTCTACCTCCCCACACCGATCGTACGAGACAGTCAAATAGCTACATGTGACTCCACCTCAACTCTCAAAGCCTAACACTAATTTCTATAGTTGACACCCGAATTGACCACAGCTAAGACTTCTCAAAATGCACTCCTCTAAAATTGTAACACATTACAGTCAGGTTAACCGCAACTAAGACCTCCAAATAGATATAACACCAGAGCTATAGAAGAATGTGCCTATTGAGGTGGCCCCTAACACTTTTACTTTGAATCCTCTTTCCCCTGGGAGCCCTTAAGATCACCAACACATGCCTTGTTGTTGGGTCGAAAGAAATACGGGGCCACTTAAGTCAAATACTAGATAAGAGGAGGGAGGACGCCTTACAGGGCCACCCATAGAAGACAAAAGAACCCTTTTTGAAATCCTTTGATTGATAATTTTACCAAAATAACTTAACATTCCACAAACCAATAACTACACAAGAAAAATGAAATTGGATTACCTAGAAAAAAATGTGAGCCAAACCTCCACCACCCTCTGCACCAGAAAAAAAAAAACATGACTTTAAGGAGGAGCCCCTCGCTGAAGCCCTTTGCTATATAAACTAGGATCACTAAGAGAACTAATTCCAAAAAGCACTGCCAACTTGGATCCCACATTACATTTTGTGCTGCCAATAAGGTAGTAGCCAACCTTTACATGGAAAATTTTGAGATGATCGCCTTGGAAACCAACCCCCTCAAACCCAAGTACTGGATAAGGTTTGTTGATGACACCAGTGTGGACTGGCCACATAGAAACACTGAACTCAAATGACATAAAATTCACAATGGAAACTTAAGAGAATAAATGCGTTCCATTCTTGGACATTCTTCTTCTAAGGAATAGTGATGGATCATTGGGTCACAAAGTGTATAGAAAGAAGGCCCCCACTGACAGCTACCTGCATGCATATTCACATCACTATCCTGCCCAAAAGATGGGGATTATAAACACACTCTTCACTAGAGAAATAAGAATTTCCGACAAGGTGCACATAAAAGAGGAAATGGAATATCTAAATTTTTTTTTCTTGAGCAATGACTACAAACTCAAGGACATCAATAAAGGCATTAAGAAATATAAATCTAAAACTTCCTATAATCCTAAATTGTACTCCTCTCAAACCCCCCGTATTGGTAAGCCTTATCGCATACATACATGATGTCACTGACAAGATTTCTAGAATCCTAAGAAAGAAAGACATTTCTACCTGTTTCAAACCCTTGAATACCATCAAGCATATGATGAGATCAGTAAAAGACCAATTGGATCACCTTCAACAAAAAGGGGTGTACAAAATCAAATTCTCTTGTGGAAAGTGTTACATTGGGGAAAAAGGGCTAGACTTCAAAAATAGACTCAAAGAGCACATCACTGACATCAGGAATGGAAGAAGTAAGACATCAACTCTCGCAGAACATTCTTCTAAGTCAAATCATCACACATGCATTGAAGACATTGAATTAATATCTAAAGTGAACCATTACTACAAAAGGAAGGTGAGGGAAGCCCTCGAGATCATAAAACATCCCAACAATCTCAACAGAGATAATGGGATTGAGGTGAGCAGGAGTTGGATACCTCTTCTTTCTCAAAATTACAACCTTTGAATCCCCTTTACGTTTTTTTCCCTAACCCCAGTCTTCTCTTTCCTCCCTTGCAGCCTCCCCTCAGTATAAATAATAATAATAAACCTAAAAACATCAAATTATATATATATATATATATATATATATATATTAAAAAACCTAATATAAAGAATAATAAACTTGAACATAGCAAATAAAAATTGTAAATAAATATTGAAATCATAACAATAATAACAATTTAATTTACAAAAATTTATATCAATTCCTAAACATAGCAAATAAAAATTATAAATAAATATTGAAATCATAACAATAATAATAATTTAATTTACAAAAATTTATATTAATTACAAAAATTAAAATTAAAATATTATTTTAGTATCATCAATTAACTAAAAAGAAATAAAAATTTATCCTCTAAACATTAGTTCACCCTTCCTCTTGAAATACAATTTAAAATATAATTTTGGGTTATCACATTAAATAAGAAATTAAATTATTTATAAGATTAAAGTATACAAAATTAATTAAACTCTTTATATAAAAATTAAAATAATAATTGATATATTTTTTAATTAATTAAAGACAAATTAAATTATGGCTAGTGCTTATTAATTATATTAAAATGAAAATGAAAATTAAATTGGAATTTGAATTATACTTCATAACAAGACATATTAATATTCAACCTTAATTTTTCATAGCTCTAATAAAATAAAATATGAAATTTCGATTTAATTAAAATTTAAATAATCAAATTAGATTTAATTATTATATTTATTCCATATTCTTAAATTAATAATTGTTGGGTGTGGAGCCTGATTATCTTGTTTACTTTGTATCACAGCATTGGACCCCTATACCTTAAAAGGGGCGGCAACGCCACCTGTAATTAATCGCTGCCATCCTCCCCCCCTGGCAGGGATTTTCGGGGGCAGCGCCCCCGAAGCTAAAAACATATATATAATTTCCTTGTAAAAGTATAGTAATTTCTAGTCAATCTGGGCCGTTCATTAGGCAAATGATCTGACGGTAGAAGTTATGTTTAGATTAGGGTTTTTTTCCCTAGAAGGCAATCCCTCGCTTTTATGAGGGCATTGTATTGCGGCTGTGCATTGTGTGTGTATTATCAGAGCGAGAAATAAAGAGGGAGACTGTCAGAGAGAACAAAGGATATTACAGCGGATCTGCTGTAGGTTTTGTCTCTTCATTTTTTGTTGGGTAATAGAAAGGAAGGACTGGCTATTCGGGGTGGACGTAGCCCAAACTGGGTGAACCACATATATCTGTGTCTCTCTGGTTTTATGTGTTTTGTGTGCTTGTATTTTCCGCATATTTTATGTGTTGCATTGCTCCATAATACATCATTTTCTAACAACTGGTATCGGAGCTGAAGGTCTATTTGGCTGATAAAATCGCAGGAAAGAAGGGTTCCTGGTTCGAGTGGGAGCAATGGCGGAAGATGGTAAGTTTAGGGTCGAGAAATTTAACGGCCAAAACTTCCCACTATGGAAGATGTAGATGGAAGATTATCTGTATCAGAAAGATTTGTACCTACCATTGAGCGGAAAAGCAAAGAAGCTGGTAGCCATGACAGATGCGGAATGGAACATTCTCGATAGAAAGGCACTCAGAACAATACGGTTGTGCCTTGCAGCATCCGTCGCCTTCAATATTTCGAAGGAAACAACAACAGAGGGTTTGATGCAGACGTTGGTGAAACTATATGAAAAATGCTCGACCTCAAACAAGGTATTTCTTATGAAATGATTATTTAATATGAAGATGTCGGAAGGTGGATCTGCTGCAGACCATTTAAATGAATTCAATACAGTTACCAGTCAGTTAATTTCTATAGGGGTAAAATTTGATGATGAAGTTAGAGCTCTGTTATTCCTGTGCTCATTACCAGAAAGATGGAATGGTTTAGTTATGGCCATTAGTAACTCTGTCTCTGGATCTAGTACTTTAAAGTTTGATGATGTTGTGGGTGCTATCCTTAGTGAGGAAATGCGACGGAAAAGCTCCGGTGAAACATCAGGTAATGCTTTGAGTTCAGAGTCTAGGGGAAGAAGAATGGAAAGAGGAAAGAGCTCGGGATATCGCAGTAAATCAAGGAAAGGCAGATCCAAGTCCAGATCGGGGATAGTGTGCTGGAATTGCGGAAAGAAAGGACACCTAAAGAAAGACTGTAGATCTCGGAAGGGAAAAGAAGGAGACACACAGGAAGAAAACAATCATGAAGCAAATGTGACAGGTGATGTGTTACAAGATGCTTTGATTCTTTCTTTCGAAAATGTTACTGATTCTTGGGTTGTAGATTCGGGGGCTTCATTCCATGCCACACCTGATAAGAAATATTTTCATGACTATGTTCAAGGAGATTTTGGACAAGTTCGTTTGGGTGATGATAAACCCTGTGAAATTGTTGGAATGGGTAAAGTTCTTGTAAAACAACAGAATGGAAACCAATGGCTACTAAAGGAGGTAAAGCATGTTCCAGATCTGAAGAAAAATCTGATTTCAACAGGGCAGTTAGGCGGTGAAGGTTGTGTGACAACTTTCACAGATAAAACTTGGAAGGTCACCAAAGGAGCCTTGGTAATAGCAAAAGGTGAAAAGGTTGGTACATTGTATTTATGCAATGGTATTTCTAACTCTGTTAATGCTTTAACTTCCAAAGGAGCAGATGCAGCATTATGGAATCATAGGCTCAGACACATGAGTGAGAAGGGGATGAATATTCTTCACTCAAGAAATTTGTTGCCAGGTTTGAAGAATGTTGATTTGGATTTCTGTGAAAATTGCATTTATGGAAAACAAAAGAGAGTCAGATTTCTCTGAGTTGGGAAAGAAAATAAGAGCAAAAAATTGGATCTTGTGCATACAGATGTATGGGGACCTCCTCAGGTATCATCTCTCGATGGCTCTCACTATTATGTTACGTTTATTGATGATGCAACTAGAAAAACTTGGATTTATTGTATTCAAAATAAATATGATGTATTTGATACTTTCAAGAAATGGAAAGCTTTGGTTGAGATTGAGACAGGAAATAAGTTAAAGTGTCTCAGATTAGACAATGGAGGTGAATATTGCAGCAAAGAGTTTGATAGGTACTGTTCAGAGCATGGAATTCGTAGAGAGAAGACAGTTCCAAGAACACCACAAGAAAATGGTGTGTCAGAAAGGATGAACAGAAAAATCATGGAGCGTGCAAGGTGCATGAGATTACATGCGAGATTGCCTTTACAATTTTGGGCAGATGTTGTAGAAACTGTTGTTTATCTAATAAATAGAGGGCCTTCAAGTTCCTTGGATGGTGGTATTCCACAGGAAGCATGGATAGGTAAAAAGGTAAACTACTCCTTTTTAAAGCCTTTTGGTTGTGAGGCCTTTGTCCATATTAATAAATAGAATAGAACAAAGCTTGAGGAAAAATCAAAGAAATGTACCTTTATTAGATATGGTATTAATGATTTTGGTTATCGCTTATATGATTATGAAAATCAAAAAATCATTAGGAGCAGAGATGTAATATTCAATGAAAAGGTCTTGTATAAGAATCAGTTGTAGGAAAAGAAACAGGAAAAAGAAAGCAAGGAATACACTACCAAGGAGATAACCGAAAACGTAAAGGTGCCGAAAAATAATAATAATCAACAACCATGGCAGCAGCAACCACCACAACAGCAACAGGCACCTCAAACACCTGAAAGTGGTGTTAGAAGATCTACCAGGATAAGTAGACCCCCTGAACGATACTCTCCTTCATTATATTATTTAATGTTGACTGATTCTGGTGAACCTGAATGTTATGAAGAAGCAATGCAGGTTGAAAGCAGGAAGAAGTGGGAGCTAGCCATGGAAGAAGAGATGGACTCCTTAATGCATAACCAGACTTGGGA
Organism: Pinus albicaulis; assembly: GCA_034641835.2. NCBI lineage: Eukaryota > Viridiplantae > Streptophyta > Pinopsida > Pinales > Pinaceae > Pinus > Pinus albicaulis. Next base: position 102,828,109 of record CM076572.1, read on the forward strand.
CTTAGTCAGGTTTCCTGCAGGTAAAACTACATTGCAGAATAAACAGGTTTACAGGCTCAAGGAAGAAGATGGAGGAAAACAGAGGTACAAAGCTAGACTTGTGGTGAAGGGGTTTGCATAGAAGAAAGGTATTGATTTTGATGAAATATTTTCTCCTGTTGTTAAGATGACTTGAACCAGAACTATTTTAAGTCTTGTAGCAGCAGAAGATTTACATCTTGAACAATTAGATGTAAAGACAACATTTCTCCATGGAGATTTGGAGGAAGAGATATACATGCAGCAACCAGAAGGATATGAGGTAAAAGGGAAAGAAAAATTGGTGTGCAAGTTAAAGAAGAGCTTGTATGGATTAAAACAGGCTCCAAGGCAGTGGTATCTAAAATTTGACAGGTTTATGTATGAACAAGGTTATACTAAATGTCACTCTAATCATTTTGTTTATCTAAAAAGGAAAAATGATGGCAGCTATATTATATTGTCATTGTATGTAGATGACATGCTTTTTGCAGGGTCTAACATGAAGGAAATAAATGTGCTCAAAATAAAATTGGAAAATTCATTTGAAATGAAGGATTTGGGATCTGCAAAACAAATCCTTGGTATGAGGATAAATAGAGATAGAAAAAATCACAAATTAACATTGTCTCAAAATGAGTACTTAGAAAAGGTGTTGAAAATATTTAATATGCAGAATGCAAAACTAGTTAGTACACCTTTTGCTAGCCATTTCAAACTTAGTAAGGAGATGTGCCCCAAGACCGGAGAAGAAATGGACTATATATCTAAAGTTACATATGCCTCAGCAGTTGGAAGCTTAACGTATGCAATGGTTTGCAAAAGGCATGATATTGCACATGCAGTGGGAGTTGTAAGTAGGTACATGAATAATCCAGGAAAAGAACATTGGATGGCAGTGAAATGGATTCTCGGATATTTGAGAGGTAGCACAAATCAAGCATTATGCTTTGATGGTTCAAACATTTCTCTACATGGATATGTTGATGTAGATATGGTAGGTGACAGAGATAATAGGAGGAGCACTACAGGATATGTATTTACTGTAGGTGGAACAATTTTCAGTTGGGTTTCAAAAATCCAAAGTGTTATTGCACTTTCAACAATAGAAGCAGAGTGTGTTGCTACTACAGAGGCTAGTAAAGAAATGATTTGGTTACAAAGGTTTATGGATGAATTGTGTAAGAAGCATGATATGGGCACATTATGCAGTGATAGCCAAAGTGCCATTCATCTTGCAAAGAAATCAACATTTCATTCCAGGACTAAACACATACATCTCAAGTACTATTTCATACGGTCAGGATTGGAAGATGGACAGTTGAAGTTGGAAAAGATACACACTAGCCAGAATCCTGCAGATATGCTAACAAAAATTGTAAACTGGTGAGTAAAAATGAGAACATGCTCGGGCCTAATTGGTATTCAAGGGATGATGATAAAGATGAGTAAATAACTGTGTCCAAAGAGGAGCTGTTCAGCAAAATGAAGCAGCGGTGGAGTTACTACAATCACTCAAGTGAGACTATAAAAGGGAGCTCGATTATCTCGTTTACTTTGTATCACAAAGATTGGACCCCGTACCTTAAAAGAGTGGCAATGCCGCCCCGTAATTAATCATCGCGCCCCCGGCGGCTCTTGGGGCAGCGCCCGAAGCTAAAATGTATGTAAAATTGCCTTGTAAAGAAAAGTAGTAATTTCTAGTCAACCGCGTTCATTAGGAAAATGATCTGACGGTAGAAGTTATGTTTAGATTAGGGTTTTTTTCCCTAGAAGGCAACCCCTCGCTTTTATGAGGGCATTGTATTGCGGCTGTGCATTGTGTGTGTATTCTCGGAGCGAGAAACAGAGAGGGAGACTGTGAAAGAGAACAGAGGATATTACAGCGGATTTGCTGTAGGTTTTGTCTCTTCATTTTTTGCTAGATAATAGAAAGGAAGGACTGGCTGTTCGGGGTGGACGTAGCCCAAACTGGGTGAACCATGTATATCTGTGTCTCTCTGGTTTTATGTGTTTTGTGTGCTTGTATTTTCCACATATTTTATGTGTTGCATTGCTCCATAATATATAATTTTCTAACAATAATTACAATTAAATGTCAAATCTATTAACTAATTAATTATAATTTTGGATTTACTCATTAGCTATTTTATTTCTTTCCTTATCCCTTCATTTTTATTTGTTACTCTTCTTCTCTACCACTTTTCCTCGATCGACGGGTCTTGTTGTAGAACCGAAACATCGACATCAAAATATGTCTATTGTGGAGCGATTTCCGACCTCTCAATCTAAGAATATACCCCATAGAAATCTACAAACATTAATCATAAAAGAATATTACAATAAAAATATATCTTTATCATTATTAATACAATATTTAATTAGTTAATAATGGAATAAAGAACTAAAAATTGTAAAAAATTAGTAAGGACAATATATAATAACAATTATACATACCAAACTCATGGGAATAACTTAATTGGTGACGACTATGTTATGAAGTATTATGTAAACCATGAGATTCAATGTTCAAATCCCCATGGATCAAGATTAAAAAAAATAAAAACAATTATACACACACACACACACACACACACACACACACACACACACACACACACATATATATATATATGTAACTATTTATTATTATTAGAATTAAATTTGATTATATAGATAAGATAAACATACAAATTCTTAATATCAACATTAATAAAAATAATGAAAGATATTATTATTAATAATATTAATAAAATTCCCCGGATGGGTGAACGTTAAGATATGGGATGTGGCGGCTCCTCTGCAAGGCACATGGCTTGGCCACATAGCCACGCATGGCCCTTGCCTGATCGATATCAAATACTAGAGCTGCTCGCATGCTGCCAACATTAATCCCTCTACCTCGAGCTTTAACACTCGTTCGACTTGTAGACTCTCCTATTATTTCATGGTGCTCAGCTCCATCTCTCACATATTTTTCTCCTACAGCCTCAGTTTCTCTATCCATTCCACTGGTTTCAACTCTAAGCTCCTCGGCATCCATTCTCCGCCTACTCCATTTCTTTAGGATTCCTACCACCCTTCCACCTCTGCCCTTGTTCCAACTCTTTCCTACAACGATATGCCTCAGAGGCACATGATGTGTTGTTGGAGAGGTCATGGCAGAGATCAGACCTCTTGCCCTCCCATTTCCCTCCATGATAAATGCCACCCCCTCCATGAGGAAAATTCGGCCGCTTACCAGCTCCATTACGAATCCTCTAGCTATTTGGACCTCCCTCTTGTCTCCACTACTCTCACTGTGCATTTTTCAGATGTCCCGTCTAGCTCTGCTAGCTTTGGCGCATGGAAATGACTCAGGAATTCCACCATTTCCCTATCTCCCCCTTAGCATTCCCATAATTTTGAGGCGTTTCCAGTCAAAATAGCTTCGTGTTCCTCCAGGAGTGAAGGCAGCGACAACCCAACAACATATGATAAGGATGCAGGTGTGCGTTCAGCCGCAACGCCTGAGCCCACAGTGTAGCCGTCGAAGAAATAAGAGGAATCCTCTGACGACTATGGGTGCTGTTTGGGTTCCTATGTTTTGGAAGATTTGGCAATACCAAAAGATAAGACAACATCAAACCGCTTTGGGATCCTAGGATCTAGCCCTCCTGGATCCAGAGAGGGATCTCTCTATAAATACAAAGAAGGATATATATTTGAAGCTCAAATGAGATATTAGGCTAGGTATGAAGCACGGGGGTTTTAAATGATTTGGTTGGTTGGTTGCTGGGTTGAGTCATTGTTGGGAAAAATACTGAGAGGGGGGGTATTCGATGTTACTGCATATTCAAAACTTTTACTTTTTCTTGCTTCTAAAAACCCATACGCTACTTTCCTGAAACAGACTCGCGTATATATGCGGATACCCTTTATGAAACTCGCGTATACACAGATATCTAATTATGTTATTAGATCTTCACTTAAATCATTCCATCATTCATTCATCAGATGTTTAATAAACAGTAAACATGTGCAGTAAGAACAGAATAAACCATCACACAAAGCATCACACATGAACACCGGGATTTTTAGGTGGAAACCCAAATCGGGAGAAAACCACCGCTGCAGTTGCTCAGCCTTCAATATTTTATTATAGAGAAAACATCTTACAACATATGTGCTTGCGCAGACTTGACCAGCACGCAGGCACCCACCTGCGCTCGTTTACCAGCCTCTCCTGGAAGGGAGCTCCAACCCCCTGACTCGTTTACCAGCCTCTCCTGGAAGGGAGCTACGACCCCCCGTTCTCGTTTACTAGCCTCACCTGGAAGGGAGCTACAACCCCCTGACTGAAGGCTATAACCCTCAGCACCACCTTGGACCACGTTTCATCAATTTTCACACTGGATCCAACAACTTCAATAGAACAACACTTGCAGGCCACATTTCATCATATTTTCAAACTAAACCCTTTCCATACTTTTACAAACATACATCACCAACAGATACTTATCAACACAGATCAGATAGCAGAAACACAGCAGAACAGATAAGATATTTCATACCCCTTGCTTCAGCAAACCCTAGTTTGCATACGCGTTTTCTCTTTACTGATGTCGCATATATACGCGCTTTCGTCCACACAAACCAGCGTATACCTCAGTACAAATTTCATTGCGCATACGCGCTTTATCTTCAGCGAAGCCGCGTATATATGCGCTTCCTCTGCGGCGAAGTAGCGTATAGATCTTCAATCATTATAGAGCAGCATACTTCTTCAGATCAGATATTCAGTTCAGATTTACCCTTTTACTTCAGACAGATGTTAGCCTCATTTCAGATCTAAGTCTTCCATAATCAGATCTAGTAGATACAAGTGCATTTTAGATCTAGATCCCCTTCTTCATCATTGGTGCATCATACATTCAGATTTATCTTCAAGTGTAACCCTTTCCATTCAGATATACTTCAGAGAGAAGTATTCATTCAAGCTCAAACCTCTTGCACCCACACACACACTTTGCACAATGAATTTCTTCTCCTTAAATAGGTTTCCCTAGTTTCAATACCATGACCCCTTTTCAATGCCATCATGGACCAAAAACAATGCAACAAGCCCAAAACCACAGATAGGGGTCAATTAGGCGGATCATTACCCAATACAATGGGTTTAATACCATAGTGGTTACCCTTGGTTTGCACTTTTCCTTGGTTTGCACTTTATGAGCGCTTTGGCCCATACGCGACTTGGCACGTACTTTACCGCGTGCATACGCGACTTCTCCTAGGCAAATCCGCGTATGCCTTGAGACATACTCTTTTCATCATAGATCTAGCACATATTGAAATCCTTTCTTCATTACCTTCTGTACTCTCTGTAGATATATCAGATTTTCATCTTTAAACAGGTTCATCAAGACATATTCTATCAAGCACAACTTCATAGTGGGTTTGCCTTTCAAGGACAACACTCGGCATCATTTCATATCAGATTTACATCATTTACCAAGTCCATCAGGTCAAGAATAACTTCATCAGGTGGATTGCCATCAAGGACAACACATGTCCACAATCTCATGTCTTCATCTTCATTCAGTGGGTTTCCATCAAGGACAACACTCTGCATCATATTGCCAACAATCTCCCCCTTTGGACTTGATGGCAACCACGATGGTGTTTGATCACCACAACAGATAGGTACATTAAGAATACAATGACACCATGTCACTCTCCCCATTCTTTGACACCATTCTGTCTCTCCATTCAAACACCATGTCACTCTCCCCCTTTGACATCAAAAATGAAAGAGGCGAATCTGCTTTCTTTCTCCTCTCCCCCTTTTCTCCTCATGTGGAAGAAACGTTCTGCAGATCTGATAAGTGCTGAAGTGGCCAAGCTCCCCCTGAGTTCATGCTGAAACTTCAAACATATTTTTCAATGAAGAACATGACTTAAAGAACTTCCTATCACCAAAGACTCATACTTACATCAAATATCCAACCAAGTGGATTTACATATGAGACTCAACTACCCAACCAAGTGGGTTTACAAAATGGCTTCGGCTACCCAACCAAGTGGATTTACAACTTGACAAGTCCTTACATGACTGAATATTACAATTTTACATCATGGGTCTCAACCAGACCTTTTAATCAAAATACAAATATGACTTTTCATAATCAATACCAAAAATACCTCAAGAGAGATCAAATATCAGAACCACTGCATTATACTCAGCAAAGCTAATGCTCCCCCTGAATCTGTGCAACCAAGCAATCTTTCCAAAATGAATAAGGCTCCCCCTTAGTTTGTGCATCCTGAAAACTTCCACCAAAAAATCATCAAGGCATCTTCATCAAAACATTAGAAACAGAATTATGAGAACTGGAACACCACCAGAGATACCAACGATCACTAACATTTGTGCTAAAGAATCTTTGACTCCAAAATCAAAAAATTATCGGCAATCGGACATCTGTGATTTTACGTGCGAGAACTCGCGTACATACGCGACTGTGTTTCAGGAAACCCGCGTATCCCAAGCCATCTTCTAAATTTCAACCAGATCTGATTCTCTGTGAGGCAAAGACAGTGTTCAGCTTCTTTTTGAGATTTTTGAATGCTTCCCTGGACTACAGATAGATAGAACAATGTAGTTGTGTCTTAAAGCGTCATCCAACGGTTGTAGCACCAGCACAATAGTAACCAAGCCTTCAAACTCTTTGCAGCATTAATACACTCTTTTCAAGAGAGATTATCATACCAGAACAGCATCTTCAAATATGTGTCAAGCAATCATCCGTGTGGTCCAATATCACCATGATCTTCAAGATTTAACATGAGGTAACATATGTAGGCAAACGATCTCAACCATAGTAACCAACTCTGCATGATTTGTTTCTGAATCAAATGACATCCAACTCATCCATGTGTGAGTACAAAAGATACTTATCAGCAACCAGGGCTCAAAAACTCACCATAATAAACCATGTACCAAGTCATCATCATTTGAGCATGAGTATCACAAAAACCAAAGAATAAGCAGTCATATTGCCAACAATGCAATCATTAGTATTCAACTTTGCTACTCCCCCTAAGCAGTGCTCTTCCTTAACTTGTGCAGTAAACACCTTCTTGAGTAAGTTATTAGCACTTGATTTTACATAGATCTGTCCTTATTTCTGAATTATAAAAACTTTCATTTCAATAACGAATGCTCTTCATCATAAAGCAACCAGGCTTCATCCATAATCTTCAACACAAGAACCCATGTATCATTCCATTATCACTTAGGTATAACCAGAATAATGCTTAACAGTGCAATCATCAGCAGTTCGACTGATCCTCCCCCTGGACCTCTGCTCCAGATCCTCAGCTATCAGATAAATTTTCTCATCATCAATGCATACGCGACTGTGTCAGCTAGAACTCGCGTGTATACGCGATTTTGTTTCATATAACCCGCGTATGGAAGGTGAAATATGGAAAATTTCACACCTTCATCTCCTCCTGAGTTTGTACCTCCTGTACCTGTCTTTTCCACATCGGATGCGCATCGAGTAAACATAATCAGAATAATAAAATCAACCGCAGGATTCATCATGCATTGCTCCCCTTGTGACGATACATTACTAGATCTCATAATGTATCTCACATCATTCCTGCAGTCAATAAGAAAAGTCAGCTTCAGAAGCGGATGACTGCAGTAGGGTCAGAATTCCCTATGTTTCTGGTCGGTCTTTCAATTGAGTGTTTTCTTCAAGAAAATCATTGTCTTCTAGAGAATCCACAAAAGTATCATTTTCTTCTCTAGATTGATTCTTATTCCATCCGTCCATCTTTTTCCAGACTTGTTTAAACTTTCTATTTGTGTGCTGGAAGTTATCCAATTTATCATATCTATTCAGCCTGCATTCCTTTTCTACATGTCCATACTTGTTACAAGAATAACATCTTATGTGTCCAGAGTAATAAGAGTTATAATGAGTATTTCTGATCTTCCTTCTTTTACACTCAGTTGCTTTATGTCCATACTTGTTACATGAGAAACAATATCCCTTGAAGCTTCCATAAGTACCTGTTTATTTGTGGCTGAATTGTTCTGCTTCTGCAATTTGCTGCAACATGCCCATAGTTATGACATTTAAAGAATTCAACATTCTTGAATGAATTCATGATTGTTGGTTGATCTTTTGTTTCTTTCAACACATCAGGTTTTGCATTGACATCTTCTGAAATTTTGGCACTTCCTTGTGAGCTAGATTCTCCTTTAACAGTTTCATGGAAACCAAGACCATGTTTGATAGCCGGGAGACCTTTGATTACTCGAATATTGTCGAAATGTTATTACTATCATGAACCTCAAAAAGTTTAACCTTTTCTTCTAATTTACCTTTGAGAATAACACACACCTCAACCTCAAGGCTTGACATTGCTTTGTCATGCTTTCTTCTTTCCTTCTTCCATCTTCTACTTGATACTTTAGATTTAGAATCTCTTCTTTCAACCAATTTTCGTTTTCTTCACATGTTTGTTGCAGCTCTTCATTCTTCCTTTTTTATTTTTCAAGATCTTCTTTGAGAGAGATGATTCTGCTTCAAGGCCTTCCTTTTCAAATGGTTGTAGAGGTTCCTTATTCTTCTTACTTGATGCCTCAAGATCTGCTTGCAGAGAGATGATTGCAGCTTCAAGTCCTTCATTCTTCTTGATTGATTTTCCGAGATCTGCATTTAGATTGTTGATTTATACTTCTAGTTTTTTAATACGATTGGATGCATACGTATGAAACCTTTGATACTTGTCCACCTGACCATTCAGCATTTCTATTTGTTCTTTCATTTGAGAGATCATCTCTTTGTTGATAGAATCTTTCTTATCAATTTCTCTTTGTTGTTCTTCATTTTTTATCTTGAGAGCTTTCTCTATTTCCAAAACACTACTTTCACAAACTTCATCATCATTGTTTGTACCACGAAGATCGTTCAAAGGATGACCCCAATCACTATCTGATTCATCTTCTTCAATTTTTGAGATATCTCCTTGCTTGAATTAGCCTTCTTCTTTTCCTCTTTGCCGCGAGCACTTGTAGAGCTTATTCCAAGTCTGTTTCATCTTCTTCAATTTTTTGCTATACACGCAGTTTACGAGGGTATCTCCTTTCCTTGAGTAACCTTCTTCTTTTGCTTCTTTGCCATGAGCACTTTTAGATCATGGTTAGAATCTTCTTCATCTTCACTGGACACTTCATCATCATCTTCATTTGCATAATAACTCTTCCTCTTTTCAAATTGTTTCCCTTTACCATGGTTTTCTCTATAAGGACATTTAGCAGCATAGTGACCAACTTTTCCACACTCAAAACATTTGAAGGGAAGCTTACCTTTGAATCTTCCAGTACCTAGTTGGAGTTTTCTCACTAAATTTGCTTCTTCTTCTTCGGATATATAGCTAGATTCTTTGACAACTTCCTTTTCTTTTCCTTTTGCAGATACCTTAAAGTAGCTTCTCTATTTGGGAAGGACCTCCTTGTCTCATTTCATAAGCAGTCAGAATACCATGTAGTTGAACAATAGTAAGAGTTTGCAGATCTTGCCTTTCTTCAATAGCTGACACTTTTGACTCAAATTTTGAAGTTAAAGATCTTAAGACTTTTTCCACGAGAGTAGTATCGGTTATGGTTTCACCCAAACTTCTCATACGATTTACAATATCATCTAGACGTAAAAAGAAACTGGCAATACTCTCATCACTATGCATCCTTAAATTTTCATATTCAATTCTGAGAGTTTGGAGTTTTTCACTTTTTACCTTTGTATCTCCTTCATAGCTTTGAATGATTTTGTCCCATATTTCTTTTGTTGAATTTAGCTGCATCACTTTAACAAATTCAGATTCAGACATGCTTCCTAATAAAACATTGACTGCTTTGGCATTGATTTCATATTTCTTCTTTTGTGTTGCATTAGTAGGAATAATTGTCGGATACTGATAACCTTCTTCCATGATTGCCCATACTTCTGCACCAAGACTTTGTCAATATGCTTTTGTTCGTATCTTCCAGAATAATAGATTACTTCCATTGAATAGAGGTGGCCTTAGAGTAAGTACTCCTTCATGACTTCCCATTGCGACGGATCTCCTTGGTGATCGAAGATTCTACGAAGAAGAACTTTGCTGCGATGCCAATTGTTGGAAAAAATACTGCGAGGGGGGGGGTGAATCGGTATTTACTGCATATTCAAAACTTTTACTTTTTCTTGCTTCTAAAACCCATATGCTACTTTCCTGAAACAGACTCGCGTATATACGCGGATACCCTTTATGAAACTCGCGTATACACAGATATCTAATTATGTTATTAGATCTTCACTTAAATCATTCCATCATTCATTCATCAGATGTTTAATAAACAATAAACATGTGCAGTAAGAACGGAATAAACCATCACACAAAGCATCACACATGAACACCAGGATTTTTTAGGTGGAAACCCAAGTCGGGAGAAAACCACCGCTGTAGTTGCTCAGCCTTCAATATTTTATTATAGAGAAAACATCTTACAACATATGTGCTGGTGCAGACTCCTACCAGCACGCAGGCACCCACCTGCGCTCGTTTACCAGCCTCTCCTGGAAGGGAGCTCCAACCCCCTGACTCGTTTACCAGCCTCTCCTGGAAGGGAGCTACGACCCCCCGTTCTCATTTACCAGCCTCACCTGGAAGGGAGCTACAACCCCCTGACTGAAGGCTACAACCCTCAGCACCACCTTGGACCATGTTTCATCAATTTTCACACTGGATCCAACAACTTCAATAAAACAACACTTGCAGGCCACATTTCATCATATTTTCAAACTGAACCCTTTCCATACTTTTACAAACATACATCACCAACAGATACTTATCAACACAAATCAGATAGCAGAAACACAGCAGAACAGATCAGATATTTCATACCCCTTGCTTCAGCAAACCCTAGTTTGCATACGCGCTTTCTCTTTACTGATGTCGCGTATATACGTGCTTTCGTCCACACAAACCAGCATATACCTCAGTACAAATTTCATTGCGCATACGCGCTTTATCTTCAGCGAAGCCGCGTATATACGCGCTTCCTCTGCGGCGAAGTAGCGTATAGATCTTCAATCATTATAGAGCAGCATACTTCTTCAGATCAGATATTCAGTTCAGATTTACCCTTTTACTTCAGACAGAGGTTCGTCTCATTTTAGATCTAAGTCTTCCATAATCAGATCTAGTAGATACAAGTGCATTTCAGATCTAGATCCCCTTCTTCATCATTGGTGCATCATACATTCAGATTTATCTTCAAGTGTAACCATTTCCATTCAGATATGCTTCAGAGAGAAGTATTCATTCAAGCTCATACCTCTTGCACCCACACACACACTTTGCACAATGAATTTCTTCTCCTTAAATAGGTTTTCCCTTTTTCAATACCGTGAGCCCCTTTTTCAATACCATGGACCAAAACAATACCATAAGCCCAAAACTACCTGGACAGGGTCAATTAGGCGGATCATTACCTAATACAATGGGTCAATACCATGGTGGTTACCCTTGGTTTTGCTCTTTATGAGCGCTTTAGCCCATATGCGACTTGGCACGTTCTTTTCCGCGTGCATACGCGACTTCCCCTAGGCAAATCCGCGTATGCCTAGAGACATACTCTTTTTCATCATATAAATAGCACATGCTGAAGTCCTTTCTTCATTGCCTTCTGTTCACACTGTAGATACATCATAATTCCTTCATCAAGGACATATTCTATCAAGCACAACTTCATCAAGTGGGTTGCCTTTCAAGGACAACACTTAGCATCATATCACATCAGATTTACATCATTTACCAAGTCCATCAAGTCAAGAATGACTTCATCAGGTGGATTGCCATCAAGGACAACACATGTCAACAGTCGCATGTCTTCATCTTCATTCAGTGGGTTTCCATCAAGGACAACACTCTGCCTCATATTTCCAATAGTCATGAGATCATAGACTGAGAAAGTAATGGAAGGAAAGGAGAAAAATAGCAGGATGTTTCGGCAAAAGAGGATAGGTTAAGAATGTGCCATCCATTAGGCTATGGAGTCATGAAAGGAGATTACTTTCAAGCAAGTGACCAAGAATTTCAGAGGGAGAGTCATCTATACTAAAGGATCTTTTAGATAGATGGTGGAATGGAACAATAAGGAAAGAAGGTGAAAGAAGGAAAGAAAACCAATTTCTGTCTAAAGATCAGGTCAGAGGTCATTTAACTCTAGACCTGCTTGGACATACTCAAAGGCAACTTTCAATGAAGTCACAAAGGGGCAACTTATAGATCGGACCAGAGGTCATTTAACTCCAGGTCTAATTTAGCGTACTCCAAGGGAAAAATAGAGATAAGTGTTGACACAAAGCTAGAGTCTATAGATCGGAGAAGGAATTTTAACCTTCCCTTCTTTGACACCATCAAGAAACATCCAAGCAGTAAGCTCTGAGTTCACACATCAGCTAGTAGGAAATACATCTGCTACACTTGGTTACCACAGGAGTCCACCCTCAGATTTCACTATCAGGGGAAAAAATTGAAGGCAGGGAGCGCAGAAGCATAGGGTACCATGTGAGGGTAAATCCCATGCCAAATTTTTGATGCGTGCCAGAAGAAAATGAACAGCATGAAAAAAAATGTAATAGAACAACATGATAAGAAAAATATCACCCGTAGTAATAGACCAGTATCCTGTAAAATTTGCTTGATTAATTGATGGAAAACCAGTCACATACACTGAGCTCAAGGGCTATCACAGTCCGAACTTTCTCCTCCCAGCCTACTACATTACAAACTACTCTTGTACTCCCTCCCAAGACTGTTATAACAGTAAAAAATTAATCCCTACAACTGCAACAGCGATAACGCAATCCAAACCAACCCTTTACAATATGTTCTTGGGAATTATTATAGGAGGATGAGTGATAGCAAGAGTAGATACAAATTAAATGGATCCATTAAGACAGAGTGGCAAACGTGTCATTGCCCATTCTGCTTAATGGTTCTGTGCTGTACTCTGTTGTCTGGTTCAGAGTCTCTGTCAGGTCGAGGTTGACCTCAGATGTGTTCTTGGAGTCCTTTTTGGCTGTTTGGAACTCTGCGCTAGCCTTCTAGAAAAAGTAAGGTGACTGAAAGGTCTTCAGGTCTCCATGCTTCCATAACTGCGGTCCTGACAGTCTTTAAGAAGTTTCTGTCAGAGTAATTAACTGTTTCTGGGCTCGAGGAGGCATGGAGACTGCTCTAGGAAGGTGTACCTATGGAGAAAACACGTTCTACTATTATGACCCGCTGGTGCACTCTTTGGTCTTAGAACTGCACCTTCATCCTTTGATCACGAGATTATGTATTGAATATGCAATTAACAGGCTCCAATCCCTTTTATCTCTGCTGCTTAATACTGTAATACCACCCCTGTATTCTGAATCACAAAGAGAGTTAATCACTCTGTAACAAACCTGCACAATAAATAAACCGATTAAACGTTCTAGGGAGGGCAGAAGAAATGCTGTGGAGGTCTGGAGGAATGGTGGAAATGGTGGAGGCAGAGAAACAAACACCGCAGTTAGGCGGAGAAATAATGCATTAGCGTAAAACCCAAAGTTTAACGCTCGGGGGATTTACAAAGGGAAATGATGAAAAACGAGCAAAAGTGGAGCCTTTGGATGGTGGGACCCGGCGTGGATGGAGGGCGATTAACTGCGAGCCGTTGGATCACAGGAGGCGATCAACGATGGTGATTGTCTGATGAGGTTAATAGGGAAACCTGATGGGAGAATTACGATGGAGACGTGATGCGACGTGGGCCGCCGATCTTGGATCAACGGATGGACATGATGGAATCGGAAGATCACAATTGAGGGAGGCAGAGGGTGATAATTTTAGAACCTCTGATGGGCAGTGGTGCGATTGAGCGCCAGCCATCGGATCCGGAGCCAGATCGACAGCGGAGGTTGAATCGGCGAGGAAGTAATGGGGCCAAATGAGAGGACAACAGTGGGATCTACGCCGTCAGATCAAGTGGGATGAACGGCTATGTTCAGATCAGGGGATCGCAATCAAAGGAAACTGGAGGAGGGGATGCTTGGGTCTGTGTGATGCGATTACGCGCCTGTCGTCCGATCTGAAGCCAGATCGACGGCCCACACTCAATAAGAGGGGTGAAAAGAGAGGAACGAAGAGCGTGGTGTGATTATTGTTGGACCGTCAGATCTATATATATCGACAGCTCAGATCGCAGCGGAAGCCGATATAACAACACTCCAATCGCATCGGGGAAAACAGGCGGAACAAAGAAAATGCGCCCCACGAAAAATCTGATTGCGATAAGTGCCCAAGGCTTAAGTGCTTGGTCTCGGGTGCAACCATATGGTGAAGTGTTTTAAAGGGATGGTCAGAAGGGGCTTAGCCTGTTATAAAGTGGAAAGTGGGTTTTTGGCTTGTTTTTAATGCATTTAAGGCCAAAGGAGGCATTCGGTAAAGGGAACAAGGGGTTTTAAGCCAAACAAAGGTAATTTAAGAGGCTTAAAAAGGGGATTTGGGATGATTCAAAGGGTTAATGAGGAATTGAGGGAGGGAAAAAGGAGATGAAAATAAAGGTTTAGGGGGAATGAAATAAGAGGGAAAAGGAGGCCTTTTGGGCATTTTCTTCAAAAACAGAGAGGCTTTAAAACTGGAAACAACAGTGAGGCTTTATCAAAGGACAAAGGCACAAGGAGGCTTCAAGGATGATGTGTTTTCTGGGGAAATGTATGCCTTGAAGTCTCAAAAACATTTTAGCCCCCTGTTTTCTTGTCAAAAATTCATAGGGGGCTAACAGATGCTTCATAATTGAAGAGCCTCCTCCACATGACAAATAGCATGTCACACCATTTCAGAATCCATATCGAGAGGTTACCTCCTCAGCGAGGATTTAATTTTCTATTCTCATGATTTTCATAAACAAATCGATAAATTTTTGGATATTTTTTATAAATGTTGTTTTCCCCACTCAAGCCAACAAACTATGGGCTGGTTTCCCAACTTGGGCAGTCACATTTTCGTGTTTTTGAACTCTACTCCTGCCGGAATTGGCTAGCATAGAAACTCCGGTGGGAAAGTTTCACATTGTATTTTATGTGCCATATAATGGAAATACTCTTATTTAGAAAAAAAATAATAAAATTAGTATTATTGCTAGAATTTGCTTCTAAGATGTGGAGCGGTGGCTAGGGTTTCTGTAACTCTCCAATCAATGCTGAATTCTAGCCATTCAAAGAAGAAATATGTTGAAGGAATGGATACTCAATACTCAGTTTCGTATAGTGGCATGTTGAAATTTGAATATGTTCTTTTGATTGTACAAGAAGCTCACCCTTAATGTTCCATTGAAAGAGGATGCCTCCAACATTGATTTTTTTTTCCAGAACAAGGTATGATCTGCAAATTGAATGGGTTTTGGCCACAATTGACCAATATCCACAAATGGATTTTTGATACGTGGAAACCCCTCTTGACTAATGATCTGAATATTTACCCTTTGACTCAGAGTTTTTTTGTTGTTGATTTTGGTAATATTAAACATAAGTAGAATATTTTTGAATTCGAGCCTTCGTTTTGGGGTAGTGCTAGCCTTTTCATGCAACTATGGTATCCCACCTTTGATCTGGTTACAATGTCAATCTCCATGAGTCTTGTTTGGGTAATTCTCTTGAACCTTCCCTTGCATATTTGGAACCTCCCAACGTTATCTTCAGTTGGTAATGCATTAGGGAAGTTCTAATGTCATAGCCAAAAATATATTAGTTTTTATAAAACCACTTATGCTCAAATATGTGTTGAGATGGACTTCAATGAGGTTTTTCCTGCTAAGATTAATATGCAAACTCCAAAATATGTTTGGGTTCAAAAGATGGATTATGAAAATGTTTCATTTCAATGTCAAAAATGTTATGGAACAAGACATGTAATAAAAAATTTCCTAAAGCATTTGTAGAACAACAAAGTTCGGAAAAATAACTAGAGGCCCAAATGGTGGGAAGAAACTTAGAGCGAACATTATATAATATATAAAGAAGAGACTTATGGTAATAGAGAAGCAAACGAAAAACAAGAAGAAGTTATTGACAAAGAATATTTACCGAAGGAAACAAAAACCAATCATGATGATGTGTATGAGGATATATCAGATTCAACGACAGGAGAAACATAGCATACCCCAGTGAAAGCCAAATCCCCCTCCGAATTGTTAAGGAAAACATCTGGAAAATATTTTTTTTGGGCAGATCATGAAAATAAGGAAGAAACAGAAGACAACAATGCCCACTCATCAAAATATGATACATCAGATACAACAAAAAATGTGGGTTGGATTCAAGTGGGAAATAAGGGCACAAATATTTCACCAAGAAAAACTAGAAGCCAGTCAAAATTAAATCAAAATCAATGAAAAATGGAATGTAAATGTACTTGGATCTTAGGAGTTTTTTGGAAATATTTTACCTAGAATAGGACTGAAATTTTTGTATTATGGGGTAATCACTTGAGGGATTAGATTGATCGCTTGTGCTCAATCACAAACCCACAAGTAATGTTGGTAATTTTGAAGAAATGCAATGCTTTTGGGACATATCCCATCTTTCCTTTTTAATAAAACTATCATACCCATTTATTTGAAAAAAAATAGTATTATTGCTAATATTAATATTAAAATAACCTTGAGGAATAGCTCAATTGGTAGAATCCTCGTTGTTAAAGCACCTTTTCTATTAAGAGGTCACATGATAAATTCTCTTGGCACTCTAGGGATCAAGCTTTGTGGTTAAGTTGACAAGAAGTGATCCCTTTGGGTGGATCTGCATGGTACAAATATTCCATGGATGTAGGTGTCACTGATATCCGGGGTTCATGAACCACATAGAAAAAAAACAAAACAAATAGAAATTTAAACAATATTAATATTAAAATATAAAATAATAATATTAAAAATATATAAAAACAATAATAAAATTAAAACATATTAATTACAAAATTAAATTAAAAATGTAAAACAAAGCATAAAAATATGAAAAATGAATAAATATATAAGATAAAAATAAATGGAGCTATTTATTTTCCTTTCTTAAAACCGTTCTTTTAGTCTGAAGAGTGGTTTAGGTCGTGGTTCAAATAACTATACAAATCTTCTTATTTTAAAACTCCTACTCTTTGCTCTTGAAAAAGGGTGTCGACAACTTGACTCGTGTGATTATAAATTGGTTCAACGAAGCATTATTAGGTCTATCTTGGATGAAGTTCTTATGATCAAGAAAAATTTTGATTATATTTATTGTCATCATATCTACATGGAATTTAACTCCATCATGGATGCTCTTTCCAAAGAAGGCACACAATTGGCTCGGGGTACATGGTAAATTTGGGAGTAGATAAACGATGATCATTTTGATTTCTTTCATTATCACTTTATAGAGGGGCTTCCTCCTGAAACGTATGATGATACGTTTCAGACTTTATTTCTCTATCTAGAAGAGAATTTATATGCTCTTATGGCTCTTGTTCGCTTTGGTATTAGTTTTGTGGGTTTACTTTTTTATATGGACAAAAAATTTATTGACAGTTGAAATCTATGACGACTTTTTGGATGTGTTTTGGTATCAGTAGTAGACCTATCAACAGTTTTTGTATCTATCTATGGTTCAACAATATTGTTTATATGATATATTTATGGGCTCTCATATAGTCACTTATAGTGTTTCTCACATTTTTTTGGATATGCCTTTGGGTATCTACATGTAACTTTCATTTTATATAAATGAAATTTACGAATTTTTTTAAGGGAGAAAAATTAAAAAGATAGAAATAAAAAATATAAACATAAATTATAAATTATGAAATATTTTATAAGGTAATTTATTATCTCACACACACACACATAGGTGTAGTCTAACTTATAAATGAAATGAACTTTTTTCACGACATATTTTCTCGTTAATTTTAACAAAAATATGGCATAAAAGTTTAAAAACTTGATTTTAAGTTGTTCAATCTATATAATTAGAGTGCCCTAGGGTGTTTTCATGGTGCTGAATCCATTTATGCATTCAAAAATGTATTTTAAACAACAAAAAAATCATATTCTTTCTTGAAATTGTATTGCTAGATTCTGGTCAAAAAGGTCGCGTCTATAAGTTAGACTATATATATATATATATATATATATGACTTCTCGTGATATTTTATGTTAAATTAAAGCTAATTTTAAGTATTAAATTTTTAATTATGAATTATATATATATATATATATATATATATATATATATATATATATATATATATATATATATATATATTTATGACTTCTTGTGATATTTAAAATAATTAAAATAATTTTAGTATTAAATTTTTAATTTTATATATATATATATATATATATATATATATATATATATATATATATATATATATATATATATATATATATATATATATACTTAAAGTTAAAATTAACTATTTTTCATGAGATAAGTCAATATTGAGCTTTAGGTTAGAAATTTATTAATGACACATGTCATCATTGAAATCAACAAAACACACCAACATAAAACCAAGAGAAAAAACCAATTTAATCTCTAAAATAATTACCATTTACAATTTGGATGCTAAGATTCTTTTCACATTGATGGGAGAACAAGTGTTATTTTTTTTGAAAAAATGATTAATAAAATGTTTTTTTTTAAATAAAAATAACACTTTAAAGGATAAAATTAGATATCAAACTCAATATGCATTTACCTTCTTTTCAAGTTTAGTCATGAGATATTTTAATCTATGTCTTTACTTCCATTATGATATCATAAAAAACCTATTCTCCCCATTAAATTGTACATATATATATGTAAAATCATAGTCATCAATTGGCTTATGTGCACATATATGAAATCCATGTATATACTGATCAAGAGTTCATAAATTTTGTTCAAAATTCAAAGTTACAAGATTGGGTTGAAACTATGATGGTTGCGTAGATCTCGTCTTCTTGATTCAAGCGTCACGAACAGTTCAAAAAGCCAATGTTGTATGAGGGAGATATTGCGTTTTGATCGAAATGCCAAACATGTAAATTTTCGACATTTTGACCAAGTTTGACTGGGATGCACAGTCAAAGAAAGGGATGCACAGTCAGCAAAAGAGAATATTGTGAGGAATATTCCTTCCTCAGAACTAATCGCAAGTTGAAATGTGTCCTTGTTTTATTGGTCAAATGGGTTTGGAGGAACCAATCATAGGGTACCATGTGGCCAACCCTGAGGCCACAACGTGTCCCTGAAACTACATTATAAAATTTTGAGGGTCCTCAATAATCGACCGAAACTCCTCTTGCCAGACACACACACATCTAACCGTCTGTGCTATGCAATTAGTTCTTAAACTTATGGGCGATGATTTATATTTATGGTTTAATGAAATGTCACGTGTGGGTTGGAATGCCGGTGGTCCCAACCTGCCAGCAGTTCTTGTCATATGATCGCATGGCATATGTTAAAACGTTAACTAACCATCACAGCAAATGTAACCCGTGGTTCTGCGTAATGTATTTTCACATGGCTACAGTTTATCATCTCCAACCATGCGATTAGTGCTAACCAGCTATTGCTCAGCTCGTAGTTTAAACATCCAACTGTAGTTTCCAATGCGAGTTCCGTTGACGGTTAAGTAAGCCGCAATTTGGGGGTGCGCATGTGGCCACCCCAAATGCTAACATTTATTACTGTAGTCAGATTTGGTGGAAGGTTAGCAAGCGCTCCATTTTTGGTGGAAATTCTATTTTAACTCTAGTTAAGTGGAGTTCTCCACTTTTAGTGGAGCTTTCCAAGGTGAAACTAGGCAAAAGTGTAGGAGGCCCATTTTTTGACCATTCTGAGTGAATTAAGAGTCATTTTTGACTAATTGGAGCATTCTGGAGCCATTGGTGTAGAGAAAAAAACAATAGAGCACTGTAACTACATGTAATAGAAATATTTTGAGCATAATGAAATATGGACAAGCCATTGGGAGTTGGACCAATAGATGTAGCCCAGGAGGGGTGAACTGCTTCGTTATGCCTACTATGTAAATTTCATGTGGTGACTTATTTCTCTATTTTACACTAATGTTCAGTGTTATTTAAGCTTGTTTTATTCTTCTAATTCACTAAAAATCATGTACAATTCATGGACAAAAATCTTGATCCTTATGCAAACTAATGAAATGATATGCACATGTTTTTAAACTGAAAAGACACTTAGCACATAAAAAATAATACAGTCATTTTAGATCAGGTTGGTATCGGAGCTAGAGTTTATTCTCTGGTGTTGTTTAGTGAAAAGAATTGTTTAACTATTTGCAAGTTTTAGATGCTTACAAGGCTCAAGCTCAAAAGAGGAGAAGGCAAATTGGTGGAAGCAGAAGGGTCTCAAAAAGAGCCAAAGCAAAGAAGAGCAAGATTTCCATAATATCCACTGCCTAGTTCACCTCCTAAAGAAGTAGAAGCTCCATTAAGCATGCCTCATGAGGAAGGAGAAATCCATGAAGAAGATTATCCCAAGGAGGAAGAAAGAGTGTTCAGGAAAGCATTTCTTGACATGACTAAGATGGTTAGAATACTTTATCAAGAAAGGAATGAGAGACTAGAAGGGAAAGGATCTAAACTTCACAAGGAAGGACAAGGATCTTCAAGACATCACCATGATGAAGATAAGTCAAAGAAGGGAAATGGAGGAAATGGAGGCAATGGAGAGCCATCATCCTCACCCTCATCATAATCATCCTCTACTTCTTCTTCAGTACATCATCCACACAAGTCAAAGAACAATCGGAAAAGTCCTTTTTTAAAACTTGATGTTAAGTTCGAATTGCCTATGTCTAATGGTGAAGTAAATGCAGAAAAGCTAGATAATTGGATTAGAAAATTGGAGGTCTATTTGAGAATACAGAACCTTCAAGATGATGATATCAAATTCAATTAGCTTCATTGAGAATGGAAGGTGCAACACTTGTTTGGTGGGAAGCCAATACAAAGGAGGAAATCAAGAAACATGGTAATATTATTCTATCATGGTCAGATTTCATTACTGCTATTAAACAACGGTTTTATCCATTAAATCATATGCAGAAATCCATAATGAAATGGAAAAACTTTGGGCAATTAAAGGGACAAAATGTGGAAGAATACACCCAAGAATTTAGGAGAGGAGCTCTCTTATTAGGGGTGGATTTGCAGAGCCAAGATACTTTGCTCAAGTACATAGGAGGCTTACATAACTACCTAAAACATACTATTCTCATGTTTAACCCCACCATTCTAGATGAAGCTTGTGTTTAGGGCACACATATAGAAAATAGAGGGAAGAAAATTTCTGAAGAGGGTAGAAAGAAAGCTTTTAAGGGTAAAGCCAAGGAAAAGACATCAAAAAGTAAAAACAAAAAGAATGCATCTGTTAAGAAAGAGGGAGAAAAATTGGTTTGTAAAAATTGTTCAAAATAAGGCCATGATGAAACTCATTGTTGGAAATTACATCCTGAATTGAGGCCAAAGAAACCCAATAACAACGGGAAACCGAAAAACTGCTAATACAACTCAACGTGACTTAGGATCTGATTCAGGTGATGAATATAAAATTACAGCCATGGGATTGAAGGAGATGAAGGGAAAATAAATTGAAACTATACCCAGTACCAGTACATCAAACTGTCACATAAACACTCAAAATGAAGAAGAGATAATAGAATTGTTTCATGAGAGGGTCATATCCAAGCATACCAATTTTGACACATTGTTTGGCAGTGGGTCACAAGAAAACATAATCCCTGAATATTTGGTCCAAAAAATTAATCTTGAGACCATAGCACATCCAAAACGATATCCATTGGGTTGGATTTGTAAGGATGCAAATTTACAGGTTTCAAAGAAATGTATATTGAGGTTTGCAATCACAACAAGCTTTGTTGACATAGTTGAATTAGATGTGGTTTCACTTGACATAATTGGTATTGTATTAGGGATTCCTTACTTGTATGATAGGAAAGTGATATTATACCGACATGAGAACAAGTATCATTTATTCAAATATGGCAAGGAGTTAATTATTAGAGCACATCACAAGAAGACAAAAATTGCTATGGTAAATGCAGGACAAGTAAAGAGGGTGGTAAATTTAAGTAAGAATTTTGTTCATCTTATGACTAAGGCTAAAGTTGATATTAATCATGAATCATTTGAGGGATGTGATCCTAAGTTTAAATCAGATTTATATGATGTGGTTAATGGGCATCATGAGATGTTTCAGGATCCAACAAGATTGCCTCCAAAAAGGGAAATTCAACATGAGATTCAGTTGTAGCAATATTGTCCTCTTCCAAACATTGGTATGTATCGCATGTCGATAATGGAGAATGCTGAAGTAAAGAGACAAATCAAAGAGATGTTGGATAAAGGAATCATGAGGCCAAACACCTCGCGATGCAGTTCACGCATAGTCTTGATACCAAAGAAATATGGGACTTGCCACATGTGTGTAGATTTTCAAGCTTTGAACAAGATTACGGTAAAAAATCATTACCCACTCCCAAGAATAGATGATTTGCTTGATCAGCTGAAAGGAGAAATTTTTTTCACTAAGTTATATTTACGAAGTGGATATCGTCAAGTAAGAATTGCAGAAAGTGATATATGGAAAATTGCATTCAAAACCAAGCAAGGACTCTTTGAGTGGCTAGTTATGCCTTTTGGCTTGTGTAATGCACCGACAACTTTCATGCGAGTTATGGATACTTTTTTGCAACCATTCCTTGATGAATTTGTTATTTTGTAATTAGATGACATTTTAATTTTCATCAAAACAAGAGAAGATCATGTCTTGCATGTGAATAGAGTGCTTGATATTGTGAAGAAAGAGAAATTGTTTCTTAAGATGTCAAAATGTGAGTTTGGAAAGACTTCTTTGGTTTATTTGGGACATATTGTAGGAGGAGGAGAATTGGGGATTGATCCTTATAAAGTGGAGGCAATTTTGAATTGGCCCACACCCAAAACAATAACCGAGGTAAGAAGTTTCTTAGGTGCATCTCAATATTGGAGAAATTTTATTGCTAACTTTTCTTCCATCGCATCTCCTATGCACGCAGTGAAAAGTGTGAAGAAAGGCTTCCAATGGGGAGGAAAACAACAAAAAGATTTGAAAGCTTTAAAAGAAAATATTAGTTCAACTCCAGTCCTTGCATTACCAAATTTGAGATAGCCATTTGAGATACAAACTGATGCTAGTGATTATGCAATGGGCACAATTCTTTTGCAGGATGGTAAGCCTATCGCTTTTCATTCTGAAACTTTTAATGGTGTTGTGACTAATTATCCTACATATGAAAAATAACTATATGCATTGGTACAAAGTGTCAAGAAGTGGAAACACTACTAGATGGGTAAAGAGACTATTGTACATACCGATCACCAACCATTACAGTACATGCAGTTGCAAACAAAATTGCAGTAATCAAGACATTTTAGGTGGATGGGATATCTTCAACAATCTCACTTGGTTATAAGTTACAAGAAAGGTATTTTCAATAAATTTGTAGATATGCTTTCAAGACCAATCATTAGTGCTTCCAATTTACTAAAAAATTATTCTTTTGTACATGAGAGTTACATAGAACAATATGCACATGACATTGATTTTCAAGATGTGTATGCTAGTTTGAGTGAAGGGAATCAAGTTGAAGAAAAATATTATCACATGCATAAAAATTTTCTATTTCATTTGGGCAAGATATGTATTCCACAAGGAGAGAGGCTAAGTGTCATTGAGAGAAGCTCATTCATCTCTTATTGTTGGACACTTTGGGGTAAGAAAAACAGCGGCGCATCTACAAAGGTATTGTTATTGGCCTAGCATGATAGATAGTATGTCACATTTTATAAGAGGTTGTTCTATGTGTGAAACAAGTAAGCCTAGTAATAGGAAGCTTGGGTTGTACATGCCACTACTAGTACCATCAAGGCCATGGGAGAGTGTCTCCATGGAATTTGTTGGAGGTCCACCTATGTCAAGAAAGAACCATGATTATAATAATTTAGTTGTGGATAGATTCAATAAAATGTGTATACTTATGCCTGTAAGAAAACCATTACTACTGAACAAACTGCTGAAATTTATTTTCAACATGTGTGGGTTCATTTTGGATTTCCAAATTCTATTGTTAGTGACAGGGATTCCAGGTTCATCGGGAATTTTTGGTCAAACCTATGGAGAATGATGGACACAAAGTTTAAAAAGAGTACCAAATTTCATCCACAAATAGATGGACAAACCGAGGTGGTGAGCATAACAATTGTGCATCTATTGAGAGGATATTGCAACAAACATCCTAAGATGTGGGATGAACAACTGCATTACATTCAACATGATTACAACCGGGCAAAACACTCTTGCGCACAAACCTCACCTTTTTAAGTATGCTTTGGGTATTTTCCAAAATCACCATTAGACTTCATATTTGGGAATGATGTTGCAATTGATGGCCATAGTAACATTCATAAGCCTTGGAAGTTCATTGAGAAAATTCAGATTATACATCAACAAGTTCAAGAACAGTTTGAGAAAAGTCAAAGAAAATACAAAGAGAGGCATGACAAACACTGGGTTGATCACAAGTTTCAAGAGGGAGATGAGGTATGGTTGCACATTAGAAAAGAAAGGATGCAAGGGGAAGGTAAAAATCTGAAACCCATTCGCTATGGTCCTTTGAAGATCATCAAGAAAGCTGGTAATAATGCATTACAACCTAACTTGCCTTCTTATATGAAAATGTATGTAGTTGTTAATGTTGAAAAATTACGCTTTTATGAGCCACCTTTGATCAATGAACAAGGAAGTGATGTTCAACTACCTTCTATTGAAGATTTCTCACCATAATTTCTGGATGAGCTCAAAGAAGATACCATTCTTGACATGAGGACAAGAGCATCAAAGAGGGGAAGTGTTGACTACCTTCGAGTTGGGCACAAAGGAACTAAACCAAGCAAGGAAAAATGGATGGAGGTTGGAAAGGTGAGGTAGTTGTACCCTCATCTACTAAACATGTAATCAAGTCTTTTGGGGCCCAAAATCTTCCCAACAGGGAGGAATGATCATGAGTTCATAAATTTTGCTCAAAATTCATAGTTACAGGATTGGGTTGAAAGTAGGATGGTTGCGTAGATATTGTCTTCCTGATTCCGGCACCATGAATGGTTCGAAAAACCGATGTCATATGAGGGAGATATCGTGTTCTGATCAAAATGCCAAATAGGTAAATTTTCAACATTTTGACCAAGTTTGACTGGAATGAAAATCAGAAAAAAGGGATGCATAGTTAGAAAAAGGGAATATTATAAGGAATATTCCTTACTCAAAACTAATCGTAGGTTGAAAAGTGTCCTTGTTTTATTGATCGAATGGGTTTTGAGGAACCAATCATAGGGTGTCACATGGCCAACCTTGAGGCTGCCACGTGTCCCCGAAACTGCATTATAAAATTTTGAGGGTCCGCAGGAATCGATCGCTAGACCTCTCACCGGGCATGCACTCGTCTAATCGTCTGCACTACACAATTAATTCTTAACCTTATGGGTGACAGTTTATATTTATGGTTTAATGAAATGTCACATGGGGGTTGGGAACCATTAGCAGTCCCAACCCGCTAGTGGTTCCTGTCGTATGATCAGATGGCATATGTTAAAACGTTAATCGACTGTCACAACAAATGTAACCCCCAGTTATGCATAATGTATTGTCACGTGGCTACAATTTATCATCTCCAACCATGTGGTTAATGCTAACCAACTACCGCTCAACCCATAGTTTAAACATCCAACTACAGTTTCCAACGCGAGTTCCACCGACGGTTAAGTAAGCCATGATTTGGGGGTGTGCATGTGGCAACCCAAACTGCTAACATTTATTAATACAGTTATATTTGGAGGAAGGTTAGCAAGCGTGCCATTTTTTGGCGAAAATGCTATTTTAACTCCAGTTAAGTGGAGTTCTCCACTTTTAGTGGAGCTTCCCTAGGTGAAACTGGGCAAAAGTGTAGGAGGCCCAATTTTCAACCATTCTGAGTAATGAAGAGTCATTTTTTACTAATTGGAACATTTTGGAGCCATTGGTGTAGAGAAAAAAACCATTAGAGCACTGTAACCACATATAATAGAAATATTTTGAGCATAATGAAAGATGGACAAGCCATTGGGAGCTGGACCAGTAGATGTAGCTTAGGAGGGGTGAACTGCTTCATCATGCCTATTGTGTAAATCTCATTTGGTGACTTATATCTCTATTTTAGACTGTTGTTTAGTGTTATTTAAGCTTGTTTTATGCTTCTAATTCACTAAAAATCATCTACAATTCATGGAAAAACACCTTGATCCTTATGCAAACTAATTAACTGATTATGCACATGTTTTTAAACTGAAAATACACTTAGCACAACAAAATAATATAGTCATTTTAGATCATATACAAAATCTAGCATCCATATATGTGCCACTCACATATATGTGTGCATAGACAAGAGTATGTTATATCTTCATGTACATGGAGTGGTGTATATACATAATTTGAAGCATATGCATAATCGATGCATATGTGTAAATGCAAGTGAATATATAGAAATAGATATAGGAAAGCACAAACACATATATAGAAGCGCAAGCACAGATAAGGAAGAAATGCATACAAAGGAAGTGAAAGCACATATACAAAAGTCACACATGAACTTGCACTTTCATATATGTGTCACTTCCATATTATATGCGCATATACGAAAATACAACTTCCATATAGGTGTCACTCATGTATATTTGCATATATATGAAAGCGAAGCATAGAAATAAGCCATGCATATACAAAAGTTGGCTTCTCTATATGTGCCACTAACACATATGTGTGCATATATGAAAGGGAGCTTCCATTAATACACACTTAAATGGAAGATAAAGAAGAGTGCACTCCTCTGTTTTTTTTTCAGGAAATAAAAATCAACATGTTTTCATTATGAAAAGTCATGTTACATCAAGCCTGATAATTCTAATATGCATGATCAAGCGTTTTCCCTTGGATAAAAAACACTGATAATCCAAGTCCATATACACAATGTAAAAAAAAAAATTGAAAATTCTACATAACCATCTGCCTAATAGGTATTGCGGTCTATATCCAAAAAATATCAGTATTCCTAATGACTCTTATACCCCATTGGGATATATATTAGCACAACCAAAGTAAGTCTAGAGACCACTATGGGATAAAAGAAAAAAACAAAACGAATATAAACATATCTTCAACACCAGGTGATATATCACACTTTAACTTCTTGACCTTGTTTGTATGTAAATAATTTGATGTGCCCAAGATTCATAGACAAACCCTCCTTATATAAAATATCTACGTCCTTGTTGAACTCCCTATGTAGATGTGTGAATGTAATATGTCTGAACAATACCTTGATCTTTTGTATCCTATGCATCTAGTAGTACATGTTTGGCAGCACAAAAGTAGTCCCATTTTTTATCCAGTCCATGGTCACCTATGAATCACCAAATATATGAATGACTTCAAGCCTTAAGTGTCTAACACAATAGAGAATTCCCCATAGGGAAATAATTTTTTCTGTGCTATTTGTCCCTATTCGTCCATTCCAAAATAAAGCGTATATGTATTCAACATTTATTACAATTCTTGCCCCACACCCACAATTTCAATGCTAAGAAGCTCTTTCAAAGTGTCCAAATGGGAATAAGATCCTGGAACACATGATTTTTAATACCCTATTTTTCTTATTTCCATCTGTCATCCTATATTCCAAGTAATGAGCAAAATATCCTACACCAATATGTCCAACATGAACAAACAATCATCATTAGAGAAAATTTCATCCTAAAAGATCCCATAAAAATTTCATGTAATTTCCATTTCATAATATGTAAACCAATAAAAATCCTTTAAATTTAAAAAGAGGTACATGTAAATATTTTGGAGGGAAAGGAAGAAAAATACTTTTTTTAATTGTATTTTTGGCTTATATCCTTATACGTTTACTCAAATTTAAGGTGTAGACACTCATTGGATGCAAAATTAAATTACACATTCAACGAGTGCACATTATGCATGCTTTTGAGAAGACCAACATTGATAAAAACTGAAGATACATTAAAAAACATGTTCAACCCATTTTTAATTTATTTTTCAATTTTTATCAATGTGGGTCTTCTCGAAAGTATCCATAATGTGTACTCATTGGATGTGAAATTTAATTCTGCATTCAACGAGTGTCTACACTTGAAATTTGAGTAAACCTATAAGGAGATAAACCAAAAATACAATTAAAAAAGTAGTTTTTGTTGGACACCTAATCCTCTATGGGTAAGTGTAGAAGGCAAATGGATATAAGAAGTCCACGAGAGCTTGGAACATGAATATAAGGGTCACCTAATCTACTATAAATGCACCATATATGAATAATAAATGCATATAATGTCTTATCTTTATCATGTATTCTATGTCTCATGTGTTTACCATGGAGGAGTTTAACATGGTATCAGAGCTTAGGCC
Source organism: Pinus albicaulis (assembly GCA_034641835.2). Taxonomy (NCBI): domain Eukaryota; kingdom Viridiplantae; phylum Streptophyta; class Pinopsida; order Pinales; family Pinaceae; genus Pinus; species Pinus albicaulis. Next base: position 102,856,767 of record CM076572.1, read on the forward strand.
AAGCCTAGGCACTTTCAAAACCTTATGACCGCCATTTCTATGTTTGGAATGTCACCGATATCCACTCCATCTAAGCGCCCTTTTGAGTCCTTCTGTCAAACTTGCAACACTTTTCAAGACTATATCTCTGTTCGAGTACTATGCTGCCAACCCCTTTTTTAGCAAATTTTTTCCAGTAACTCCTATTTTCCTCTGCGCACATAGTAGGCATCCCTTGGGATTCCTTTCCTCTCTTGGAATAGGTTTTTTATGCTGCAAAAAAACATTAATTTTGGGCCACCAACCATTTTGCAGTACTTTGATCGATGAAATCGATGCTCTTGTCAGTGTTTGAATGGCGCTTGTAAGGGTTTAACTTTACACTTTACAGATGTAGTTATGGTGATTTTCAACAAACACAGAGATTAGAAAATAGAAAATAGTCCTCTCCACTCTTTTCCTTATTCATTGATTAAGTTTGATTGGGGAGGTCGAGGGTTCCTTCAACTTGCGTACTAATACAAATTCCATCCAGTGATTAATACAAATGGGAGATGAGAAATTTTCAATCCGAGTGGCCCGTTGCTCCTATCGGGTCTCTTGAGTTTTCAATGCCTATGAAAGCCTTGTCATTTCTCCTTTCAATGATCCAATATCATTCTCCAAGACCTCTATGGGAACCTTGGTATCAGCAAATTCCACTCTGTGGGTTACAATATTTTTTTCAAAACATGTCGTTCTAGGATTTCTATAGCCATTAATAAAGTCTGAATCTTTCTTGTGTTTATGATAAAACATTTGTATGCTAAAATATTCCTTGTCTCCCACGATATGTGCAAACCACGTTGCCTAGACTCTGGTCTCCTCTGTGCCTTGTTTCCTGACTGTGCAATGGTCCCTTGACACACCTCTCTCCTCGATGGGCTCACCTCCTCCACCTCCTACTGCTCGGGCCTCCCTCCTCCGTTGGCTCACCTCCATGCTCACTGCATCATGCAAGTATCAGATTCCACTCCGGCTCCCTTTCTCAGCCTGGCTTCCCCTCCTATGGTAGCCATGAGTTCGATCAATAGTAGAAATAGTCTAATGGAGGCCCTTGCTATGTGCTTCTACCGACTATGTGATGCTACCCACTACAGCTTCCTGTCACACCTCTCATGGCCACACTGCCTACGCGCCCACACTTCTTTCTTTCTCATGCTACCTCTCGTTCCCTCTTCACATGCTGCCTCTCCCTCCATGCAACCTCATGTAACCTACTCACTCCCTCTTCGATCTTTCTCTCCCTTTCTACTTCGTCGACCCTTCCCCTCAGCCATTGCACCGTGCTCCTACCTCCTCCACAGTATAAATGTGGTGTGACTGATGGGATATGAGCCCAAGTGGCATGTTATGTGTAATTAAAAAATCTGAGGGCCTCTTTTCTTGGTTGTTCTTCTTCCATCGGAGTTGCGGGCAAATGACTTCCTAAAGGTTTTTTTTGTAATCACCAAATATGGTGGAGTTGAGGGAGATGATAGAATAGAGGAACTATTTTCTACATCATCTCCCACGTACATATATTCATCATTGTATAGATATAACAAAACAATTCCTTCAAATTTTCTCTTTCCAGCGGTTGGATTTAATATAAATATATACTGTAAACATCGAACTCAGATTTAAAGCATACTAAGACTCCAAAAAAAAATGATAAGATGTATTTTTTCTGAGAGAGGTTTCAAATGATGAATTTCATGTAAGTGTTGGAGAACAATTTGAAGAGAATGGGCTTACCTTGCAAGTGAAAATCGAGGAAAACCTTGATCTTGGTATACTAGTGTGGTCGTTTTGGTTGGATACGAGCCCAAGTCTAGTGCCTCCAAGTATTTTTTTCATTGAAATGGTATGCATTGACTGTGCATTTATTTGATTAATGATATGAAGTATTTATTTTGGAGTGTTTATATGTAATGGTATATATGTTTAAGTAAAAAAAAAAAACATGGTTGAAACAACTACAACAAGAATATAAAGTCGAAATTGGTTAAGGAGTTTTAGCCAGGAGTCAAGATTTGAACTGTTCCAAGCAGTGTCTTGATTAGAAATATTTTTGTTCACAAGCATCAGGGATTTTTTATATTTTTTAAAGTTGCAGCTATTTTGCATTGTGTGAGATATTTTTTCATTTGTTGCTAAAACATTGTTATGAAATGGATCAAATTGATGATGCATTAAATTTATTGAATAGCCTAATTTGTTCCACTATCGATGGGATGGTAAAAGTCAGCAAGGAAGCTCTCTCACACATTCAAACCTGTTTACATAATGAAAAATAAAAGATCGATTTTTTGCAGCTTGAATCTCAGCTACAACAAGATGAGTTACATAAGCGTAGTCGTCATTCTGAAGTTGTATTTGATCAGACCATTGAGCCCATTTCAAGAGAAAATTTGCATGCAGAAGCAAAACATCCAGCCTGCACTTCCCAACATCATCATCAAAACTTGGGAAGAGCTTGTCCATAACAAGCACAAAACTGGTATTGGATATGACAAGGAGTTGTCCTTTCATATTCCAGACTACTCCGAGCCCATCAAATTTCAGAGGGTCGGATATCTTCATGATAGCTCACCTACAAATATTCTAGATTCTTCTCCTCTTCCACAACAACAACAACAGATTGTAAAATGCAAACACCGCGATTGAGTTGGTCATATCAAAGATCACTATTTTGATCCTCACCCATGAAAGAAATATTGTTGGCACACTCATTATTCACACAGATGCTTCAGAAACAAGACTCCTACAAGAACAAAGATTCATCTTGGATGGATCACTTCTTGGAAATTGGCATCAACAACCAAGAAGATGTTTAAGTCATATGTCAGAAATTGTTCTAGAATATTGAAAAATCTTGCAGTTGAGTTTTCACCATCATCTCACCTTGTATCTGATAGGGGGGGGAATGGTGGTAATCTACAAGCTTCAAAGCCACATCAAGCGAGCCTGAGCCACAAACTGTCATTCCAGATTTAGAGTTGTAGCCAGAGACACAACACTTCAAGTGAGATTGAGCCATAATTTGTCATTCTAGATTCAAAGTTGTATCCAGAGACATAACAATTCAAGTGAGCCTGAGCCACAATCTGTCATTCCAAATTCAGAGTTATAGCCAGAGACACATATGCCCATGAGCATGCCTTTTTTTGGTGGTCAACCTTAAACCATCTATGCGAGGTTGATATTCTTCCTCTTCAAAGAATTCAAGACACTTCCTCTAGTAGAAGACTTCAACTTCTTTCCAGTTTTGGAAGAGTTACAGGATATGCATCAAGCATTCCAGAGTTGGTGGTCATCCTTAAACCATCACAGGTTGTAGATCTCCTTTCTTCTAGGTTGAAGGTATCCCTCTTAAAAATATGAGGAGCACTTCCTCTAGTAGAAGACCTTAGCTTCTTTCCAGATTTGGAAGAGTTCCAGGAATTGCACTAAGCATTCCAGTGTTGGTGGTCATCCTTAAACCACCTTTTTATGCCAACATTTCAGAGAGCTCATTCAGCCTAAGTGCTGCCATGTATAATTTTCATATTTTTATTACAATTCTCTTCTTGGACTCACACATACCCCTTCAGATTAAGGGGGGGAATGATGGAGACCTATTCCTCTATGGGTAGGTGTAGAAGGCAAATGGACATAAGAAGTCCAAGAGACATTGGAAGATGAATCCAAGAGTCACCTAATGTATTATAAATGCACCATATATGAATAATAAATGCATATAATGTCTTATCTTTCTCATGTCTTCTATGTATCGTGTGTTTACCATGGAAGATTTTAAAAAATTTCTTCTTTTCCCTAAAAAAATTACAACTGTTATTTTATTAATTTAACTTTTATTTTATTATTTTTCCTTAAGATACCATTTTTAGGTTAAAATTTCCTCTAATAAAAATATTGTGGTGTTTCTCCTCCTCGAGATTCCGAACATAAAAAAATAAAAAAATTAATTCATTAATAAATTAATTAACTAATTAAAATTATCACCTTGTACCAAGTCAAACCAATATATGAAAAATTCTTTCATTGATGAAAAAACTCAATTTACATTGATATGGATTTTTGTAAGACCTATATCCATGTACCAGTAGATAATGGGCACCTCTTAAACAAATGAAAAATATTTCCACCTGATATGTGACATAAACAACATCTTCCAGGGCCTAAAAATCCATGCTTTCATAAATCCCAGAGTGCACTCCTCTGTATATGTGCACTTCAATATATCCATACATATATAGGATATAATTGTGTAAATATATGAAAAAAAATTCATATATAGAAGCAAAAAGTGCATTCCTATAGCTAACATTTTTCATTTCTATAATTAACTGCAAAATGTTAAATACTAGTCATAAGAATGCACTTGTGCTTTTGTATATTTGACATTTTTTTAAGTATTCAAGTTTTATATTTTGTTTATATCTACTTTAATTACTATTTTATTATCTTAAAAGTTAAATTATTCATCTAAATTTTTTATTTAATTATTAAAACTTAAAATTATAATAAACTTATTTGATCCAAGTATATGTGAACATGTTATGAAATAGAGCATGTAATAAAAAACTGCCCAAAGCATTTGCAAAACAACATAGTCTGAAACAAGAACTAAAGGCCCAAATGGTGGGAAGGAGCTCAAAGTGAACATCATATGCTATATAGAGAAGAAGAGACACATGATAAGAGAGAAGAAAAGTAAAAATAAGAAAAATTTATTGGAAAAGAAGATTCACCAAAGGAAAAAAAACCAGTCAGGATGAAGTTTATGAGGAACCGTCGGATTCAACGATAGAATAAACGTAACATACCCCAACAGTAGTTGGATCCCCCTTTGAATCCTTAAGGAAAACAACTGGAAAAGGTAATAAAGAAGAAATGAAAGACAAGAAGACTCACAAATCGAAGGGTGATACATTGGATACAACATAAAATGTGGGTCAGATTCAAGTGGGAAAGAAGGGAAAAAATATTTCACCAAGAAAAACCAGAAATTAGTCAAAATTAAATCAAAAGTAATGCAAAATAGAATGTAAATCTATCTGGATCTTAAGAGTTTTTTGGAAAACAATTAGCTGAAACAATACATAAATTTTTATATAATGGGTCAATCACTTAAGGGATTGGATTGATCCTTGTGCTCAATCTCAAACACATCTCAAATCCATAACGAATATTGGTAATTTGGAAGAAATGTAATGTTTATAGGTCATATCCCAACTTTCTTTTTTAATAAAACTTTCATACGTTTTTCTTTAGAAAAATAAATTACTATTACAAATATTAATATTAAAATATAAATTAATAATATTAAAAAAAATATAAACCATAATCAATTTAAAATATATTAATTAAAAATTAAAAAAATAATGAAAATATGGAAAAAAAAGAATAAATATAAAGATAAAAGGAAATGAAAATAAAAAGATAAATGTTAAATTATGAAATATTTTGTGTAATATATATATATATATATATAATGCATAGTAATATTTGCTGTGAAATTAAATTAAATTTTAAGGATTAAATTGCAAATTTCAATATATATATATATGTGTGTGTGTGTGTGTGTGAGTGATTTTTCATGGCATTAGTCATTATTGAGTTTTGGTCAATTTTTATTTATTTATGACACATGTTATCATTGAAATCAACACAACACAACACAACACACCAATATAAAACCAAAAACAAAAATAAATTTAAATGAAGTTAAGATTCTTTTCACATGGATGACAAAATAAATAATAATATTTTTTAAAAGAATTATATATATATATATATATATATATATAACTTCAAAAGATAAAATTAGATATCAATCTCAATATGATTTTACCTACTTCACAGGTTTAGTCATGAGATATTTTAATATGTGTTTACCTCAATTGTTATATTGTAAAAAACTTATTAATACTCTACATTAAATTTTAGAAACATATTTCTATATATATATTATTTGTTTTGAAATGAGATTGATATATATGTAAAATCGTAGTCATCAATTGGCTTATGTGCAAGTACGAAATATAGCATCCATATATGTGTCACTCACATATATGCATTCCTATATAAGAGCATGGTATATCTTCATGTACATGGAGTGGTGCATATAGAGAATTTTATGCATATGTAAAACCAGTGCATATATGAAAGTGAACTTCATATGCAAAACTATATATAGGAAAGCACAAGTGAATATACACAAGCATATACACATATACAAATGAAATTCATATAAAGGAAGTGAAAGCACATATACAAAATTTATACATGAACTCACACTTTTGTATACGTGTTGCTTTCATATATATGTGCATATAGGTGTCACTCATGTATATGTGGACATATATGAAAGAGACCCATAGACAGAAGCCATGCATATACAAATATGACTTCCATATATGTGGAAGTAACAAATATATTGTTAGTTTTTGTAGCATCAAATGTGTTCTAGCCTCAAGATTTGGAAGAGAGGCTATAATACATGTATTATCCAATACCCAAAACTTGCTTATTGAAATTCCACCTAGAGACGACTTAATTAAATTAATTGGCCAATTTTTAATATTTCTTAAGCCTTAACTTAGGAAATATGATTAATTAAAAGGAATTAATTAATCCATTGCGAGAATATTCTAGAAAAATACTTGAATCAATTTCTAGTTAATCTTAGCCATCGATTAAGTTTTAACCATGGTTGTTGAAGTCTCAAAAAAATATTATAAGAAGAAAATCGATGAGGATTAGAGAACACACTTTAGTAGTTCGATTTCACTCATAGATCAATTTATAGAGTAGTAGTGTTTTGTTGCCAGAGAGAGAGCTAGTGAGCTCGAATCAGTGAGAGGGGAAAAGATAGTAAGGATAGAGCAAGCTTTTCTAGTTCCAGTGAGTGCATTTTTGAGAGCCAGTGAGTGCCACAGTGAGGCAACATAGAGGCTTGTAGATGTAGTACAAATATTCAGTGGGTTATTCCTTTTTTTTTGGAGAGCATGAGATTTTTTGAGCCAGAAGTTGGGCAGAGGGTTCAAAGCTGAAGGAGATCAGTCTTCTAGACAAAATTTGTAGAGATATCAAGAGAAGAAGAAATTCTGGGCTTTTGGGATGCAGTAATGCATAGGCTGTTGTAGTGAATATGAAAAGGGAGCATGGAGAAACTCAAATCGAGCTGAGGTCAATGTCGGATCACCTATGGAAGTGAGACCATTTCTCACTAGTTTTTTTGCCAGTTATTTCTCTGTTTTAGTTTTCTAGATTAAGAAACCATAGATTGTGTTAGCCACCTGTAAAATTTGATTATCCCAAAGGTGGCTAAATCTATTTTTGAGCCTTCAAGGAACAATTTTTCTCACTAAAAACTGTTGGCTCTTGAAGAATTTTTGAAAGCCTCATGCCTCTGTCCAGATCCTATACTATTGTTTACATCCTAAAAACCTCTGAAATCCTGCTAAAATCCAAAGCCCAAATGTTGCTGCAAACCCCATTTTCCCTTGCCTCTTCTTCCAAAAATAACCTCATTTTCATGTTTCTCCCCCTTCTACTTCATGAAAATCCATAATAAGGTTCTAAGACCCCTTCTTAGCCTTATCAAAATCCTCGAAATCCCTCGAAAATCCTTGAAAAACCATAAAAATACATATTTCATATGTATTGGACTTAAGCCCCCTTCGGCCAAGTCCCTAACCCTTTTTATCCATGTGCACTGGCACCAGAACCAGGCGCTGAGTCCTTCAGGTGTTTATCCACTTTTAAAACAAATATTTCGCCACAAAAACATTAAAAACCTTTGTTTTAATTAAAAAACTTTTGATTTTCTAATTATTTCGCATTATTCCGCCAGTACCATTTCTTAACCATTCCGCACCGTCGATCTGATCTGCAGATCGGATGGTGCGGAGTTCGTCTCCCTGTGGTCCCCACCGCCCGTAAGCCGATTGCCCAAAACCGGCGGTATCCATCACACCACCCTTGGGCGAAAGGTTGTTTTCCCCCGATCGCCAGTGATTCCATACACTTGCCGCCATGCGTCCCCTGTACTGTTTGCAAAACCGCCGTCCATCGCGTGTTATCGTTCGGACGAGGATGCCGAGCGATATCGCTGTGGACTGTCCGATCCGAAGCCACCCATCCAACGGCTGTCGCTCGATGAAGATGCCCGCCCCTTAATGTGGTCCTGGCGCGACGTTAAATCATTTCCCGCCGTCGATATGATCTGTAGATCGACGGTTCAGATTTCTTCCCCCTGATTCGATTACCCGGTCCACGATTCTCTGTTTTTGACTTCCCCTTTCGCACCCGACTGTTGATCTCTGCACGATCGACGGCCCTGATCTGATCTTTCTTTCGCCCATTCTTTAATCTCCCGATTAATCCCGACCATTGGATGATGCCATCCAACGGCCCCGCTCCTTCCACATGTCCTCTGAAGCAGTCAAACTATATATGCAGGATTTCATAACTTTGTTTCTATTTTGCAGGGTTTAATGTTTTTTTGCCATACTAAGGAAAATTTGTAGGCTGAGGGTGACGATCCTCTTGCCTTCATTTCATCAGGGAAATCATTCGCAGGGGTTTTTCAATCTCACGTATCATCGGTGTTTTATGAGGCATCGATGCCATTTCATCTCTGCGTAGCCCTGCATATCAGCAAGAAAACCATGGATTTAACACTGTCAAAGGGTATTAGTGTGTTGTGGCCAGAAACAACCCCCTTTTTTATTTAGTATTAGTAATAATACTAAATAAATGGGGACCCTTAGTTTAAAAATCCAAAAAATTTATTGGTGTTTGTTTTCATTTTCAATAAAACTCACTATCATTAACTTAAATAAATTTCTTTGGAAAAGCTTTAAATAAACTTAAGTTTATGATAGATTAGAATAAAAACTTTCTTTGAATTTCACATCCATCGCACGCGATCTAAAAAATTATGCAGAAAATATCTATCGCAAATCGCATATCGCAGAAAATGCATTAACAGATATTTTTCATATGTTATATTTTGCAATATTGCGATGTCACGATGTTACTGATTGTGATTTTTGAAAGTTGCGATTTGCGATATTGCGATAATACAAAATTCACGATTTGCGATAATTTCAATTTACAAAAGCTGCGATTTGCGATAATGCGATTTTGCGATATTGCGAAGAAAATCGCAGATCGCATTATCGTAGATTCTTGAAAGCCCGTTATACGAAGTAAATATTTCCACAAATCGAGACCCATTATGCGCCTTAATGTCAAGTTAATGAATGGATTGTCAATTATTAATGAAAAAGGATTTTTTTTTGATCGAAGGGTTATTTCATGATTGATTAATATATTTCATACGCCTTCAGCATTTAAAACTATCCCGTCACCTTTCTCATGTCATTATTCTCACTTAATTTGTAAAACTGCAGGCGTGAAGAATAGGAGACTATGCACGGCAATTTTCAGAGCATTATGGGAAAGAAAGAGAAAGCTCGGAGTTCTGGAAAAAAAGAGAAAGCTCCAAGTTATGAAAATAAAGAGATGGCTTCCTTATACGCAGACACTGCTTGCAACAAGGACGCTGGTATCACCACCTGGGAAGGTATGTTTAATTTTCTTGAAGAAGAAAACCCAAGAGTAATGGACGTTGCGACTACTACGGGTTCAAGTAATTCCTCTGAAGCATCTCTTACAGAGCTGGCTTGTTCATTTTGCACCGGATAGCAGCAAGACCTAGAATTATTCCGTATACATATATGGTCAAATGGGTGTTGGATAGCACCGATATTACGGATAGACAGTTCAAAAATCCAGGTCAAGAGCTCATCGGGTCATTCACTCCAGAAGATTTTAGGCTTATGTATCATTTTCCGGAGCCTCAGGCAACTTACAACAAACAATTTATGGAGAAATTTGCCAAAGAAAATGCGAATTTGGTAGAATGCACTAAAGAATGGTCCAGAAGAGATGAACCACTAAAGAAAGATAAACACGGTATGTACAGTACCGGTTCACTCACCTCTCCATATTGTTTTGCTGCTGCTATTTTATGTAGGATTTTTGGAAAGCCTGACATTAATAAGTTTTTTCCTGAACGACTTCCCCTATTGAATGCTGCTGTTAACGCTACCATTTTGGACTGGGCTAAAATATTGTCTGATAATTTAGCCACTGCTATTTTCAATTACCAGTCTAAACGGACTGTGTCTCAGAGGATTTATACTCCTTTTTATCTATCTGCTTATGTTATGGATTCCATCTGCTTTGTTTCTAAGTTCCCTTTAATGGGTTGGCAATGGACAATTCAGGATCCCCTGCCCATCCATGTTTATCACAAAGAATTGTGGGAGTCAAAATTCATTCCTAATTTTTATAAAATTTGCCATGGCATAATGTTGCCTCTGTATAGAGTGTTGTATAATAAGGATGCTCCAAGGTTGTCTCCTAAATCAGAAGTAGATATTCTCCCTGTCGCAAGATGGTTTGGAGAAGAACTGTTTACTTATGTGAGGGTTTTTGGGAGCTTTGCTTCTCCTCATGTTTTTCCCAAGTATGTTCTGGATAAACTCATAGCTCGGGAAATTGCATATCAAACCTGTGGAGATGGAGGTTTGAAAAAAGAATTAAAGGATAAAAAGAGAGCCATCTGGCCACAATTTCCTGTCTCCTGCGGAGCATTTTCATTATTTGAGGTTGGTCACGCATTTAAGGAAGTAAGAAATGTTACATGTTTAAAATTGTTTAAGTTTCCGAGAAGGCTATTTTATCCATATGGTATTGTCAAGGATTTCACCACTGTTGTCAAGGTAAGAGTTTTTTATGGAGAAGAAGATCTTTTTTATGATATGTTTGAAGAAAAATGTTCATTTAAAGACATTTTGAATTTAGCTCAAACACGGTTCTCCCCAGAAGAATTTCAAGAGTTTAAAGTATACAGAGAAAAAAGATTGACCACTATTCCTTTGGATAATTTGCGCTTGGAACTCACAAGGGAACCAACTCCTAGTGTCAGTCTCAATGGCAGCTCAGATTCAGAAAGGTCTAAGTCAAAGTCCGACAAAGAAATTTCTGAACATTCTAAAAAATCTGATCAGGATAAAAGTGAAGGTTCAGTCAAGGATACAGCTCAATCAAAAGAGCTGTCACAACAACAGACTTCAACTACTCCACAGTTGAATCTTCCACCTCTTAATGTACAGTAACCATCCATCAACACTCAGTTAGATAAAGAATGGGAATCATTTAATGATTTGATTAATTTTGAAGGACAGAACATACAAACTTTTGTACAGACAGCAAAGGGTTTGGTTACATAAATAAGTGGCAATGTCACAGAAAAATAACATATACCCATTACTCCCTCTGCCGAGCTTGTACTTAAAATAGAGGAAATTCCTCCTCTGGATATATTCTACAGCCCGCAACATAAAGCAGTAGTAAGGAAGCAAAGAAAGAAGAGAAAATTAGAAAGTGCACTCTCTACTGATGCAAAACAATTGGATGTTTTATGGAAAGATCCTACTACAGATCCCACTGAAAATCTTACTAAATTATCCCAGATAACAAGAGCTTATGCCTCAGTGACTATTGACAAAGCATCTGAGGTAAGGCTGTTATTAAATGAAAAAGAGGATCAGATACAAGTTCTACAACAACAATTGCAACAAGCCCATGCCAACAGTGAAGCACAGGTGAAATTTGAAAAGTTATAGCAAGAGTTTCAGCAAATGAAGATCGGGTATCAGAAAAGCTTGGCCAAAAAATAAAAAAAAATACAGATTATGCAAGAAACACATAAATACTACCCAAAGCTTACATAATTTATCTCAAAGTCTATTTCTTTGAATAATCAACTGTTGCAACAACAAGATATATTATGCCAAAATATTTCACAGTGGAACTCTTTTTGTCAAGAAAGTGATAAAATCACTAATCATGTCGTAGAATTACGACATAATTATGATTTAAATAATGAAAGAGTTACTAATTATTTGGCATGGAAAAAGACAGAGGAAGGAAAAAGAGTAGGAGCACCAATTATCAATGACAATCATAAAGAAATGCTCTTCAATAAATGGGATGCACAGATCAGAGAGGCAGAAAAAGCATCAGAGGAAGCAGCTACAGCGGCGACAAACATTACTGATTGTGTAAATGAGAATTTTCACAAGGTTAATTTAATTTTAGAAACCATTTCGGGATACCTACCACAAGCACAAAAATTGCAAACAGAGTGGAAACAGAAAGCGGAAGAGAAGGAAAAATCAATTCAAGGATTGACAAAATTAAACTAGGATTCTTACTGGACCTGTCTACTAAAACCACACAGTCAATGCAGTACTCTTAATTGCATCATTAATTCTGCTGAGAAGATCGCGCAAACACTTGCTGACTCCGTCTTTTTGGGACAATTAAAATTTGAAGTCGGCCAACCCTCTCTTCTCAAATCAATGCTGGATGCTTGCAAATTCAAAGACCAAATTCATAATTATTTAGTTGTTAATTTTAGTTTTAGATTTAGTGTTAGTTTTACTTTATTTTTGCCTAGAAAAAGGACGGTCATTTAAACCGAATCCTAATTTTTTGTAATAAACTATAATTAGATTTAGTTAGTAGTATTTAAACCCTTCTCATGCATTTAGAGAAGGGTCCTGAAATTTGTCAAAAAATTATCCTCAGAACATGCACTTCTGCACCCTCAGAGGAGGTTTTGATGAATGAATGGAACGCGATTTATTGATATCTATGTCTAATATCTGCTACTGATGTTGCATTTCTGTACTCTTAGTAGATGTTGGATTTAGAAGATATAAATAATTATCGCTTCTATCTCCTGAGTAGAATCAGTTATAAATGGTACTTTTATCTCTTAACTTTTTCTGCTTCTGTGTTAAAAGTGATATTTATGTTCAGTTATTTATATATTGATGCTTGAATGCTTCAGTTATCATTTGGCACTTTTGTACGGTGATGACTATTTGTTTATGCTTAATGTATGAATAGCTTATTATGCGATATGTTTTCCACAACTGTTTCATCTAAATTTTTATATGAAGTGGTTTATCTTTATTGAATTATTTTCTTATAGCAGTTGAATAATATTTATTATCAGTTGTTATTTGAAATTATTTTAGATCGCATAAACAATATTTTATCCCGGGTTTAGTTTAGAATTAGATATTTCTGTTTTAATTAGAATACAATTTGCATATGATTAGATTAGAAATAGAATAAAAGAATTTCACTTAGGAACCTTTTTAGAAAGGAAATATCTATTCTCAACACACACACACATATTGGGAAACTGGTCCCATTATCCCCAGTCGGACCCACTACACCAAACGAAAAAGGAGCTGCTAACCAAGGTCCGGACCGGGTGGGTATCCCCCTTGTTGTAGACCCGATTTTCGGGGCTTCAACACAGTGTTGAAGGCCTAAATGTATCAGAATAGAGGATCAGAGACAGTTTCATGGGGATTACGTCTAAGATGCATATCAAAAACCTAATCTCTAATTAAAACACAGTTTACAGAAAACCAAAAGCGTTTTATCAAGCAGGAATGCCTCCACTGCCACAATCTGAAGCAAATTGATTCCTCAGCTACCATAGTGCCACCTGTTCCTCAAAGTACTCAATCAGAGGCCGAAGTTGTTGATCGAATGAAGATTTTCGCCTCAACACAGCGAGAAATTTACTGCCGCAAGGAAAATTAATGACAAAATATCAGCAGAGTTACTTCAACATTCCAGAGAGCCTCAAAGGTCAACAAAAGCTCCCACCGAGCTTAATATTTATGTAAAAACATTTAATATAGAGTATCCCCATGTAAATTTCTTCATTGAGCCCCTCAAAGGCCAAGAGACCATTAAATCTGTATTAATTGTAAATTGAGATCTTTTATCAGATCTCACCTCCTCATTCTTTTATATATACTTCAGCAGAAGATGAGTGAGGGGTTGGTTGTAGAACTTTGATATACATTTGAGCAAAAACTTCTGATTGTACATAGTATTCACTGGCTCTTGGAGCTCTGCTAGTGATAGATAGGTTAGGCTGAGATGTGTACATGGTTGCTAACCTAAAGCACTAGACTTAAAGCTGTAACTGGTTTGAAGCATCAATACAAGCTGATTTATGGGATCTTGGTCTATGTTGAAGGTGATGTTTTCCTTATTGTAACTTGTTATTTTGTTTCTGTTTCCATTTGTGTTTCATATTCTCTTATAAAGAACAGCATGCATAGAGTTAGGACCTACTGTATATCAGTAACCTTCTCTGACTAAAAATCTTTATCTGAATGTTTTCTTCTATCTGTGTTATTTAGGAATGAATTAATTCAGTTTAAGCATAGGAATGATGGCGTTCCCTCATCTTATTTCCTTAGCTGAATGTTATTCTTAGATGTTATTTTCAGTATACTTTTCGTGAGGATGAACTGAGGAAGAAATGGTGAGCCCTGGTCCCAGTTTGATCCCACAGACTGCCTGATTATTTCCCTTGGAATGTGTTAAAAGCTGGCTAGTTTCAAAGTACTTACCAGATCTTAGGCCATTCTGTTGTTATCTTTGTATTTTTCTTGAAAGTAACCAAGTAAAGAAGATCTAGGAGAGGATTTGTGGTGAGCCCGGCCCACTAGTTTCAACTCCAAAAGTTGCCTTCAAGTTTCCCTTTGTTTTGAGATGTTTTCTATTGAAAGTGTATCAAAGGCTGGCTAGTTTCAAATTACTTACCAGATCCTAGTTTATTTTTATGTTTTTCTTGAGTCCATGTCAAAGGATGACTAGTTTAAAAGTACTTATCAGATCCTGGGCTACTCTTGTTTCTGCATTTGTTTATTTCTCCTTCTTATTGTATCATTCCATTCCATAAATCAATCTTCAAAGAGATCCTTAGACATAAATGACTTGCCCCATGGACCACTCTTGCCTCTTGCTATTCCAATTAAAACCTATTATGACTCCATAGCCCAATGGACTAAAACCTGCAATTGTCTATCTTTTTGGTCGAAGCTTACTTTGATTGCCTGCAACTTCTCACCTTTGAAAATTTTTGCACTCAGAACTTTCCACCTTGAACAGTAATCATGCTCAACCATCCAAAAAAAAAACAAACCCTTGGCCTTCATAACTAGCCTAATATCATAACCCCAAACTTCAAACACAAATCCATCTTTGCACTTATTAGAGAGATCCCTCTCCGGATTCAGGAGGGCTAGATCCTAGAATCCCAAAGTTGGTTGAAACGATGTTGTTTCTGTAATTGGACTCTGCCAATATTGCTAATAAATTACAGATCCCTAACATTTTTGGCGACTCCGCTGGGGACTGAGTGTTATTGATATCTTTTAGGACCTTAGAGAACCCTAAATTCAAGAAAAATTTGAGAGTTAAAAGTAGCCTTTTCAAGCACTACCAAGAAATGGTAATCATGATGAAACTTGTTTGAATCAGTGACAATCTAGGTAAACCCTAGGATTCTCTTAAGACTTTATCAAACCTTGAAAAATTAGTTGGCTTAGCCATAAGAGTACACTATCTTTGTCTCATAACCGTAGCTAAGTTTTGAAACAGAGTTAGGATATTCTTAAAAACCACACAACTGAAAAATAATTCAGAAAAAACCTAAAAATATTTTAGATTGGTGGTAAAACACTGACTCCTACATTGACACTTACCTTTTGTTGTGTTTTACCCTATACTCTTAGACAGAGTATGGAAAGGGCCAGGTAGCTTCCGGATCTCATCCTCTTTTAGAGGTGAAATATCTGGTAAATTCCCTCCCAGTCAATCTCTGGTTAGAGTTTGTTGTGTTTTGGGATATCCTTGAAAAGGGATATTTCACAAGCATGGTGGTGGACCATAAAACCTTTTTACCTCTGAAAAGAGCTAAAAACTTCCACTTGGCGACTCCATGATCTTTATCAGACCTTAAGACTCTGCTGGGAAGAACCCTGATCATTATAATATCATTTAAACTCAGTTAGAGGACTATAGGATTGAAATTTAGGTAAACAGATTAGTTAACCATTGAAAGACTGTCATATCTGGTTGAACTTGTCTTGTTTATTTGGGTCTGGAAAACACAACATAGTGGCTCCTATAAAGATTCACACTAGAGCCTATCTTGACCCTGATCCACCTGAAGTAGTTGATAACCTAGAAAGTATCCCTAGGAAGTCTCCTAAGATTAAATTGTCAACTATTTTCAGACCACCCTTGAGAGCTAAATCAGTTCCTGAACATCTTTTAGCTCTACAACAATCAAAATATGACTTGGTAAATCCATTTAGAACTAGGTCATTTGATGATATAATCCATCTATATTCTGAGTCTTCACTTTCTTCTCTTGAAACTAGTGAACATCTTGGTAGTAGAGAAACAACACCACCTGATCTACACTTCCTGTTGAACTTAGGTGTCTCTCATCCAAGATCAGCCCAACAATCTACTGTTGTTCCATCTGCATCTACTCATCCTTCATCCACTTTTCAAACCACTACACTTCATCCCACCTTCCCTTTTGTCAACCCACCTATAATCCACCCCCACCCCCTATCATGGCAGCATGGTATGCTCCCCTAGTCCTTCTTGCACCATTATTTAATCTCCCACAGGACTATCAGTCCAAAATTCCATTATATGATGCTAACAATACTACAACTGCATCAGAACATGTGGATAAGATGGATGACTATTTTGACAGAAATGAAATTGATGATGATTCTGTCAAACTTAGATTATTTGCTCAAAGCCTGGGGGTAGAAGTAAGAAAATGGTTTAAAAGCTTAGCCCCCCATAGTATCAATGACCTCCAAGGCTTCCATCAAACATTCTTAAACAAATGGGAAGTTAAAAATAATCCTCTCTAAGTCCTTTCTGATTACAAAAACCTTCATAGAAACCCTGGGGAAAGTGTCCAAACTTATTGCACTAGATTCAATAGTGTGTATAATGCACTTTCCCCAAAACTAAAACCTCCACAAGGCTCAGCTTTAAACAAGTTTCCTGAAGGATTTGACTCTGACATGACCTATCAGCTGAGAGAGAGAGACTTTGCAACTCTTGAAGATATGCAAAGAGGTGCTCTTTCTGTAGAAGTCAACTTGATGGAGAAAAGAGCAAGGATGAAAGCTAAAAAGAGAGTATCTTTTAGAGAGGAATCTACACCATCTACTTCTAACTCAAAGATGGAAAGAATGATGGAAGAAATGATGAAATAAATGAGCATAATTAAGAGATCACAAGCAAGTCAAAACCAAATTTCTCCTCAAAACAGAAACCAAAACCAGAATCAGAATTCTAGAAGGAACCAACCTCCAAACAGACCCAGGGAAGATGATCAACAGATCACTCCCTTTCATCAAAACTATTAAGTGAGGTTGAAGAAACAGATCAAATAACAGAGGAAGATGATATTAACCTATTTGGGGTAGATGATGATGACTTTGAGGTTCATTATGATAGAAAACAAGGTCTTTATACACCTTATGATGACAAAAGAGATGATAATGAAAATTATTATCAAGACATGGAAAATGCCATCACCAAACCTCCAAGAGAATATGACCTCAGAAGTAAATCTAGTCAACAAACCCTCAACAACAAAACCTCTGATAAATCCTCATAGAAAAACACTGCAACCAAGCCTAAAGTTGTCGAACAAAATGATAAAACAGTGGCTGAAAATTTTGATAAAGGTAAAGGAAAAAGCATTCAAGACAATGAAAAATAGAGTGCAGACATTATTAGTACTAACACTTCAGCTAGTACTCCTGTGAAAACAATTTTATCAAATGTAAATAAAAAAAAACAACAACTTGACATTGCTGATAAAGTGACAGCTAATAGGGCTAAGACAAGTGCTCCAAAGAACCAAATTCCTTTCAGCCTGGAGCAGGAAATTTCAAAGATCAAAATCTCTGTTCCCTTGACCGAATTAGCTGCCCAACATGTGTATAGGACCCAAATTTTGAAGGCTTTAAATTTAGAAGAAAAAAATGACACAGTCAATCTTAACGATGACCAACCTGAGCTTATTTTCGGTCCAAAGATTGAAGGAAAATATCAAGAGGGACCTGTTCCTCCATTTTATGTAAGTTTTAACGTTCATGACAAGATTTTTCACAACGCTATGCATGACTCAGGGGCTTCTCATAATCTAATGCCTAAAGCTGTAATGGAGAGCCTGGGTCTAGAAGTCACCAGACCTTATAAAGACCTTTACTCTTTTGATTCTAGCAGAGTAGAATGTTTAGAATTGATCAAGGACCTCTGTGTTAACTTAGCCCAAATTCCAGCCAAATGCTTAGTCATGGATATTGTTGTGGCTGATGTGCCCCCAAAGTATGGAATGTTACTCTCAAGGTCTTGGGGGGATAAGTTACAAGGGACTATGAAAATGGACATGACCTATGCGACTATCCCTGTTTTCAATCAAACTAGAAGATTATACAGGGAATCCCATATGAAATACACAGTCACAAGCCAAGACAGACCACAAAAATCTCCTATCTATTTTTTCAATACAGGCCCCGATTCTTTTATCATGTTTAATGATGAAACACTTAGTGAACAAGTCACTTTAATAGAATTAATGGCCGATAGAGAGGAGGAGGTAAATACCAATGAACTGTCAAAACAGTTTGCTAAACCTTTAAACAACAGAAAACCAAATATGTGTCTTGAACTACAAGTCATGTGTCCCTTGCTTCTAAACATTGAGAGTCAAGAATGTATCCCTCAAATAAATGAAAATCTAGGGGAATCAAAACAAATTCAACTCAGTACTGAGATTCCACAACAACCCTTGAGCACGATAATTGAAGAGGACTCTAACCAAGATGAAACCTAGAAAAGTCCTCTCTGGAGTATGTATTTTGATGGGTCATGCACTAGAACTAACGCTGGTGTAGGTGGCTGGATTACTAACACTGAAAACGACCACACAGAATGAATTTCATGCAAATTAAACTTTCAGTGTTCCAATAACATAGCAGAATATGAGTCCCTTCTCTTAGGCTTACATCTTTTGAAAAAGTTAGGAGCCAGAAGAATCAATGTATATGGGGATTCTGAATTGATCATTAGGCAAGTAACTGGGGAGTATAACGCAAATCATCACAGACTTAGAGCCTACTGTTACACAGTAATTTGTCACCGTCCTTACCATTCCCCATCCCGCACAATGGAGGACCCATTCTGTGACCTGTGAACATTGTCATGCCTTGAAATCATCATCAATGCATCCCTCTGAACATGAGCTTTATTTTCCCTTGAGACATCTCCTTGCAAAAGTTATTAAAAACAGCCCTTTTAGCATTGGCGCGGGCGAGCAGTTCAGTACTCGCGCCAATGGGGAAATTAATGCAAAGAGGTCGCGCCACCTGGCGCTTTGTCATAGAGCCATAGTCGCGCCACCCAATTTGGGAGTTGTTTTTTAAATATGGATGGCGGGTGTTGAGTTCTAACAAATTCACAAACCATCACCTATCTTGAGTTGGGAGGTTGGCTGCGGGAGTTCTATGGAGGGAAGTAGTTTTGCCACCTCCCATGGAACCTTCCTTGTTGATAGGTCCAATCCCATAATAATAGGGATCCCAACTCCTCCTTCCCCATCTATAAAAGCTTTCTCAGATCAATGGCAAGCTAGTCTTGAAGTGCCTAAGCTCTGAATCTCCATATTCCCAAGAGCCTTTGTGTTGTAAAGCACCCTCTCTTTCCCTTAAGGCTGACTCAAGTAAGGAGACCATTGTCACGAGACTCTGGAGAGGTTTTCCCTTTCCTTGGCAAGCTTTATGAGACGTGGACGACTGGAAACCCGTCCGAAGGAGATCGCAACGTCAGAACTTGGTTGTAATCTTTCTTCGCTGGTTATTTAATAAATGATTATGATTATGGTTCCACTTCGTTTTCCATCATGTTAATGCGAGTAATGTCCTTTCTGACTGACATTTAGTTATGTATGCTGGTTTCTATGCTTGTATCTGTTCATTTCTTCTGTGTGCAGGTGTTCATCCGCGGAGATCGTGGAAGGATTGTGATCTGCCGAGGCTGAGGAACGGGGACGCTTCTTCTTCAGATCCTAGCGTTGGAATCCAGGTAGGCTTCTATCTCCAGCCTTTTCATTTGTAATTAGGAACCTGCGTCATAACATTGTTTGTTTGTTGCTAGACCCCTGCTGGGCTAGTAGGGATCGCCTCTGTCCGCAGAGGGGATTTACCTCCTCAACAAATTGGCGACCATACTGGGGATCCAGTTTGTTGTTGATTGTTGTTTGATTTGTAAACTATAGACGGAGTCTGAAGTACAGCCAGATAGCCTTCGAAACGCTTCTGCCTAGCATTAGCGGAGTAGATCAACGCTACTTCAGTCAATCTCCGGTTTGGTTTGCAGACTGAACGACTTGGAGTCTTTGTCTTGCCTTGCCGTTTGTATCTTGTTTTTCCTTGCTTGATGAACCTTCTGGGTTGGATTTTCTGTGTGTTTTGCTTCTTGGATTGCTTAGCTTGCATTGGTCTGTTTCTGGAGTGGCTTATTTTTAATTTTTGCTGAGAAACTCGACTGGCGCGGTTTTTAACCCGACAGTCGCGCCACTTGGCGCTTGTTGCCTTTGTACAACCCGCGCCACTTGCCTTCTGGCGCCAGTTTCACTCTTACAGTCGCGCCACCCCTGTAAGTTTTTGAGATTTCTCATTTCTGAGCTCTCTGAAGTTGACCAGTGTTTTTCTTCTTGATTTTCCGACTGCCTGAGTGTGTTGGAGTTTTGTTTGGCTGGGATTCACCTCCGTCCTTGGGTTGTTTGCTTTTATCTACCGATTTCACTTTTCAAGCCCTAGGTCATCTAGTGGCTTAGTGCATCGAGCCCTCCTTGGGAGTTTTGGTGTTTGGATTGTCCAGTCAACTATCTGATTGATCCTCCACTTTCTCTAAGTAGTTGTTCATTGTTTCATTGCGATTTTTGGGTGATTGTTCATTTCTTCATTCGAAACTCGTTTGGGCTTGCTTTGGACCTAGATCACACAGTCCATCGGAAGCATTTGAGTCTTTCCTTTGCTTTGAGAGACTTCGGTCGATTTGGGATTCTGATTGCTTGTGTTGGTTGAGTGAAATGTGTTTGTCTCGCTCTCTTGAATATCGTTTCTCAAATTGCTCCATTTGTTTTCAAGTTTGATTAGTGCATGTTAGCCATTAAACATTGAAAATCAAAAAAAAAAAATCTCTTTGCTTTTGTTAATTAGTGCAAATTGTGATCTTTTCCATATCACTAGTGATTAGTGTTTTGAATGAAAAGTTGTCAATTGCATTAGTTGCATTATAGAGCTCATTGTTTGGTTCCCTTTCATTTCGTTTGTGTTAAAGCTCTCAACTCTTCTCTAATTAGTTTTCATCGAACGAAATGTTGCATTGTGGCATATAGCTTTGCATTTAGGAGACACTACATACGATAGGGCCTGGAAATTGAAACTTAATTAAAGATCAACTGTAAAATTTATTCAATTAACCTAAGGCAGCATTGGAACTTAACGAAACATATTTAGAAGGTCTAGGCTAGAGACGTGTTCCGGCGTCGTTAAACCTAGCAGCTGTCGTTCGCCTATTGGCTTTAGACAGCGCTAGTACGGACTTGCGCTCCCCGTACCGTCGCGTATAAAAAGGGAGACCCCTCTAGGTTTTCAATCCTTTATCCACAGGAAGCCGAGTCTGCCGCCCTATACCCGTGATACACCGAACACAGCATTCGGGGAGACTACCTGCACGTACGGAAAGTCCTTGGTCGATTTCTGTTTCATTTTTGAAACCAAGGTTTATATTGCAGTTCACGGATATTTGGTACACCCTTTTTGCCTAGTTTTTTTCCTGAGCAGTCATTTGGTCTTTTCCGACTCCCTAAACTTGAAAAGACCGTCAAGCGCTTGTCCTTTCACGCTTGTGTCAACTCTGAAAGAGATAGAGTCATCTTTTTATCGTTTCTCGACTCTTAAAATATGAGACGGTAGAATTTCTTATTTTCCAATGTGGTAAAATTAATCGCCCACGATTACACACCCGTTTAGACATTGCTTGTTGACCGTTTGATCGTGTGTCTTAACTCGTTTTCAGCCCGTGTGTGGTTTTGAGTTTGATGGCAACTTTTTCAGAGTTCACCAACCAAGGAATCCCCTCAGAAGGGAATCCCGGTCATTTTCCTCCTTTTGGAAATGTTGGTGCTCCTTACATGGCGACGTTGTCCCTTCCTGGGTTAACTGTTGGGTTGCCTGTTTGGTTGTTCTCAACCTCTGTTGTCCCGAATGTCTCCACTAATGTTCAATCAGTTTCTCCACCTGAACAACATCATGTTGATTCTAAAGTGGACCTCTCTCCTTCTTCGCCCGTTTCTGCGTCCTCCTCTTCTACTTCGCCTGGTGAAAGTCTGGATTCAAGTAACCAGGTGGCTAAGAAGAAGAAGAAGAAGACAAAGAAGAAGAAGTCTGATAAGCGAGAGGCTAAATGTACAGCTACTGCCTCTGAGATATCTCTTGCCGATAATCCTTCCAACCCTCCACGGAAAGTCAAGTTCCCTTGCCTGTTGTGCACGGGAGACCATCTTCTTCGAGACTGCCCTGGCATTCCCAAGGTGCTCGAAGTATGGTCCAACGACCGCCCACCGTTGCCTTTGGCTTCCGGGAGTCAAGTTTGGGGCACGTCTTCAGCTGCTGTTGATAAGAACTCTAAGAAGCAGGGTAAGATCACCAATCCCTGTAAGTTGTGTGAAGGGCACCATGCCATTCACCTTTGTCCTTACATGGATAAAGCCAAACGAGTTTTGGACAACCCGACCGGTTTTACACCACGCCTTCCACCTGGTTATAATCGGCTTTCTTCCAGTCCTCCACCAGCTGATCCCATGATTGGTCAAGAGTCATCCTTGGTCGATCCCACTCCCCCAGAAATTCAAATTCACGAATCCGTCCCTGACCAACCATTGGTCATAGGATCGGTTGAACTGGCCCCGTCCACGGTGCACCAGGTCTTTTCTATCGAGAGTGGACCTCACACCCCCCATGTCCTTCTCATCTCTTAAGATTCTTCGGACTTGGAGAAAGATTCTCCTGTCCATGTACTTCAAGAGGCTCCTCCTCCGCCTCCCATGATGGAGGCTCTAGAGGTTATCCCTCCCGCCTTTGAGATGGAGGTCATGGAGGAGACTTCTTCTACCGTAACATCAGGGGAAGACCTTCGCTTGTCGATGGTAGCCCCTCCGAGTAGTTTGGTCGCTTCCTTTGACTGGAATCGATTTGCAGGATTTCGCCTTCCGTCTTATGTGCCTTTCGAGATCACAGTACAGGCTCTTGGTCTGGTTGTACCCAGCACCATTATAGACGAAGGTGCCTCTGTTAGTATTCTGTCATCAACTACCTGGCAAGCTTTCGGTTCGCCGCCGCTTGCGCCCGTTACGCAGAATCCGTTGACATTCAATAGAAGAATGAGTCAACCGTTGGGGATCCTTCCAAGGTTACCTATTACTTTGGGAGGTAAAACCGTCCATATGGATGTGATGGTCGTTCCAGGCCCCTTGGATTTCAATCTGCTTTTGGGGCGTGATTACACCTATGCCATGGGAGCGCTTGTCTCCTCCCTCTTTCGCGTGATGTGCTTTCCACATGAAGGACGGATCGTGACCATTGATCAGCTTTCGTTCTTTGGTCCTAATATGGCATCTGGTCCGCCATCATCCCCTCCTGGTTTCTATCCACCCGTTGTATCTGCTCCACCGCAGGTCAACTATGTGGCTACTTACCCCGTGCCTGTGCTCAGTGATGATGCCGTTGTGCATAATGTGCTGGGGGCATTGGGTCCTGACTTCCAGGATGTTTCCCTTCCATCAGGAGTGGAACTCTTGGAAGCACCGCCTTCTTGTTCATTTTGATGTGAGTCGGTTAGAGCACGGTTTCCTCCCTGGGTCAAGCTCTTTAAAAAATGAAACCAGGATCTCGGAGCATAGTTCCTTCATTTGTGTCAAGCTCCTTAAAACATGAAACAAGTTGTTTGAGGATAGTTCTTTTAAGTATGTCAACCTCGTTAAAATAATGAAACTCAAGAATGTTCAATTCAACTTTTTGTTTTGAACCTTCACTCCATTTTCAATGGACTGAAGCTTGGGGGGCATGCACCTCAGATTGAGACATCATGCTGGGGGGCATGCCCGTCTTCCTCATTTCAAGCATAGTTTGCATATGTGTGTGCTCATGTATGCTTTTAAGCTTGCGTAAAAATGAAATGTGTGATTAGATACATTGTGTGAATACATTTCGCATTGGGTCGTTTGTTATGTAACTAATACATTAGATTACATCTGTATTAGACATTTGCATGACATATAGAAAACATTATCACATGTAAAGAAAGATCCATCTAAAATAGTCATATGTATATATATATATGTGTGTCGAAATGTTTGCACAGTGTGCATCACAAAACTCAAAAAATATACATAATTGTCTTAATACATCCTGAGACACTGTGTCTCTCAAAAATAGGTGTAGCTAAATCCTAGAGACTAATCCGCATGGTGCTCATGATAGCACGTCACTGCACGCACTAGGCGCCTCAGGATTCGGTGGATCCGGTTCGGAACTCCCACCGTGTGGCGCTGGTATGCCATCGGTACATCTGATAGTCGGGCATAGTCTGGGATCCCATGGGCAATCCCCTCGAGGTTCCGGATCAGTTCCTCTCCTCCGGTGCCTTCCCCCTGGATCTCAGGGGCGAGTTGTGTCCTCCGGGAGATAGGAGACATCCCGGCTGGTCTCTCAGGTCCTACATCTGCATGCATATATAATTGTGTCAAGACAAATGTGTATTAACAAACAAAAAAGCATATAAACATAAAATCAAAATATGAGGTCTTACCCAGCTCCTCGTCCCACTCGTCTCCTTCTGGTAGTGGGAGATCTGGGTCCCCGGTAAAGTCAGTTCCCGAATAGGGCCAATCTTCCACGACGATCAGTTGGCGCCGTAGCCACCTAAAGAACTCTGGCCTCCAGGACATCTGTTGGCCACCTCCAGATCTGGGCATCAATGCTGCCCAGCGAGCCATTCGCGGCTCTCGTGGTACCGGACTCGCCACTGCGGCCCCTTGGCCCTGGAAGATTGGTATGCGTTCCAGAATGAACGATACCGAGATGGAACCATACCCGAACTGCTTCAGTTTCCCCTGTTTGCACTTTGTGAGCTGCCTTTTCATGTTGATGGTTACTGCTTCTGCCCAGTTGAACAGTAGGGGACCCATACATTCTGAGGCTAACAGGAGTTCAGTCTTCGTGGCCTCGTGCGGAGCCTGCGACCCAGCAGCCCGCGTAATGGTGTGGAGAACTACTCTCAGTGCTAGATCAGGGATAGTGAAGATGTATACCTTCTTGCTTCCTGATCCTGTTTGTGCCCCTCGGCACACCCGCGCCATTACCTGTTCCATCTTTTCCCCGGATGGTCTGCTCCTGGTCAATACAGGGATTGGACCTCTGCGGGACAATCCAGTAATGAAATAAATGTCAGTGACCTCCAGTTCTAACACCTGGTCTCGTAACCTGAACACTTGTTCATTTTCATCCCAGATGCTGATTAGATATTGGAGGAGCTCGGGCTGAGCTCGTAAACATGGCGTGAGGAAGAACTTTTTCAATCCGCAGTCTCTAAGAGTGTTCATGCAAGCTTGGCTTTGCATGGCCTCTTCATCCTCATCTCCGTGCTCTCGTTCCTTCCATTCGATTGCCATTTTGAGTGGTTATCTGCATTCATATGGTCAAAAACCCCTGATTAGATCTTTGGTGAGCTTCAAATTTCAAGAAATTTGGTGTAAATACCGGAATTTTAGGCGAAATATTAGGTTCGGCCGCTGGCGCGGCTGTTTTGCTAACAGTCGCGCCAGGTGGCGTGAGCCCTTTAGTAAAAAGAGCTCAGTGGCGCGGGTCCGTGCCCGATACTCGCGCCACTGGGCCCGGCCCTAAAATTTTAAAAAGTGGCCACACAAAGTTGATTTCTAAAAGAAAACCATTAAAAAATGTATAGAAATGAAGAGCTGAGGAGCGCCTATTACCTGTGACAGATGAGAAGCTGAATGGTTGCCTGGATTGGTCGCAATCACCGTCAGGAGATTCTGTTCCAAAAGGACCACTGTTGCTTTCCACAAGGTAAATAGTAAAAAGTAATTTCCTTTTTTACCAATTAGACATATTTATAACTTTTTCGACGTTAAATGAGCTTTAAAAGTTATTTTTGTCGAGCATTTGCATATGTTATGTCGAAAATGGATTTTACGCTTGCTTGGTATGTGCAACAGCAGGTTTTTGCGACTTAAAAAGATGGACACGAGTTGTATTTTATACTTTTTCGGACTCGGTAAACACACGAAAAAGTCACTCTGGAGTCATCTTTCAGCTCTTTTCTGACTCTCTAAATATGAAAAGATCGCCGAGGCCCTTGTCGTTTCGATCTCGTTAAAATGGATACGAATCGACATCCACCTGGTATAAGTTTAACCCTTTTTCGGGCTGGGATGGATTGATTACGAAAAAGGAATACCCTAGCCTATCGCGACTAGGAGGTTTTCCCGGATATTGTTTTCTACCTTTTCGGATCTGGGGAACTATTTACGAAAAGGGACCTGTGGAGTTTTCTTTTCAGCTGTTGTTTCAAACTCTCTAAACATGAAAAGACGTCGAGTTCTTCCTTTGTCAGACTCGTTAAACCCTGATGACATCGGATATAGTCGAAATGACGTTCTCCGAGTTTCTCCTTCCTGGGACTCGTTAAATGCACCAGGATGGATTCGCCCGAAGGGCGAACTTATATCACAAGCATATGCTATCCCCTTCAAGCTTGTTATAAAAAATAATTGGGGTACTCGCCAGAAATGGTGGGGGAAAAATGGAACCATCGTCGTTGTCGTCGGCAGTATGTCGCTCTTGAACATGGCACTTGTCTGCATTCGTGTCGGGTTGGGAACATCTCATCTCGCTGCTTCACTTTGCTTCCATGGGTTTGGGTAATCTCTTTTGACCTCTCATCTGTTCACTGCCTCGTCGCCATGACCTTTGATCCGTTGATGTCAAATACTGCCAAGTCCATTGTCGTGCCGTTCATATGTTCAAGAGAAGTTGACCTCTGCAAATATCAACCTTCCTCTGTTTCTCATATGATCCTGATTCACAACAAAAACACCATGTTCCTCTGTCTCGTGTCGATGATGTGGGAATCATTATGGCCCACCTTCGATCAAGGTCGCTTCCTGTCGACTTCAACTCATTATCCAGGAAGTTGGTCCAGAGACTCCTTATGGTACCTTGGAGCCTGCATGCCTCAATGGCAGGTTCGTCGCATTCGACGAGAGGTTTACATCATTGGCCTCCGATCGAGTGATTCTGCGGGTGTTCGACGACGGCTCATTTATTCGCATGCCGTAGATTGTACCAGTAGTACCTTGAGAGCCATTGTCATTATTGGTGGTTTCTCTCGCGTCGGTTAACAGCTTTCATCATTGGCTGGTAATCCGACGATGTTCTTGCATGTTCGACTTCAGCTCACATATTCACATGCACGAACTTGTACTTTGTTGGGTCGAGATGGAGCGCAAGACCCTCGATTGTGTCTGTTGTAATCCAGGCTGCGATTGTGGATTATTATCATTATGTACATGACTCACTGATTGGATGGCTGCGACCATACCTGAGTCTATTTATTTGATCTTAGTTGGATGGCTGCGCCCATACCCTGGATCCGGATCATAGCATACTCTGTTTCGGATGGCTGCGTTCATACCACTTATACATCATGTACTTGAGATATCAGTTGTATCTTTCTGCGCAGATTTTCCGACGGCAGGCCTTCGGTTGAACATGTTCTCGTAAAGCATTTCACCCCTCTCCCTCTCGGACCTCATACTTTAGGGGGCATCTGTTACACAGTAATTTGTCACCGTCCTTACCATTCCCCATCCCGCACAATGGAGGACCCATTCTGTGACCTGTGAACATTGTCATGCTTTGAAATCATCATCAATGCATCCCTCTGAACATGAGCTTTATTTTCCCTTGAGACATCTCCTTGCAAAAGTCATTAAAAACAGCCCTTTTAGCATTGGCGTGGGCGAGCAGTTCAGTACTCGCGCCAATGGGGAAATTAATGCAAAGAGGTCGCGCCACCTGGCGCTCTGTCATAGAGCCGTAGTCGCGCCACCCAATTTGGGAGTTGTTTTTTAAATATGGATGGCGGGAGTTGAGTTCTAACAAATTCACAAACCATCATCTATCTTGAGTTGGGAGGTTGGCTGCGAGAGTTCTATGGAGGGAAGTAGTTTTGCCACCTCCCATGGAACCTTCCTTGTTGATAGGGCCAATCCCATAATAATAGGGATCCCAACTCCTCCTTCCCCATCTATAAAAGCTTGCTCAGATCAATGGCAAGCTAGTCTTGAAGTGCCTAAGCTCTGAATCTTTATATTCCCAAGAGCCTTTGTGTTGTAAAGCACCCTCTCTTTCCCTTAAGGCTGACTCAAGTAAGGAGACCATTGTCATGAGACTCTGGAGAGGTTTTCCCTTTCCTTGGCAAGCTTTGCGAGACGTGGACGACTGGAAACCCGTCCTACCAAAATGATGTCATGGACCTTTTAAAAACATTCAAGGAGTCCAAAGTAATTTTTGTCCCAAGGAAAAGAAAAATTGCAACCCACAATTTAGCCTTTGCAGCTAGGACATGCTTAGCGCCATTTGAACCCAAAGACTGTACAACTGAGATAAAGTTTAGACTAGCACTGCCTGATAATAAGAAGTATTGGCAGGTGTTTGACAATGACAAACAAATAGAAGACTTCATGCAATTCATAAATGAATTCCAACTAAACAGTTTGGACTCAGACTATGAAACAGACTGCAGTGAAGAAAAATTTCTTGGTGAAGAAGAACTGTCTCCTGAAATGGTCAATATTAACCTATTGTCTAGCAAAATTTCAAACGAAACAGAGGAGTTGGAAACTCTCCATGCTAAAGATGAAAGTTTTCCTAGAGGTCTGGCCCCTTTAGAAGAGTTGTTTGATTTTGATGATGTGGCCAAAAAACCAAAACTGGAACCTGTACAGACTGAAGTGGAGGAGTAAAATATAGACAGTGAGAAAAAACCAAAAATTATTAAACTGTCTAAAAATTTACCAGCTCACATTAAACTCAAATATATAGAGCTATTTAAAGAGTTTTCTAATGTTTTTGCATGGAGTTACGAAGATCTTAAATCCTATGACACTGAAATAATACAGCACAAAATTCCCCTTAAAGAAAACCAAAAACCATTCAAATAGAAACTGCGCAGAATAAACCTTGTTCAGTTACCTTTGGTTGAGAAGGAGATTAAAAAGATGTATGAAGCTAGTATTATTGTCCCTATTAGATATTCTGAATAGATATCTAATCTGGTGTCTGTTAGGAAGAAAATTGGAGAAATCAGGCTTTGTATAGACTTTAGAGACTTAAACAAAGCTTCATTAAAAGACAACTACCCTTTACCCAAGATGGATCATATTTTACAAAGGGTGGTAGGGTCTAGAAGAATTTCTTTGCTGGATGGCTATTCAGGGTACAATCAAATCTTAGTTCACCCTGCTGCTCAATTAAAGACAAACTTTAGTACACCATGGGGCACTTTCATGTATGTGAAAATTCCCTTTGGTCTAATGAATGCTGGAGCAACCTTTCAAAGAGCCATGGACATAGCATTCTCGGAAGAATTGGGCTTCTTCATCATTATCTATCTTGATGATGTCACTGTGTTTTAAAAAATAGATGAAGAACACTTAGAACATTTGAGAAAAGTTTTCGAGAAGTGCAGAAGGTTTGGAATATCTTTAAACCCTAAGAAGACACTATTCGGTCTCCAAGAAGGTAAGCTTCTTAAACACATTATTTCAGAAGAGCATATAAAGGTATACCCAAAGAGGATTAAGGCCATATTGCAAATATCTCATCCTCAAAACATCAAGGTGTTGCAATCTTTCATTGGGAATATTAACTTTTTGAGAAGGTTCATACCCAACTTGGCTGAGCTCCTTTGAAATATCACAAACATGCTGAAAAAAGGAGCGAGGGGTAAAATGGACCTTGGAAGCAAAGCAATCCTTTGAACTGGTGAAACAAGCGTTAACCAAAACACCGGTTCTGATAAGTCCTAATTTTTCAAGAGATTTTTATGTTTTCTCATTTTCATTAGAACATACCATAGCTGCTGTCCTTTTACAGAAAAATACACAAGGAAAAGAGCAGCCCATTGCATTCTTTAGAAAGGCATTGAGAGATGCCCCTTTGAAGTATAACATTATGGAGAAGCAAGATTTTTCTTTGGTTAAATCATTGAAAGACTTTAGAGTATACATCCTTCATTCACATATTATTTCCTTTGTCCCAAATTCAGTTGTTAAAGACATTCTAACACAGGACCTAGATGGTAAGAGAGGTAAGTGGATTGCTGTTATTCTTGAATATGATTTAGAGATAAAACCCACTAAGCTCATCAAAGGCCAAGGTCTAGCTAGATTAATGGTTGAATCAAATTGTGAAGTTCTTGATATTCATATGATTAATGCTTTAGATGATCAAGAGGAAATTTCAACTCCCATTGTTGAAAACCATTTTATGAATTCCTCTTGGTATGCTGATATTCTTTATGTTCTGCTTAATTTGAATACACCTCCTGGTTTGACAAAAACAAAGGCGAGGTTCCTAAAATTGAAAGCTATAAACTATTTCATTATAGATAAATGTCTGTATTGGAAAAATGCAAGTGGTCTATTGCCTAAATGTTTGCCTGAGTTCGATGCAGAGAAGGTTAAGTACCAATTCCATGAAGGAGAGTGTGGAGGTCCTTTGTACTAGAAGACAACAGCCAACAAAATTTTGAGGGCTGGTTTCTATTGGCCTACTCTTTTCCATGATGTACACCAGATGATTATAGCCTATCATGAGTGTCAAATTTTCGAAGGAAAAAGAAAACTGCTACCCCTCCCTCTGCATCCAATCACTGTTGAAGCCCCTTTTCAACAGTGGGGACTTGACTTTATAGGAGAAATCCATCCCCCATCTTATGCCCAGCACAGATGGATTCTCACTGCCACAGACTATTTCACTAAGTGGATAGAAGCCATTCCTTGTAGGCAGGCCAATGATTCAGTTATCATAAAATTTATGGAGACTAATATTCTCTCTAGATTTGGCTGTCCTACCAAGATCATCACTGATAATGCAACAACATTTGGATCAAAGAAGATGGTTGAGTTCTGTCACAGATATCAGATAACATTGGGGCATTCTACGGCCTATTACCCTCAAGGTAATGGACTTGCAGAATCCTCAAACAACATTTTAGTGAACATAATCAAGAAATTGTTGGAGGACAACAAGAAGTCTTGGCACACAAAGATGATTCATGCACTTTGGGCTGACAGATTGACTTTGAAGAAATCCATTGGGATGTCACCCTTTCAGCTTGTGTATGGTACTGATGAAATTTTTCCAAATAGCCTTGGTGTACCAGTGATAAATTTGATTCAAGAGTTGCAGACTGAAGATAATGAAATGATCAGAAGAATAAATCAGACCATTCATCTTCAGCAAACCAGGGAGGAAGTGTATAACAAAGAATTGTAGAAAAAAGACCGCATTAAGAAGCTTTTTGATAGAAGAACAAAGGCTAGCAATTTCAAGATTGGGGACAAAGTTTTAAAGTGGGACTCAAGAAGGGAAGAGAAGGGCAAGCATGGAAAATTTGACAACCTATGGCTTGGCCCTTACTCTATTCATTCAGCTGCTAGTAACAATGCATTTTTCCTGCAGGAGTTGAATGGAGCAGAATTGTTTGGGGGTCCTGTCAATGGCAGGATGCTCAAACATTACTTCTCTTGATCCATGTTATTTTTTGAAACCTTTTTATCTTTCCCATTATAAATATTTCATCCACCATTGCATTCGAAGTTGTAAAAAACCAAAATAAAAAAACAAAGAAAAAGAGAAAAGAGGGCGGATTTTGAAAACAAGAAAGGTATAGCCCCATACCAAAAAAGAGAAACAAATCTGAAATTGTGCAAGCTCAAATGCCACTCCTGAAAAACACACTTCTAGTTAGTCAAACTGTTTAATCTTGACTAATTAGCTTTAAATTTTCTGCTGATAGGATAGCGAATTTGATATGTCAAACTGTCTAATCTTGGCTTATCAGTAGATAGTTTAGGATATAAATTAAAGGTTCAAACATGATCAAAATATGAACCTAAGGTTGCAAAGAGAAATGACTCAAATCTGTTCTATTTTTCTGAGTCAAAGAGATGTAAAAATCTGGTTCTAATTAGCTCAAAATCTGAACCCGAAGGAAAGGAAAGACAACTCGATAAGAGTCGAAATAGAGCTGTGAAAAGAGGAAGGAAATGTTTCCAAATTTTCAGATCTTAAGCCTTTCATTTTTTATTTAATTTTGGTGAAATAAATGTCTATGTGCAGCTTGTCTTTTATGCCATAGACTAGCATCAAGTTAGACTATTTAATCCTAACTTGAGTTCTTTTCAATTTTTGTTGTAGAAATTAGAGAATAAAGATCTGTTGGATAGTTTAATCCCAACAGATAGTAGTATAGGTAGAGAAGCATCTGAACTCAACTGTTTAATCCAAGTTCAAGGAGAAATAAGGAGTAGAATTAGATTAGTTTCCTTCTTTCAAAAGAATAAAATGTTGTGAAAATATTTTGCCAATCCAAGTGCACTCTATTGAAGAAAAAATGTTAGATCTGTAGGATTGGGTAGGTAGAAAGTTGTATTGATGAAGATCCATTGCTTTTATGACTGCTAATACATTTTCAGAGAAAATCATCCCATCACAGGAAGAGCAGCCCAATGGATTAGGCAACTGATCAGCCTCCTAGAGAACATTAAAGAATCAGGCACATTGTCAGCCTCCCAGAGAATGCAGGTCTGAAAGTTCTTGATGCCTTCAAGAAGGCACCATCCCCAAGTGGAGCCACTGTTAGCCACCTGTAAAATTTGATTATCCCAAAGGTGGCTAAATCTATTTTTGAGCCTTCAAGGAACAATTTTTCTCGCTAAAAACTGTTGGCTCTTGAAGAATTTTTTAAAGCCTCGTGCCTCTATCCAGATTCTATACTATTGTTTACATCCTAAAAACCTCTGAAATCCTACTAAAATCCAAAGCCCAAATGCTGCTGCAAACCCCATTTTCCCCTACCTCTTCTTCCAAAACTAACCTTATTTTCATGTTTCTCCCCATTCTACTTCATGAAAATCCATAATAAGGTTCTAAGACCCCTTCTTAGCCTTATCGGAATCCTCGAAATCCCTCGAAAATCCTTGAAAAACCATAAAAACACATATTTCCTATGTATTGGACTTAAGCCCCCTTCGGCCAAGTCCCCAACCCTTTTTATCCATGCGCCCTGGCTCCAGAACTAGGCGCTGAGTCAGTCAGGAGTTTATCCACTTTTAAAACAAATATTTCACCCCGAAAACATTAAAAACCTTTGTTTTAATTAAAAAAAATTGGATTTTCTAATTATTTCGCATTATTCCGCCGGTAACATTTCTTAACCTTTCCGCACCGTCGATCTGATATACAGATCAGACGGTGCGAAGTTCGTCTCCCTATGGTCCCCACCGCCCGTAAGTCTATTGCCCAAAACCGACGGTATCCATCACACCACCCTTGGGCGAAAGGTTGTTTTCCCCCGATCGCCAGCGATTCCATACACTTGCCACCACGCGTTCCCTGTACTGTTTGGAAAACCGCTGTCCATCACGCGTTATCATTCGGACGAGGATGCCGAGCGATATCGCCATGGACCGTCCGATCCGAAGTCGCCCATCCAACGGCTGTCACTCAATGAAGATGCCCGCCCCTTAATGTGGTCCCGACACGACGTTAAATCATTTCCCGTCGTCGATTTGATCTACAGATCGATGGTTTAGATTTTTTCCCACTGATTCGATTTCCCAATCAATGATTCTCTATTTTTGACTTCCCCTTTCACTCCCGACCGTCGATCTCTGCGCGATCGACGGCCCTGATCTGATATTTCTTCCGCCCATTCTTTAGTCTCCCAATTAATCCCGACCGTTGGATGATGCCATCCAACGGCCCCGCTCCTTCCACACGTCCTCTGAAGCAGTCAAACTATATACGCAGGATTTCATAACTTTGTTTGTATTTTGCTAGGTTTAATGTTTTTCTGCCATACTAAGGAAAATTCGCAGGCTGAGGGTGAGGATCCTCTTGCCTTCGTTTCATCAGGAAAATCATTCGCAGGGGTTTTTCAATCTCACGTATCATCGATGTTTTATGAGGCATCGATGCCGTTTCATCTCTGCGCAACCCTGCATATCACCGAGAAAACCATGGATTTAACAATGTCAAAGGGTATCAATGCCAAAGACCTAAATGTATCAGAACAGAGGATCAGAGACAGTTTCACGGGGATTACATATAAGATGCATATCAAAAGCCTAATCCCCAATTAAAAGACAATTTACAGAAAACCTAAAGTGTTTTATCAAGTAGGAATGCCTCCACCGCCACAATCTGAGGGAAATTGATTCCTCAGCTACCATAGTGCCACCTGTTCCTCAAAGTACTCAATCAGAGGCCAAAGTTATTGATCGAATGAAGATTTTCGCCTCAGCACAACTGGAAAGTTACTGCCGCAAGGAAACTTAATGACAAAATATCAGCAGAGTTACTTCAACATTCCACAGAGCCTCAAAGGTCAACAAAAGCTCCCACCGAGCTTAATATTTATGTAAAAACATTTAATACAGAATATCCCCATGTAAATTTCTTCATTGAGCCCCTCAAAGGCGAAGAGACCATTAAATCTGTATTAATTGTAAATTGATATCTTTTATCAGATCTCACCTCCTCATTATTCTATATATACTTCAGCAGAAGATGAGTTAGGGGTTGGTTGTAGAACTTTGATATACATTTGAGCAAAAACTTTTGATTGTACATAGTATTCACTGGCTCTTGGAGCTCTGCTGGTGATAGATAGGTTAGGCTGAGATGTGTAGATGGTTGCTAACCTAAAGCACTAGACTTAAAGCTGTAACTGGTTTGAAGCATCAATACAAGATGATTTATGGGATCCTGGTCTATGTTGACAGTGATGTTTTCCTTATTGTAACTTGTTATTTTGTTTCTGTTTCCATCTGTGTTTCATATTCTCTTATAAAGAACAACATGCATAGAGTTAGGACCTACTGTATATCAGTAGCCTTCTCTGACTGAAAATCTTTATCTGAATGTTTTCTTCTATCTGTGTTATTTAGGAATTAATTAATTCAGTTTAAGCATAGGAATGTTGGCATTCCCTTGTCTTATTGTCTTAGCTTAATGTTATTCTTAGATGTTATTTTCAATATACGTTTCGTGAGGATGAACTGAGGAAGAAATGGTGAGCCCTGGTCCCAGTTTGATTCCACAGACTACCTGATTGTTTCCCTTGGAATGTGTTAAAAGTTGGCTAGTTTTAAAGTACTTACCAGATCTTAGGCCATTCTGTTGTTATCTTTGTATTTTTCTTGAAAGTAACCAAGTAAAGAAGAGCTTGGAGAGGATTTGTGGTGAGCCTGACCCGCTAGTTTCTACTCCAAAAGTTTCCTTCAGGTTTCCCTTTGTTTTGAGATGTTTTCTATTGAAAGTGTATCAAAGGCTGGCTAGTTTCAAAGTACTTACCAGATCCTAGTTTACTTTTATGTTTTTCTTGATTCCATGTCAAAGGCTGACTAGTTTAAAAGTACTTATTAGATCCCGGGCTGCTCTTGTTTCTGCATCTGTTTATTTCTCCTTCTTATTGTATCATTCCATTCCATAAATCAATCTTCAAAGAGATCCTTAGACATAGATGACTTTCCCCATGGACCACTCTTGCCTCTTGTTGTTCCAATTAAACCCTATTATGACTGCATAGCCCAATGGACTAAAATCTACAATTGTCTATCTTTTTGGTCGAAGCCTACTCTGATTGCCTGCAACTTCTCACCTTTGAAACTTTTTGCACTCAGAAATTTCCACCTTGAACATTAATCATGCTCAACCATCCAAAAAACAAACAAACCCTTGGCCTTCATAACTAGCCTAATATCATAACCCGAAACTTCAAAGACAAATCCATCTTTGCACTTATTGGAGAGATCCTTCTCCGGAGTTCGGAGGGCTAGATCCTAGAATCCCAAAGTTGGTTGAAACCATGTTGTTTCTATAATTGGACTCTGCCAATCTTGCTAATAAATTACAGATCCCTAACAGATTGTACTCAGATTTAATACTGCATAATAATCAAACCCTCGGCTGCTACACTGGTTTTCCCGAGTTGGGTTTCTCTAGGGACTTAGTCCAAAAAAAAATGTTTATTTTGTGTGTGTGCATATATTGTTCAAATGTTTATTATTCTTCCGAAATAGTTGTTTTGTGAAGGCTAAGGTGTATATGTTTTGATATTTTCCATAGGAAACTAAAATTTAATAATTTTTTTAATTAATTTAACAAATAGAAGAAATATTATCAGTTGCTACAGTAGGATTATGGGTAATGGAATTTCCACATGGTATCAGAGCACTGATAGAAAGCCAAAGAGCTCAGTTGCAGAAAGGAAGAAGAGATTCGTAGCACTACATAAGCAGTTGTCGAAACCCCAGAGGCATCGTAGTCCCTTTGATAAGGAAGGTTAATTTTTTATGAAAAATCGATTTTCTCTAAGAGAGCAATGGAGAAATAATATTTTCTAGATCAAATATTGATGGAGGCAGAGGGAGTAACAACATTTTTCCTTATAGAGCAAATCTTCAACTAGAAGTAGTATTTTGTAGTAGTTTCTAGTGCAAAATAACATCAGGGGGAAGAAAGTGCACACACTGAGGGAAACATTTCCTCAAGGGACTTCTAGTTCAAAGGTTTCATTTCTCACTATATAGCATAAGTGCTTGTGAGCATATTTTCCCACTCAAGCAGGGAGTGAGTAGATCCTAGCAGCAACTATGCAGAGGAGAAGAGGAGGATTTTGAATTATTTACAGAGATGGCATCAACAAGGCTAAGAGATCAGGATCAGTTAGATGGAGCATCCAACTACGTAATATGGAAGGAAAGGGGTTCCTTCCTTCTGGACGAGTATGATCTTAAGGCCTACATTGATAACATGGTAGCTATGTCCACTGATCCAGATCAACTAACAACCTACAAAAAGGAGATGATGAAGGCGAAGAGAATGATTCTCAATGGGGTTCGAGATCATGTGATATCACATATAGCTGGCAAGGACTCTGCGAAGCAGATGTGGGATTATCTCACCACGATGTACCAGGGATTTTTCGAGAAGTGGAAGATGTATTTGGAGGAGAAGATGAGGTGTATCTATATATAGAAGGGGGAGCGCATACACCCATTCCTCACCAGAATTCAAGAGGTCCGAGACTAGCTATTAGCTGTAGGGTCAACGCCCCAACCTACAGAATTGGTGCGGTTAGCTCTCAACAACGTTTATGAAGAATGAAAAGTATTTTTCCAAAGTATCTTGGGAAGAGACAAGTTTCCAGAGTGGGAAAGAATGTGGGTTGATTTGCAGTAGGAGGAGGTGAGGCGAGATTTGGTGAAGAGTGCCATCAGTGGGACGAAGAAATTGAAGGAAGAGGAGAATGTGGCCCTTGCATCAAAGGGAAAATAGGAGCATCGTATTAGGAATAAGGACATTTATAAGGTTAAGTGATTCAGGTGTGGAGAGCTAGTCCACTACAACATTAAGTGTCCTCTCAAAAATATGGAAAAGGAGGAGAAGCAAGACCAACAGGTTGCATCTACGGAGATTGATAGGATGTCCTCCATATTGGAGGAAGATTATTCCATGATAGAAAACATATCTCTATGAGTGAGGTGGGGTGATTTGGTTTTGTAGCGCCAAAGTACTACAGGATGGTTGGGATTCTTGAGGAGGTCCACCTCTTGAATCAATACCTTGCTACAACAGCCCATAACAAGTAGTAGCAAGATGGACCAGTGGGATTTAGGGAAGTGAGATGCTAGAGCAATAGATATAGTGTCTAGTATCATTCTGAGACTGAGAAACACTATGTAGAGTCAGAAGAAACATAAAGGCTTGAGTGACAGCACAAAGACTAGCAGCAGTTAGGACTCGGGAAACAGATGCATCAAAATGAACACAGTTGGTTAAGTGTGTTGGATATTTCT
The DNA here is from genome assembly GCA_034641835.2 of Pinus albicaulis. Classification (NCBI taxonomy): domain Eukaryota; kingdom Viridiplantae; phylum Streptophyta; class Pinopsida; order Pinales; family Pinaceae; genus Pinus; species Pinus albicaulis. Next base: position 102,895,015 of record CM076572.1, read on the forward strand.
CAGTTGTAGATGATACAGTTGCAACAACAATAGATGAGAGGGAGTTGCAGATGTTGCAGTAGTAGAAGAAATGGAGTTATAATGCAGATGCAAGAGTTGGCAACAGTTAAGCAGGGTCAATAGCAACACAGATGCAATGCATATTGGAGTTGCGTAGTTTATAGTGGGCAACAATAACCAGACATCAACAACGTGACATGAGATGGTGCAAAGACAATGTATTGTAGCAGCAGTTGAAGTTGCAGTACTAAAAACACTTTCCTCACTAAGAGAGAGTGTTAGCTTTTGTAGCATTAGATGTGTTCTAGCCTCGATATTCTGTGGAAAGTTTAGAATACATGTATTCTCAAATACCCAGAAATTGTTTCTGGAAATTCCACCTAGAGATTACTTAATTAAATTAATTAGTTAGTTTTTAATATTTTCTAAGTTTGAACTTAGGAAATATGATTATTTAAAAGGAATTAATGAAGTCATGGTGAGAATCTTCTAGAAAAAGACTTGGATCGATTTCTAGTTAATATTAGCCATCGATTAACTTTCAATCATGGTCGTTGAAGTCTCAATGGAAGATTATAAGAATAAAATCGATGGGGCTTGGAGAACACACCAATAATTTGATTTCACTAGTAGATTCATTTCTAGAGTACTAACGTTTTTTTGTTGGAGAGAAAGCTAATGAGATCGAATCAGTGAGAGAAGGGAAAATATAGTAAGGCCAGAGGAAGATTTTCCAATTCCGATGAGTGCATTGTAGAGAGGCAGTGAGTGCCATAGTGAGCCAACACAGAGGCACATAGAGGCACCACAAAGCTTTAGTGGGTGATTCCGTTTTTGCTGGGGAGCATGATATTTTCCGAGCCAAAAGCTCAGAAGAGGGTTCAGAAGTGAAGGAGATTAGTCTTGTAGACGGTAGTTGTAGATACAACAGGAGGAGAAGCAGTTCTGAGCTTGTGGTACGTAGTACTGCATAGATTGACACAGTGACTACGTAGAGGGAGCAAGGAGAAGCTCAAATTGAGTTGGGGTCAGTGTTAGATCGCCTGTGGAAGTGAGAGAATTTATCACTAGTTTTACTGCCAGTTGTTTCTCTATTTTGGTTTTCTAGATTAAGCAACCATATATTGTACTCATATTTACTACTATATAATAATCAAACCCTTAGTTGTTGCACTGATTTTCTTAAGTTGGGTTTTTCCGAGGACTTAGTCCAAAAATAATTGTGTATTGTGTGTGTGCATCTATTCTTCCAACATTTATTTCTCTTCCACAGTATTTGTTTTTTGAAGGCTGTAGTGTATATGTTTCGAGATTTGCTGTAGGAAACTACAAATATTTTGTTTAATTAATTTAAGAAATAGAAGAAATATTATCATTTGCTATAGTAGGATTCTGGGTAACAGAATTTTCACATGGTATCAGTGTGGAGATATAAAGTCAGAGAGCTTAGTTACATAAAGTAAGAGGAGCTTCATAGCACTACGTAAGAAGCTATTTGAAATCCCATAAGAAGCACAATTTCTTTAGCCATGAGGGTCAATTTTTGAGGAAAAAATTATTTTCTCTCAGAGAGCGACAAAGAAATCATATTTTCCAGATTGAAGATTGCCAGAGGCAGAGGGAGCAAGAATATTTTTCCTTGCAGAGTAGATCTTGAGGTTGAAGCAATATTTTGCAGTAGTTGCTAGTGAAAAATAGCATCAGGAGGAAGAAATAACACACACTGAGGGAAATAATTCCTCAAGGGACTTCTAATTCAGAAATTTGATCTCTCACTGCAGAGCATAAGTCGTTGTGAGCATATTTTCCCACTCCAATAAGAACTACGTAGAGCCTAGCAGCAACTTTGCAGAGGAGAAGAGGAGGATGTCAAATTATTTACATATATTACATCAATAGTGCTGAGAGATCAGGATTAGTTGGACAAAGCATCCAACTACAGGATTTGGAAGGAAAGGGCTTCCCTCCTTCTAGACGCGTACGATCCCAAGGCCTACATTGATAACGTGGTAGTTGTACCTATAGATCTAGATTAGCTTAAGGCCTAAAAAAGGGAGATGGTGAAGGCGAAGAGACTAATTCTCGATGGGGTTTGAGATGATGTGGTATCACACATCTTTGGAAAGGACACTCCCAAGCAGATGAGGGATGATCTGGCCATGTTGTACCAGGGATATTCTGAGCATCAAAAGATGTATTTGGAGGAGAAGTTGAGGTGTATCCATATATAGAAGGTGGAGCACATAGACCCCTTCCTCTCCAAACTTCAGGAGATCCGAGACTAGTTTTCAGCTGTAGGGTAACCACCCAAATCTACATACTTGGTGTATTCAGCTCTCAACAATGTTTCTGAAGACTTGCAAGTCTTTGTCCAAAGTATCTTGGGCAGAGACAAGTTTCCAGAGTGGTACAAAATTTGGGTTGATCTGAAGTAGGAGGAGATGAGGCGAGATTTGGTGAATAGAACCATCAACGAAAACAACAACACCATTGGGAAGAAGCAAGTGAAGGAAGAGGAGAATGTGGCCCTTGCATCAAAGGGGCGACAGGAGTAGCGCATGAGGAAGAAGGATCTTTCTAAGGTTAAGTGCTTTAGGTGTGTTGAGCTAGGCCACTACAAAATTTAGTGTCCTCTCAGAAATAAGGACAAAGAGGACAATAAGTACCAATAGGGTACATTCATAAAGATTGATAGGTTTTCGTCCAGATTGGAGGAATATTTTTCCGTGATAGCAGAAATCCTTCCAGGATTGAGGTGGGGTGATTTGGTTTTGGAGCCCCAAAGTGCTACATGATGGGACATATTCTTGAGGAGGTCCACCTCTTGAGTTAATACCTTGCAACGAGATCCCATAACAAACAATAGAAATATGGACCAATGGGAATTGGTGAAGTCAGATTCCAGAGTGACAGATGCAATGGCTAGTAGAGGTCAGAGAATAAGAATCACAATGCAAAGTCAGAAGCAATGCATAGGCTTCAGTGACAATGCAGAGAATAACACCAATCAAGACTCAGGTGACAGATGCATCACAATGACGACAGTTGGTTCAGTGTGTTGGATAGTTCATAGTTGCAAACTTTGCAGTTGCAAAAAAAAAAGATGAGAGGGAGCTATATATCTTGCAGTAGCAACAACAACATAATTCAGTAGTTAGATTTCATTGACAGATCGATTTACATAGTACTAGCATTTTGTTGCCAGAGAAAGACCTAGTGAGCTCGAACCAGTGAGATAGGGGCATAAATAGTAAGGTCGAAGGAAAATTTTCCAGTTCTGGTGATTGCATTATAGAGAGGTAGTGAGTGCCACATTGAGGCAACGCATAGGCACACAAAGGCAACAAAGATATGGGTGATTTCATTTTTTCTTGGGAGCATGAGATTTTATGAGTCGAAAGGTCCAGAGGTGAAGGAGACCAATCTTCTAGAAAACAACTTCAAAGACAACAAGAAGAGAATAAGTTCTAAGCTTGTCTGATTAGGTACTACATAAGTTGATGTAGTGACTACATAGAGGGGTCAAGGAGAAGCTCAATTGAGTTAAGATTAGTTATAGATAACTTGTGGAAGTGAGAAAATTTCTCACTAGTTTTACTGCCAGTTATTTCTCTATTTTGGTTTGCTAGATTAAGAAACCATAGATTGCACTCAGATTTACTACTTCATAATAATCAAACCCTCATTTTCTGTACCAGTTTTCTCGAGTTGGGTTTTTCTGGGGACCTAGTCCAAAAACAATTGTGTATTTTGTGTGTGCTCATTTATTCTTCCATCATTTATTTTTCTTATGCAATATTTGTTTTGTGAAGGCCACAATATAAACGTTTCGATATTTGTCGTAGGAAACTACAAATAATTTATTTAATTAATTTAACAAATTGAAGAAATGTTATTAGTTGTTGTAGTAGGATTCCAAGTAACGGGATTTTCCCCTATATGTGCATATATGAAATTGATCTTCCATAAATAAACAGTTAAATGGAAGATAATGAATATTGTAGTCCTATATATATGTGTGTGTGTGTGTGTGAACTTCCATATATCCATGCATATATGGAATATATTTAAGTGCACATATATGAAAAATATGCATATATAGAAGCACAAGTGCATTCCTATGACTAACATTTTTCATTCCTATAACTAATTGCAAAATGTTAAATACTAGTCATAAGAGCACACTTGTTCTTTTGTATATTTTTCATTTTCTTAAGTATTCAAGTTAAGTTTTATTTATATTACTTTACTTATTATCCTAAAATTTAAATTATTCATTTAGATTTTGTATTTAATTATTAATATTTAAAATTATAATACACTTATTTGATCCAAGTATATTCGAACATGTTATGAAAGAGGACATGTAATCAAAAACTACCCAAAGCATTTGTAGAACAACATAGTAAAAAGCAAAGGAAAAATAAGAAGAAGCTATTGACAAAGAAGATTCACTTAAGGAAAAAAACCAGTGACAATGGTGTCTCAGGATCTGTTGTATTCAATAACAACAAAAGCATAGTATACCACAGTGAAAGTCGAATCCCCCTTTGAATCCTTGAGGAAAACAACTTGAAAATCAACTTCTTCGGAATATCAAGCAAATAAGGAAGAAACAGAAGACAAAAATCAAGTGATAAAGATGCTTTCATAAATGTTTTTTTATTTTATTTTATTTTAACAATTAATAGTTAATCTAAATGTAATTTCACATTATTATGGGTGGGTGTCAGTTAATGATTGTCTCTTATAATGTGTTAGTGAAATATAAACTTGGAAAAATAATAATTTATTAACTGAGAGGAATTATTTGATGTACTTATGAAATGAATTTAAAGATGGTGTAAAAAGACGAATTGTAATAAATTGAATTAAAGGGAGAGAGAAAGGGACATATAAGGAAGCACAAGTGCATTCCTGTCACATTTTCGAGTTTTCACCCCTTATGGTGAAATGATATGCAAAATCTTCATTTTCTATTCATTTCAAGAGAATTGAGTATGAGTTGACTGGAAAATGTCAATCATAGGAATGCACTTGTGCTTTTAGATATGTGTTTCTTACATAGATAGAATCCATGCATATATGGAAACTAGCTTATAAATATGTGTGGTTCACATACAGATGTGCACATATACATGATTATGTTATATCTTCATGTATATAGAATTATTGCATATACAAAAGTCAACAAATATAAAAAACCAACACATATACGAAAGTGCATGCCCATATACATAAACCACACAAACACTTGTTCTCCATATATATGCACATATATGAAAACCATGTATATATAGAAGCTATATTTCTTATATGTACTACTCATGTATATGTGTGCATATATGAAATTGTTGCATAGAAAAGATCTAGCTTTCATATATCTACCACTCAGGTACATATGTGCATATACAAAAGTGAGCTTCCACATATGCAAACTCAAATGGAAGATAAAAAATAGTGTGCTCCTTTGTATATGCACACTTTCATATCTACATGCATATATGGAGGATACTTAAGCATGCATATACAAATGCATATATGCTCTTTCATATATGCACAATTTTATAACTATATATGCACACTTCTATAGATGCACACATATATTCAAGCCCCACATGCGCAAAAATAAGCTTTCATATATATGCATATCTAACCCATATGTACTTCCTAATACACATTTGCACTTTCATATATGCATTGCTTCTACATATGTGTCGACTTCTACATATGCAATGCTTCCATATACATGAAAATATAATGCTCTAGTTATGTGCATCTTTATGTGAGTGATAAATATATGAAACCTAGCTTCCATATATGCATAACTTCCATATGTGCACATATATGAAAGCACCACCATTATACGAAAGTAGAACTACATTCCTATGACTAACATTTAATAGTTTACATGTAGTTAGTCAAAGGAATTCTCTTGTGCTTCTATAATTACTCATTTATTTCTATATGCATATATGGAAGTGCACATATACAAAGGAGTATTTTTTATCTTTCATCTAAGTGTGCATATATGGAAGTTCACTTTTGTATATTTGCACATATACAAAAGTCAACTTCCATATATGCATGATTTCTATCTATGCATCACTTTCATATATGTGCACATATACATGAATGACACATATAGAAGATGAATTTCATATATACCCACATATATGGAAGAAACACATATAGGGAAATGTATTTACACTTTAGTATGTGCACTTCTTCCATATAAACACTTGCGCTTTTGTACATGCACTCATGCTTCCCTATATCTATTTCTATATATTTTCTTGTACTTTTTCATATGCATTACCTAATATATATGCACCACTTCCATATACATGAAGATATAACACTCTTGTATACATGCACATATATGTAAGACATATATGGATGCTAGCTTTCATATATGTAGGACTTCCATATATGTGCACTTATACAAAAGCTACACATATAGAAACATAATAAGTTTGTAGTTTTCATGGGTTAAAATACTTGATTTCCATATTTCATGTTAATTTACTTTCACTATTGAATATCTCCTTAATAAAAAAGGGGAATAAGACATAACAATAGCGATCTTGTAACCAAGTGTGAGATATTATACTCAATATGTCACTTGCACGAATCTATTATAATAATATACTCGATATGAGCTCAACGTTAATTCTCCCATCTAATTAACATGTTGAGCTCATATTGATTATATTACTATAATTGAGTTAATCCACATATGCTGAAATATGTGTTGAGATCATTCACAATATAGATTTGTGAGACAAATACATTTGACATAAAAAAAATCTTCTCAAAAAACTAATGTTTTAGATTATGAAAATACAACTTTTAATATTAATTCTAGTATCAAATATTGAATTTGCCAAAAAAAAAAAAAGAAAAAAAAAAATTCCGAAAATTGAAAATCATGTGAGAAACCATTCATACATGAGGATTATCAAATAACAATAACATTTACAGCAACAATAACATAAAGACTATCGACGCTTTTCAATAGCGTTGATTTAAAAATAAAATATCCCCTCAATGGTAGAGGGGAAGAAAAACTTATTCATGCTTTTCAATAGTGTTGATTGAAAAATAAAATATCCCCTCAATGGTAGAGGGGAAGAAAAAATTATCGATGCTTTTCAATAGTGTTGATTGAAAAATAAAATATCCCCTCAATGGTAGAGGGGAAGAAAAAATTGGAAAAATTATCGAAATATTTCGCTAGAAGGTTGTAGCTGTAAATAAAGCTCCATCCGGAGAATGAAGACACCACATGAATTTAACCAATTATTTTCAACTCCACGCAAACCATCCTTTTTCAACTCCACACAAATTTCACAAATAAAAAAGAAAGTGAGAAAGGTAAAAAGGTAAAGAATTTTTCGAACAAATTTCAATCTTTAGCATCTAAAATTGCTAACTGAACTTTTGCCACATGTGATTGTGCATAAGTCAAGCCTTTGAGGGTTAGCTTGTAGAAATTATGGTGGTTGCACCAGTTCAGTTGGCCTAAATCAATAATCATGCAACCCATTCGGCCCGGAATCCAATATCTCTAGATTCAAGCATCCTCTTTGATTTTGTCTTCTCACGCTTACGACTTTCATGCACACGGTTTCGTTCCCCGTATTCTGCAGGGACAGGTGACTGAAAACGTTGATATTCTGACTTCAGCTGCTCATGTTCTGATGTCAACTGCTGAAGCAAAATATCTTTCGATTCAAGAACCGTGCTGAGACAGTGGGAAGATATGTCCAGTTCCCTGATTTTTTGGTGAAGATATACATTTTCTTCTAAAGCCATCGTACATTTGTTCAATTCAGTCACTAAAGTATTGTTGAACTCCACTAGGCAAATATTTTCCTTGACAACGTCTGAAAATTGGTACTGTAAATCACTTAATAAAGGCTCTTTCTCCTCTGCAATTTTCCTATAATATTCAAGATCCATGGTGAGAGAGTCCAAAGCGATTTCCAACTCCTGTAATCTGCCACTAAGATGTACCTCTTGTTCTTCTAATACCGAGTTTCTTGTCTCCAGCTCAACATTGTACTCCTCAAGAAATACTTTGTCCTCTGAAATTTCTTGCAACGACTCAATCATGTTTCGTTGTTCTTCGTTTTCTTTCAACAACGCAATGATTTTTTCTTCCAATTCTTTATTTTTCTTGGACAACTCTGCATGAAGTGATTCAAACTCCTTTCCCTGCTCTTCGTTTTCTTGCACTAGTTTAACATTTGTCTCCTCTAACTCTCCTAGTCTTTTATTCAGTTCCTGAATTTGCGCGTTAGGTTTACCATTTTCAACAATGGGTTCTTCAACATTTGTTTCTTGCAACTCTCCGAGATTTTTATTCAGTTCCCGAACTTGCCTCTCAGGTTTGTCATTTTCAACAATGGATTCTTCAACTCTCAGAATTTGGATATCAGACAAACAATTCGCACTATCAACCTCCTCCTGTATTATTTCGTTCTGTTGTTCGAGACAATCTCCTGTTACGTTGTACTGGTGAATTGAATCTGGGTGTTGTTTGACAGCTTTATTCAACGGTTGCTGCAACTCGGATGATTCAAATTCTTTGCCCGACTGCGATATTTCTTCATCGTTATGATTGGCCCAGGAAGAGTAACAAGTGGCAACTTCTCCATTTTCTAAGAGGTAAAATCTTTTCCGCCCGATGTTGTTGAATCTCCCTTCGGCCATCCTGGTAAACAAACAAAAAAAGACTGCACGTTCGGCAAATTCGCTAGTAAAATTTGCGGCAAAACCACTGAACTAAAGATTATTTCTCCACCAAACGACCCCAGAAACTGCTATTTCCCTCGATTCAGAGACAATGTTTCTGCAGCAGGCGATGTTGTCGAGGTGATGCGGTTGAAAATACACGATACAAAATACAAAATTCGATCTTGGCATAAGAAGGCTTGATTGCGAGGTACTGTTATACATATTGACATCTCAAATGTTGATGTTATATCCTTACCTAGCGTTTAAGGTTATGATTTTCAGGTCGGCCACCATGGTTTGACTAGTTATTGGGTCCACGAAATGGATCTTTACCCTTAGAATTTAAATATTTTTCATTTTATAATGATGACGAATCAATTTTAACTATAATCATAATTTAGTTGAGTTATTTTTAATTCATTTGATTTTTTTATTTTTTTTTTCACTCCCTTCAAAGGGAGAGGATTTTAAGCTTGATTTCGTAAATATATCGTTGGTTTATAACCTGAAGCAGAGAAGGTTCTTTTGATTCAACTATGATTATAAAAGTGGGCTATGCATTTTAATTTACCTCATGGTTTGGATATAAATATTTAAAAAATAAAAGAGTTGGTTTATAACTTGAAGCAGATAAAGTTCTTTTAATTCAACTATGATTTAAAAGTGGGCTATGCATTTTAATTTACTTCATGGTTTGGATATAAATGTTTAAAAAATAAAAGAGGAAGGAAGAAGTTTCATAAAGATTAGTAGATTAAAAGTGGATAAAATAATGGAATCAATATGTTTGAGGTAGAAATATAAAAATTGGATATATTAATAATTTTTATGGTAAGTAACAACATAGTATTGATAACATTTTATTAGTTATACCTCTTTTTATTTGTGTGAATTAGTTGTAAATTTGAAGGACACACATCTTTTCTAATAGTTATTGGGGTACACCCTTTTTTGGGTTGCATTTTTCTTTGCTTTAGTTCCACATATTTTAGGCATACACCTAGGTGAAAGTGGGAGCCCTCCACCTCCTTAACCAATATTCTCTAATAGTTATTGGGGTACACTTCTTTTTGGGTTGCATTTTTCTTTGCTTTAGTTCCACATGGTTTAGGTACACAACTAGGTGAAAGTGGGAGCCCTCCACCTCCTTAACCAAGCTCATGTCTTCCTAGCTCTCTAAGTTTGTAGGATATGCTTCATATTTCCCTATAACACTATCAAAGGATCATATGGCACTTTTCCATTATAAAAGTGTGTTGTTGCATCTTTTACAAGCTAGGAGAGCTTTACAAAGGGTTGTTATGATACACCTAGAATGTGGTTGAAATTCAATGTGGGATTAGAAATGCCATGATTGGAAGGGATGGGTAGTAGCCTAAATTTCAATGGAAAATCCAATAAACCAATGTAGCATGCAACTAATGCATCTTAGAAATAATAAAGTCTGTTCTTGAAATGAGGGAATAGTATAAAGAGGTAGGGGAATTTATGTGCATTTAACATAATAAAAAGTTGAAAGTTTCAATTAAAATCAATTCATTTAAGCTACCTATGGGATGAAGTGTAGCTTATCTTAGTATTCAAAAGGCTAAGATTGTAAACTCCACTTGCAAATTATTTTTCTATATTAGAACCATCTTAGATTTTCTAAGATCCTTAATTACTCTCCATGCCAAAGATAGACAAAGGAAGGACTTTTCAAGCTACAAGACATAATGACTAGAATTAGAGGGTACCAAAATATTGTGGAGCAAAGAGGCATCAATTAATAGAAGCCCACAATGGGCCCAAATTTTAACTTACTATTCTTACCTTGTTATTTCATATTTTGTTGTGTGGTTAATATTCTAAAATAAGTTTTAAGATAGTACACTTGTCTATGTATAATAGGGTACAATAGAGAAGATCATCCTTCAACCTTCCTAGTTATTGATTAGGCTGTTAATAATAGAAAAGAAAAAAAGAAAAAATATCTTTCAATTTTGTATTTTCCCTGTTGATTTCCCCTAGAAGCACTACAATTTACTCTAATTGTCCAACTTTGTTTCTTGTCCCCTTTTAATAAAAAGAGTTATATGTTAATTAAAAAAAGAAAAAGAAATAAATGGGTCATGAAAATATGTGTACCTAGATTATCTAGTCAAAAATTTGGGGATTTCTAATTGGAAAAATGTATTTGAAGGTGATTCTAAATGGGTTCAAAAAATACTCTTGAAATATAGAAAAGAAAAAAAAATATTTTTTACGATCTTACACTTAAACATATTATATGATAGGTGGATGAAGTGAACGTCCACAAATTGGCATTAAATCATATTTATGATTATTTTCTATATGGAGATTCAATGTTTTGATTGAGTATTTCCATGGCATGAGAAATGTGAATCCATTATGAGTCCAAAGACCCACAAAATCATAGGATCACTTTTCCCTTACCTTCAAAACACCTCATGACTCGTACAAATTAAGAGGGAATATATTCATAGATCAATGAAAAAGGAAAGTGGCTTCCCTTCATTTAATAAGTTGATGGTTTTATTAGTAATTGGTAGTTGATTATAAATAGAGCATGCTGCTCCAAAATTTTCATGTCAAATATTTATCTAATCTAGATTTACTGTCATATTCTTTTTAATTTCTAGGTTTTAATTTTCTTGCACAAATTCTTAATACGTACATGGGTTTTTCTTCTTCACCAATCTCCTTTCTTTAGGAGTTGCTCCAAGTTTCCCTTCTCTCATGCCATCATATTTTGGTTTATCTTATTCAATTTTTGGACAGGTTCTTGCATCCTTATTAGTTTAGGATTTATTTTTCCATTTTTTATTGGATGCTCCATTTTAAATTCTTACATTATAGAGGGATACCAACAATAGCTTGTGATGTATGAGAACAGTCTTGATCATTTCCTTGTTTCCTGCTTCTGCGTTGCTGTCAAAAGCCCTAAAATGGACCTAATGCTCTTCGCTCCTTTATATTTTTCTCTTGGTATCCCAAGTAAATATTGAATGCAATTTTCTATTGCAAATCCGCCTTTACATCACAACACATTGCATTTATTACCAAGAATTGACATATAATTCTTCTTTTGCAGTTATACATTGTCTTATGACTAGCTTCAGAAAATTGTGGCCGTGGAGAAGGAAATTGATAATTGTTGTATCATAGGGATTTTATTGTTGAGTGTGTGATGAGGGATTTGATAATTGAGTATATGACTATTTGATGAGGGGTTTGATCATTGATTATATGACTATGTGATGAGGGATTCAATCATTGAGTATTTTATTTTGCAATGATATATGTTTCTGGAGTGATTATACAATTGTTCTTGAAGGCTATGCTTGCTAGTTTGAAGGCTATTGTGCACTCAAAGCCTATGCTCAAAGGGCAGTGTGCTCGAAGGCTATGTTGCTTCCTTAAATGCGATGCTTAATTCCTCAAACAATGCTTTTTATATTATATGGTTGCATTAATATAAATTATTTTGACACGTATCCTATGAGTTGTATAAGAGGTCATTCCATCCATGCTATTCTCCTTGAAGAATATAGTTTGGAAATATCCTGTTGACCTAGTGCAGTGACACTATTGAGATTTTTTAATAAATTATCCCTAGGATATAATACATTAAATGAGAGAAAATTAAGTTCATAATTTTTTTTATTGTATCCTTAATTGCTTCCTTTATTTCCTAGCATTATTCTTTATCTTATTCAACCTAACTTAGAAACCCTTTGAAGATGCATTCTTTAATTTCCATTTTCTGTGAATTACTCATTGGAAATAAGAACTACAAATAATGATCCATAAAAATTAGACACACCCTTGCTTTTAGTGACTTATGGAAAGGAATATGTGAAGGTGAGTATGATAATGCACTTGCCAAGCCCATATCAAATAAGGAACTAGCCATGTGGGAGAACAAGGAAATCAAAGCTTATTCCCTAGTTGTTTCTTGTATAAGTGAAGAGGTGAGTTTTCATGTAGTTTAGATTACAAGTGCTTATGGTGCATTAAAAAAAAGGCTAAAATATCTATATGAATCACACTCAAAATTAGAAAATGTTCAATTAATGGTTAAAATATTCAAACTTGAATTGAAAGTCCATGGTGACCCCCTTTCCCTAACCTCTAAAATTAGAACCATCATGCATGATGTAAATTCCACTAGAATTTAGATGGAAATATCTCTCATATCCTTTGTCAAGGCCCTCTCTCCCACATAATCTCACTATCTTGAATCCATATAAAATCTTGTGCTCAACTCAAGGTCACTACTTTTGACTCTCTTGTGGAGAGGTTTGTAGAATGGGAGAAATATTTTGGGAAGAATAAGGCAATATCTCATTCCGATAAAGAAGTAATGTTTCTCTCACAGAAAGAGAAGAATCAATCACGTGATTTTACTAAAGGAAGAGGAAGTAGAAGAGAAAGTGAAAGAAACAATTTTAGAGAAACAGGGAAAACCCCATCAAGGAGGAAATATTGTTGAATTAGAAAGGAACATATGCTCATGCACAAAACTTTACAAGTAATTATGGGTACAATGGAGGTACATTTCCATTTAGTCTTTTATGGCATGCAATATTTGGACATCTCAATTATCAAAATATTGATTTATTGAAAAAAAATGGTGTTTATGGTTTGTAGACTATTCTAAGTAAACAAAAGAAATGTGATGCTTCCGTCCTACGAAAACATAGCAAACAACCACTTAATGGTTCTATGCCAAAGCACATATAAAATTTGCATTGATTCATTCTTATTTGTGTGGCCCTATTCTTATTCCTTCTACAAATGGCATAGATATATGATGCATTTTATTGATGATTACATTAGGAGGTGTTGGGTATACTTATTGAAAATTAAATAAAAATATTTTGAAACTTTAAAGAATTTTCATGCACGGATTGGAAATCATGCACAATCACATATTAGCTATTGTACTGATGATGGAAAAGAATATACTTATACATAATTTGAAAACTATATTTTCCAACATGAGATTCAACATAAAAATACTATTCCATACAATCCTCAACAAAATGGTGTAGTTTAAAGAATGAACATGACTATCTTAAATATGGTTCACAAATGGTTCTTTTCCAAAATGTAAAGTTGATGTTTTGGGATGAATTAATTCTAGGTGCAATATATGTCAAAAACAAATTTCCATCTCCTGCTCTCAGAAATAACACTCCTTATGAAATGTGATATGGACACATTCCTTTAATAGGGCATCTCAAGATATTTAGTTCCACTTGCTATGCCTTAATTCCTAAGGAACAAAGAGGAAAGCATGATGCAAGGAGTAAAAAATGCATCTTCTTGGGGTATTCAAGTACCACCAAAGCATATCCTCTCTATGATGAGGTAAATAAGATGTCTGTATTTTATAGAGATGTGATTTTTATTGAATATTCCAATACTAGCAGCACCCTTAAGTGATAACTTAATCATTTGAATATATTTAATCATGTAAAAAATAATTATGAATTTGAAAATATGAGGTTCCAAATCTTGATGGGGGATCCCTATGTTGGATCAATCTACAAAATCTCCTTATGAAACATTGTCTCCACCTCATGAAGTTTTGGCCACTCATTCAAATTAGGAAGACTCTTTGAGTGATGTGATTAAGATTATTGGAAGGCTAAAGACTCTTTGAGTGATGTGATTAAGATTATCGGAAGGCTAAATTTTGAATGATGCTCATCTAAATTAATAGAGAAACCTAGAAAATATTATAAAGTTCCCTCAAAATGGTTCACCAAAGCAATTGAACGCATTCATCCTAATGAGGTCAAAAAGGTAGGAACCAAAAGTTCTACTAGACAAGATGAAGGTGATGTAGATAATTTTGATTTAGTTAACGATATGTATATTTCATATGAATATGTATACTAATTTTGAACAAATTTCCTTTAAAGAGTTTGCTTCTCATGATGAATGGAAAGAAGTATGCAGAAGGAGTATGATGATCTCATAAAGGAGGGAACATGGAAACTAATGGACCCTCCATTTGGAGCTGAACCAACTAACTACAAGTGTGTCTACAAGAAAAAATAAAAAACAAATGGCTCACTTCACAATCACAAACAAAGACTTGTGGAAAATGGATTTTCACATAAACAAGGTGTTAATTATGAAGATACCTTTTCCTATTTATTTTTCATAAGATCTTCTAAACTAATAATTACTTCTTACGATCTATTTGGATACTATTTTTCTTGCATTCATATTTATAATAATAAATTACATAGAATATCTCAACGATAGAAACTAAATGATGGTAGGATCATAAAGAGAAAACCAAACAAGTACACAAGAATTTACCCCCAGAAAACCCACATAGGGAAAAACATAATAACCTTATCCTTAGAGAAATTATTTAGTTAAAAAAGAGACACACCTATATCTTCTAGTTAATAATAAGGTAAAATTGACCACCAAAGTAGACTTGGTCAAACTTTTTTTCAACTCTCTCATAGTCAATTTAGAGATGTACCAAAGAGACTTGATCTAGTTTGATTTGACAGGGAAAACTTTCAGCCTTCTTTTGCACTAAAAAATCTCCATCCTATAGCTATGTTGTGCCTCAAAAGTCCATTGCTTTCTGTGACATGTGTGAGGTCATATAAGGAGATCATATATACATGTGGAAGAGCTAATGGAGAAAGATAAAGCTTGGTCTTCTTCTATTCAAATTTGGCCTTCCTTATGTCTGTCTCCTATGCTTTATGAAACGAAATATACTTGCTTATGAAATCTGAATTATGTGTACAAATGATGGAGGATGAGTGTCTTTATATATTATTATGGTTGGTCTAATGGGTGCCTCTTTGAATAGGGAAAAATTAACTAGGAGGAGGGACGACCATGCTTGTTTGAAGCCA
Source organism: Pinus albicaulis (assembly GCA_034641835.2). Classification (NCBI taxonomy): domain Eukaryota; kingdom Viridiplantae; phylum Streptophyta; class Pinopsida; order Pinales; family Pinaceae; genus Pinus; species Pinus albicaulis. The sequence goes on from CM076572.1 coordinate 102,910,656, forward strand.
AAAATTCAATTTTCAAAATTAAAATTTTCTCTTCTGAAAAGGACATGAAGAACATGCCCTAAAATTTCTCTTTTGAAAATAACATGAATAAAATTATTTATATTTATGATTAAAAATACATCAAAGGCTAAATTATTAATTATGAAGATTGATAATAGCTAAAAAAATTAAATGCTCCCTCTTGGCTAGGAAGGTATTCATAATGACTATCTATATGTTCTCATATTCACAAGTGTTTCTATGAAAAGGTTATAAAAATTCACCATCAACATCATTAAAATCATCAACATCAACACCATCCAACTACCATAATCTTGGTCATCAAATTTGACACATGGGAAATAAACATTATCAACAAGTTACCATAATTTCAGTTGGTACCGATGATCCATGGTGTATTCTCACCATAATATTGGTCGATACTCCTAAAACATGGTGCATCATTAGCATAAACTAGTAATCATAGTTCCAATCCATTTGACACATGGTTTACATACTAGTCTTGCTTCACCATTATTATAGTCAATAGCTTTAACACATGATCAATCTCTGAAGGCGACATTGTACTTGAGTAATTTTGGTTCAGATGCTAAATGAGCTGACTCAACCTATTTGGAGATTTTTGAGCCTAATTCTAAAAGGTACCCAATCAACTAAGTGATTCTATGCCTCTAAGACCATTCTTCCTATTTCTGGTCAACGTACCTAACAGATGAAGAATGATTCTCCTTTAACATACCATTCTCCCTAATTCCAGTCAACAAACATAACACATGGAGAATATTTTTCCTTAATACTATCTCATCAATACTCTGGATGATTTTCCATAATCTTGGTCCACTTGAACCAAGGATAATGACTATCTTTGATGCTACATTTTCATCACTCCCAATTACCTAGAGATACATGCTCAATCACTCCAAGATTGTCCTCGAAGTATATATACTTCATCCTGGGTTAGAGGATTTGCTAGAAAATTTCTTGACTGTAGAATAGTATTGAATCCACATTGATTCCTTTTGTACCATGCCTCAGTACTGGATCTCACTGTGTTTCATCTTGTCATCAAGGCAAACCTGCAAGTATCCGTTGAAGACATATCGTTTCTCATCTTTCTAACCAATCTAAATGTACTCAACCTCTGCAGTATTGAGTGTGAAAAATTATTGATCCCTGCTCATCCAAGAAATTATAACTCAGGCTGAACTAAAGGAATATCCCGATGAACCCTTTATTTCTTCTACAGCCTCTCCCCAATTTGAATATGTGTATCCCTGTAGCTATACTTCACTCTTTGAGGCATATCTAAAACCTTAATTTGTGGTTTCGTAACTAGCTTGTACCATGTTTTTACTTTAACACATGTTGAGCCACATGCCTTTTCCCGTTCATAATATCTCTGGTTACCCTAATTGTGTTCTCTTTATGAAACAAATTCTATTGTGGAAATTTTGGTTGCTTCGTCTACCACACATGTCCTTATGCTTCTGTTAGAAACAAAACATAAATGATCAACCTTGGTCCATCAATCCAATCTTCTATTTGCAAGAAGAAGACTCATTTAAGGCCCTCATATTAGCCTTGAAGTGGTCCCACATACACTTCTTCCTAAATTTCTTAATGGATAGAAATGGCCTCTACATCCATCTGATTTAATTAGAAGCAACAATAATTCCAAAAAAAGTGTACCTAGAAATTAGATAAAATGTCTTTTTCATGATCCTCTCCCTCTTTTTGGGAGAGTCTTCTAGTCTTAAATCTCACTTTGTACTTGCAATTTGCTGCACCCTAGATCTATTTAGAAGTCACCACTACCATATTATTGGTACAATCGTGGTATATTTAATCTAAATGTTCAAACTTCTCCCTCTAACCTTGGTTCTCATAATATCTCTCAAATAAAATCACCGATTCTGAGAGAGTTCTCTTGTTACAAGCTTTGATTTTTTCTTCCACATTTTCCATCTGTTTCCAAAGCCTTGGTAGCCTTCACTATGTACCTGCAATCCTCATTAGGATACCATAGAAGAAAAATTATAACCCAGTAAAGAGAAACAAATAAAAGAGGCTAAATAATAGTAAAACAACAACAATAAATAAGGAAGAGACATATACATTACTTATATTTTGAGTATCATAGGAAATTTCAGCTCCTTGTTGATCTTAGCCTTCTTACATCCATCTTGCAACTTTATCATCCTTGTATTCATCATCAACATGATGACATTCCTTCATTTGATGAGCTATGGTTTCTTCTTTCAATGAAAACATTGATCTAGGTATATATCTAAGGTTTTATCCACGGACCCTGGATTTTCTCACATCCAAGACTTTAAGTCTTTTCAAAACCTAGTTTTTCAAAATTCATTTTATATGTTTTGCAAATCCAACAAACTTTGATATGGGAAAATTACTTGGTTACAACTTATGTACTCTCGGTTAAACATTGACTTGGAACTTTTCAATCCAACTAACCTATACTTCATCATAGTAGTAGAAATAATAAGGACACATTAAGTTATACAAGTCACTCATCTTTCTTGAAAATAATTTTGTCTCTGAACTTGAAAGAGGACTCAACCTATTGTAAGCTCATCACATCCAATGAACTTTCTCCATCAAGGTGTGATTTATTCAAATGCATATTAACTATTTGTTCCTTATTAAATTTATGTGAAATATATTTACAACATAGGTAAAACCGTAGCATCAACATATGTGATGCATATTTTGTGACTTTAATAGTGCAAGGTTTCAATACTTTGTAACAATGTCCTATTTCTGAATTATATTCAGAAATACAATGCAATTATTTAGAGAATACCCCAAAAATTTAATATATATGTCATTTTAGATTGTCAAACATTCTTACAAGGTTCATTCCTTATATTAGTGACATGCTTGTATAGTTAAATAAGATACATTTTGATAGAAGGCTTCCTTCAAGTGTCATCTAGTTATAGTTCCAAAATCATCTATCATTGCACCATCACCTATGACAGTGCAATGCAAGACATATCACTGTAGTATATGACATTACAAAATTTGCACCTTTTGGGTATCACTGTATTAGACTCACATAGGTTGTTGAATTCAACCCATATCATACTTAAATACACTAAGATGTGTCTCACATTTTCTTATAGTTGTACACATATAGTTGATTTTGAATCTCATCACTGAAATTTTTTTGTACAAGAAAGTGAAGGGATTCTTTATACATAATTGCCCTTGATGGATTATTCAAGGATCCATTCATAAATTCATATAATGCATATGTTTTTTATTGGAAACATTTTCAGAATATTGACATAGTCCTCTAATTAAAGAGAAATTTACAATACACTTTGTATAGATGATTTTTCATCCTTCAAGGCATATTGAAATCAACTTTTCTTTATTGAACTAGTGACCAATAAATCCAAAAAAATATTTGATACAAGTCTTACTACATAATTTTAACTACCCATATACTTGTTCCTCTTTGAAAAATATGTTGACACACATTTTCTTCAAGAATATTGTCAAAGGAACTTGCTCTCAAACAAAATCATTGTTAGTAAGTTGAGTGTTGATACATACCTTTTATTCCATAGACCTATAGCTTCACTAGTCTCTGTATAGGTCTGCATTTCCATACCTCATATTTGTCTTTAAAAAATTATGATTGTAAGTCCTTCATATTAGATAATATGTATTTAATATATATCCATCCTAGTATCCATAATAAATATTCAAGGAGAATTGAGCATGAACTCCATAAAACATGTTTAAACTTGTCATTATTACTAAGAAATTGGTTCCTTATTTTATGTAAAATTCCTTTCACAATTCAAGTCCATATGCACATAAGATGAATTTCTTTTCTTTTCTTTGGATATAGATATTTTCAAAAATATGTTGGCTACTTCCTCCAAAGTGACACTAGCTCGGTGTCTCAGGAAAACAAGGGACTCAACCTTGTCAATTATAGAAATGTATCATACTTTAAAAAATTAGTGTATCTCTAATTTCATTTTATTTAAGAGCTCGTACAAGGATTTGACTGTGGTATGGTGCAAATGCTTTGAAATAGAAGTGTAATGACCTTGTTGAATTTTGTAGCTAATACTTCTCAATCATTGTGGATGTTTGTTAGCCACCTATGGTTATATTTTACCTCCTACAACCATATTTAGTCTCTAAGGTATTTCAGATTTCTGAGGTTGTGTATGAGTATTCTCATCCTGCTATGAAAACATCTAAGACCTTCTAAATCCTCTAAAGCAGATGGATTTTAGTTCAAAGTTAGGGATTATACCCTATTCCTATACATAGAACAAAGGCATAACTTAAACACACACACACATTTTTCTTCTTTTCAAGTCCTTGTCAAAACCTTATTAGGGAACAAATTATACACAATAATTCAGTGTCATCTCTTCCTAAACTCAATTTTCTTTTGACCTTACACCTTCAAGACTGTGCTTCGACCATATTCTTTAATACCATATTGATTTTTCATAAGATATTTTCATCTGATAACGTTAGGTCCCTACATTACTAGTGTAGTCCCTTATTATTGTTAGTGTAGCCCCATTATTGTTATTGTTGTACCCCTGTAGCCCCCATATTGTTATTATTATGCGCCATAAAAATCCACTATCATTATTGTTGTGCCCTTAAATTATTATTGTTAGGTGGGCTAGGATTATATTGTCACCCCAAGGACTGCTATATATAGAAAGGAGGTTTTGTGATTTGAATCATCCATGAATTGTTCATTTATTTAATGTAAAGGAGGTTTCCCGCTCGAATTGGCTGATTTCTAAGGCATTGATCTGTATTTTCTTCTATTTTTGGAGTTGGTTCCATAACATTTGGTATCAGAGCTTTAGATTCTAGGGTTTTGTTGCTTCAAATAGGTCATCATGGAATTTTTGCTATAACATTTTTTATACGAAGGGTTAGATGCTAAAAAAAGAACCAAATTGTGAAGAAATCCTGAGGAACCTTGTGTAACAATTTCAGATCTTGGTTTGCAATATTTTTGGAGATATGATCTATGGAAGTTAGGGTTTTTGCAGGCTTATGAATTTCATCTAAAAGAGGTGGCCTTGGAAAATAATCATAACTCTCTCTCTCTCTCTCTCTAAGCATTGGAGTGGAATAATGTAAAAAGTGTATGAATTTACACACACTTTAGTTATTGTTTATCAATTTTAGAGCCGAAGGAGGAAATAGTGACACGTGGCATGTCGTACAAGTTCACTCTACTGAACAAGTCCATAATTAGGTCATTGTAGGAGATTGGGTATAACTTTGTCTTGAATAATCCAAATGAGGTCAGGCCTATGGCAATGGAAATATGATTCAAAGGGATAGTAAAGGACTGAAGATAAAATCTCAAGTATCAGAAATTACAGAGATAAATAAGTTCCACTATTGAGCTCCTAAGGATCAAGAAAAAACCATGTATTTTTTTTCGAATTTCATGTCTTGTTTGAAAAATCAGTTTGAAGTGATTCCAAGGGCATACTGAAGCATAAATATATTAAAAACCCATTAATCCCTCAGAATACTCTACTATGACTCATGAAGAGGAAGAAGTGTCACATAATATATCAAAATTACAAGAGCAAGTGCGCCAGGTTTCGCTCTCACAAAGAGCAACAAAAAATGAAATGGAAGTTTTGAAGAAAGGCGTGGAAGCTAAGATGGATGATTTTAAAAAAGGTATGAAAGCTAATATGGATGGCTTGAAGAATCGCATGTAAGCTAAGATGGATGACATCGAAGCTAATATGGATGACATTGACGAAAAAATGAAAGACAACATGGAAGACATGAAGAATTATCTAAAATCATACATGGAAGGTTTGAAGGAAGGGTTGACAAAGTTTATAAAAGAAATGATTCCTAATGGAAAAAATATAATAGAGGAAACTCATGATGAGAACAAAAGAAATGTTAATCATGATTTCATAAAATCTAATTTTGGATTAAAGACCCACCATATTCCAAAGATCGATATAAGGAAGTTTGATGGCAAGGATCCCGTAACATGGATACTACAAATGGAGCAATATTTTAATCTCAATAATGTGAAAAACACACAAAAGGTACAAATTGCAATTTTATATTTAGAAAAAAATACATTTTTATGGTATCGATGGATTTTATCTCGTAAAAAAATTATCACTTTGTCTATTTTTATGGAGGAAATGATAGGATGTTATGAGGATACAAAGAGAAACACCTTCTTTATCCAATTGATAAATCTAAAAAAAAAGAGTTCAATGGTGGAGCACATTGAGGACTTCCAAAAATTGAATATAAGGGTAGCTGAGATTCCAAAGGAACACAGGATTGATGTCTTCATAGGGACTTTAAAGGATAACATCCAACATGAGGTTCGCCTTTGGGAACTTGATTCATTGGAGAAGGAATTCAGGTTGGCAAGAAAAATTTGATGTAAAATTATGGCAACAATGAAGCCTAACACTCACATCTATAAAGATGGAAGCCTTTCTACTCCTAGACTTCCATAACCTACAAGGTTGACACCATAAAAATTGGAAGAAAAAAGAGCAAAAGGGCTTCGCTACAGTTGCAATAGAAAATACAATAAAGGTCATAAGTGTGTTGAGAAGAAATTATTTTGCATAGATTGTGAAGAGGAGGAAGAAAATGAACAAGAAACTTCAAATGAAGAGGATATACACCAGGAACCAACCCAAGAGAAAGAAGAAATTAGTCTTACCATATCTTGTAATGCATTCATAGGAATTATCACTCATCAAACTCTCAAGATATAATGAAATATCAAGAAGAAAAAGGTAATAGTGTTGATTGATTCGGGTAGTACCCATAATTTTATTCATTGTAAGGTAGCCAAGGAATCAAATTTCTTCCTATACCTAGCACAAGAGTGTCAAGTGATGGCTGCAAATGGAGGAAATATAAATTTCTCTAGAAGATGCCATCATATCAAGCTAACCATGGGGGAATATGTATTTAATAGAACAATGATTTCCATTCCAATGGGAGGTGTTGATGTTGCACTAGGAGTACAATGGTTATAATCTTTGGGGATGATATATTTTAATTTTCAAGAAATTTTCAAGAAATTTTTTTCGGAAGGAAAGGAAGTTGAATTACGGGGTATCGTAGGGAAGCTAGGAAAGATAATAAGCTCTAATTTCATGAAAAAGATTCTGAAAAAAGAAAAATGAGGTGTAATTCCACAATTATGCTCACTAGAAGTTCCAACATCAAAATAATCTATTTCTCTAGATCTCCAAAAATCCTTGGACAATCATTCCAAGGTGTTTGAGACTACCAAAGTACTCCCATCTATTTGTGATCATGATCATGCTATTCATTCTATTCTAGGAAGTGTTTCTCCTAACATCAGGCCTTATAGGTATCCATATGTCCAAAAGACCGAAATTGAACGTATAATTTCAAAAATGTTAGACACTAGTATAATTCAACAGAGTCAAAGTTATTTTTCTGCTCCAGTATTATTGGTGCACAATAAGGATGAGTCATGGCGCATGTGTATGGATTATAGGAAGCTCAATAAGCTCACTATTAAAGGTAATTTTCCCATTCCTATGATGGATGAATTACATGGAGCAATTTATTTTACCAAGTTGGATCTTCATTCAGGATATCATAAAATTAGAATGAAGACTTGAGATATTCTAAAAACAACATTTTGAACCCATGAGGGTCATTATGAATTTTTGGTCATGCCTTCTGGCCTTACCAATGCACGTTCTACATTTCAAGGGTTGATGAATTCCATTTTCAAACCCTTCCTTAGAAATCCGTGTTATTATTTTTTGATTATATACTAATATACAATAGGTCTTGGAAGGATCATGTTCAACATGTTAATAGGGTGTTAAAACTATTGGAGGAGAAGCAATTATATGAAAAAACCTCCAAATTTTTCTTTGGAGTACAAGAGGTGGAATATTTGGGTCATATTGTATCTTAGAAGAGTGTTCAGGTAGACCCTAAAAAATTAAATCCATTAAGGAATGGAAAGTCCCACAACCATAAAGCAGTTGCGAGGATTTCTCAGGTTAATAGGGTATTATCAAAACTTTGTTAAGAATTATGGGAAAATAGCAGCACCTCCAACAACATTATTGAAGAAATATGAAATTTCATGGAATCCTAAATAAACTAAGGCCTTTGAACATATTAAAGAGGAAATGTTCTTAGCACCGGTCTTAGCTACGCCAAACTTCACAAAAACCTTTATTGTATAATGTGATGCCTCAAGAAATGGAATTGGTATTGTTTTAATGCAAGAAAGAAGGCCCATTTCTTTTGAAAGTCATCCATTCAAAAGAAAGTATTTACAGAAATATGTCTATGAGAAAGAAATGTTGGCAATACTACATGCACTAAAGAAATGGTGACCTCACCTAATGGGAAGACACTTCAAGGTAAAAATAGATCATGATAATCTTAAATACTTCTTGGAAAAAAGTCTATATTTAGAAGAGCAACAAAAATGGGTCACAAATATGTTGGGTTATGACTTTGAATCATCTACAAGAAAAGGGGAAGCTAAATGTTGTTGCAGATGCACTCTGAAGAAAGGTTGAAGAGGTGGAATCATTGATTTGTGCCATTTCTATTATCCAAACAGATTGAATAACCAAAGCAAGGGATCAATGGAAGAATGACGAAGAAGTGTGGACAGTCATTCAAAATCTGTAGCAAGATCCTAGTGCATCTAGTAATACATTTAGATAGAAAAATGATTCCTTATGGTACAATTATCAGTTATATCTTTGTAAGAATTTGTAACTAAAACAAAATGTTATTTTGGAATTGAACACCTCTCCCTTAGGAGGAAACTTGGGATTTTTAAAAACTTACCACAGGGTGAAGAAAGAATTATTTTTGGATGCCCTTAAATATAATATTCAAAATTTTGTGGCAGAATTTTTGGTTTTCCAGTGTTGTGTAGGTAAATCCCCTTTGTAGACAAAGGCGATCCCTCTAGCCTTAGGGTGGGTCTAGCAGCAAGAGGACATGCTAATGTGTTGGTTCCTAGTTAATGAATGAAATGAGTCGAGAGAGATTGGCCTACCTATGACCCAACGTGGCTATCATAACTGTAGGAGTAGTCTCCTGATCCTCGTCCGGACACGTTGCGATCCTTCATCAATGGTACTTGGGTGCCTGCACAAAGATCAAAGGATGAAAGTAGCATACAAGACAATAATTGTATTCATAACTAGCTAATTAGTGAAGGAGAATTAAACGTTTTGAGTAAGATAAATCGCATCAAAACAAGACAGGAACCAAAAAATCAGTCATGTATATATCAAGAGAAAGAAAGAGATTACAACTGGAGCCTTGATGTCACAGCCTCCTTCAGCGGGTCCAGTCAAAACACGTCTCGAGCATTCGTCGGGGAATTTGGACGTGGCGACGCAAAAAGGCCTAAGCTCTCTCTCAACAGGGGTCTCTCTATTCTCTATCTCACACCAGCTATATCAGACTATTTCAACAAAATGTTCAGTAATTCCTACTTAGCTAGCTGCATCTATGTGAGAGAGGTGTATTTATAGAAGGAGAGGAGGAGGTTGGGTTCCCTCAAATGTTGGAAGGGAGTCCCTATCCTTTGGGAGGTTGCCCCAAAAGGAGGAAAAAATAATTCAAAGGAAGGTTCTCGACGTTATTTAGTCGAACAACCCAAGCTGACTCACTCATGACGTAGTTAGCTTGGAAAATTTGATTCTATATTTAAAAAAAATTCCAAAAATAACTCGGCGCGGGCAACTCACTAAGAAAAAGTGCCAATGGGTGTGGGGCCAAGTGTTAATTTCCTTTATCGGCACGAGGCCATAACTACCTGCTAGATCCAACCCAAAAGCATGTGTTTTTGATGATCTGTTCTAGGAAAAGCAACAGAGGAAATGTTCTTCTCATGGAAAGGGATGCAATGACACTTTTTTCAAGGCATGACACTTCATATAAGTCATAGAAATGGCCCTCCAATGTGCGGGATGGGGATTGCAGGGACAATGAAAAAATTTTGTGTAATATATGCCCCCTAAAGCATGAGGTATGAGAGAGAGGGAGGAGTGAAATTCTTTATGAGAATGCGTTCGAACCAAACACTATTGTCGGGAGACCTGAAAGTACAAAGAAAAATGATATCTCTGATACATGAACATGTGGCATGGGTGCAACCAACTATAATAGAGTAGATAAAAACTAATATCTGAGGTATGGATACAACCATCTTGCAGTAAGGATCAAGAAATAGACTCAGGTATGGTCGCAACCATCCAATCAAAAGATTCATGCATATAGTCATGATAAACCAAAATGTCTCACAGCCTAGATCTTATCAGACAAAACCCAAGGTCTTGTGCTCCATCTTGACTCAAATAAGTACAAATTCAAGCATGCGAAAATTTTAGCTGAAGTCGAACATGCAAGAAATTCACCTGATTACCAGCCAATGATGAAAGTTGGTAATAGGTACTAGAGAAACCACTAGTAATGACAATGGCTCTCAAGGTACAACTAGTACAATCCATGGAATGTGAACAGTGATCTGGCATCAAACACCCATGGAATCACTCGATCGAAGGCCAATGATGTGGACTTGTGATCGAATGCGAAAAACTTGCCATTGAGGCATGCAAGCTCCAAGGTACCAGAAGGGAGTCTCTAGATCAACTTCCTAGATAACGAGTTGAAGTCGACAGGAAGTGACCCGGTCGAAGGAGGGCCATAATGTTTCACACATCATCGACACGAGACAGTGGAACATGATGATAGTGAATCAGGACCAAAAAGAGGAGAATCATAGGGAGGTTGAAAACTGCAAACGGAAACTTCTCTTGAACATATAAGCAACACGACTCCGGATTTGGCAGTATTTGACATCAAGGGATCTGATGTCATGGTGATGTGGCAAAGAGAATATGAGAGGTCAAAATAGATTACCCAAACCCATGGAGGAAAGGATGATGAAATGAGATGTCCCCAACCCGACACGAATGCAGATGCGTGCCATGTTCAAGAGCGACATACTGCCGACAGGAATGAGAACTGGTTTAATTTTCCCCCATAATTAATAGTGAGTACCCCAATTATTTTTGGAAAAAAAACTTGAAGGGGATAGCATGTGCTTTTCATATAAGTTTGTCCTTCGGAAAAATCCATCCTAGTACATTTTACGAGCCCTAGGAAGGAGGAACTCGAGTACGTCATGGTGACAATTTACGATGTCATTTAGGGTTTAACGAGTTTGAAAAAGGAAGAAATTGATATCTTATCATGTTTAGAGAGTTTGAAAAGAAGTGGAAAAGAAAACTCCAGCAGTCTCTTTTCGTAGATAGTCTCACAGATCCAAAAAGGTAGAAAACTATGTCTCAGAGAACCTCTTAGTCACGATAAGCTAAGGTATTCCTTTTTCATAAATAGTTTATCCCAACCTGAAAAAGGGGTAAATTTTTACTAAGTAAAAGATGTTTCGCAGCCAATTAATGAGTTCAAAATGACAAGAATCTCGACAATCTTTTCAAGTTTAGAGAGTCCGAAAAGAGCTAAAAGTTGAATCCTCCTGGAGGAACGAGTGGCATTAAGGGTAGCAACTAGTTCCGTTGATGGTGGAACTGCTCATAACAAGTAAAGGTCAAGAGGCTGGCTAACAAGACCACTCATTGCAGTGGTTCCTCAAGAAAGGGTAAAACAATCAAGTGAAGGCGTATGATCGGCCAAGAAGATGGTCACGATGGAATGTGAAAACCAAGGTTCATCTCGCAAAACAGGCTGATAAAATGGAAATCACGAGAGGTAAAATAAGAATGGTTTCATTTTTACACAAGCTTGAAATCAGGAAACTCTGCTTGAAGTTGGTTTCATTTTTACACAAGCTTGAAACAAAGATAAACTATGCTTGAAACTAGTTTCATTTTTACACAAGCTTGAAATGGAAACAAACTATGCTTGAAATAAGTTTGCATACCCCCAGCATGATGACTCAATTCGAGGTACATGCCCCCCAAGCTTCATGGCATTCACCGGAGTAGAATACTGGTTACTCTAGAGGTGGATGGAATGAAGGTTCAATTACGAGATCAAGCGAAAGACTCGACTGGGACTCTACGAGATCTAAACAAAGACTTGAATTTGAAAAGGGAACTTGTTTCATTTTTTAATGAGGTTGATACAGTAAAAGAACTATTCTCATGACCTAATTCATTTTTTAACGAGGTTGACAGAATAACCATCCTCATAACAACTTGTTTCATTTTTTAAGGAGCTTGACACAAGAAAACAAACTATGCTTTGAAGACCTTGTTTCATTTTTTAATGAGCTTGACACAAGGAAACGAAATATGCTCCGCAGAGCTTGTTTCATTTTTTAAGGAGCTTCACACAAGTATATAAAATATGCTCTGAATAAATTTTTTCATTTTTTAGGGAGCTTGACATAGGAAAACGAACTATGCTCCAGAGAGCTTGTTTGATTTTTTAAGGAGCTTGATACAACAATAGAAACTATGCTCCAATGAGCTTGTTTCATTTTTGAAGGAGCTTGACAAAAGAAAATAAACTATGCTCCACTGAGATTGCTTATTTTTTAAAGAAGCCTGACACAAAAAAAATAACTATGCTCCGCTGACCTTTCATCATGATGAATAAGAGGTCATGTCTTCCAAGAGGTTCACATCTGATGGGAGAACAACATCTTGGAAATCATGATTTAATTCCCCAAGCAGATGGTACCCGATGGAACTATCATTGGATGAGGGCAAAAAAAAAGTGGCCACATAATTAACCCGTGGCAGGGAAGATAAAACTTATGGATAAATATCTGGTAGGGACGATGGTGGGCCAACTGACACCTCAGGCCCAAAGAATGAAAGCTGATCAATGGTCACAATCTGACCTTTGTGTGGAAAAAAGATCGCACGAAAGAGGGAGGAGACAAGTGTGCCCATGGCATAAGAATATTCACGCCCTAGGATTAATGTAATATCACATTTTGGGGATATCTCTAAAACACGAAAAACTCCAACCAGAGATTGACTGGGAGGGCATTTACCGGATATGTCGCCTCTAAAAGAGGATGAGATCCGGAGGCTACCTGGCCCTTTCCAGAATATTTCTATAGATATTATTGAGGAATCCCACTCAAAAGTGACTTCCAGTAATGTGAAAATTCATATATGAGCATACCATGAAGAGACAGAGTTTGACAATGAGCTGTAATATCCCAAAAATGGATTTCTCAGCAAATTATGTCTGAAAAACGAATTCTTCAGGTATGATGGATTCAGATACCATATAATATGTATAAAAGCGCTCATAGACCAAAACAAATAATATCATCACTCTTTACTCAGCTTTTAAGGGCAAAAAGATGGGGAAAAGTGAGGATTTTGGCCCTAAAATGAGTGTATAAGAAACTATGCGTAAAATTATGGGTCAAGGTTATGGAATATGTTATATTAGGTTAATAGGGACTTCCATGTCAAATTTAAGCTTAAAAAAGGCGTTTTTCTATGTTAAACAGTTCCTCCTTCCCGACTAGTCAAGAAAAACCCTGATTTCCCATGACTTTGAGTATGCAGAAATTTACTGAAGCAAGGGAAGCGTATTTTCTGAAGGAATAAGATGTGAAATAGTATTAATAATCAGATAATGAGTTTGGTAACATGGCATAGGCATTAAGTAAGGTTAAACAATAGTTTACATAGAAAATCCCTCAAGATTGAGGTGCTGCAAGACAAGAGAATGAACAAAAGTAGGACTACAGAAAATAACATAGTCTAATGCAACTATGCATTAGAAATTACTGAATATGAAAATATCATCTCAGATAAATGAGGGGAGAAAAGCTCTAACCGTTATAAGCAAAAATACATCAATCCTCCAAGGGATTCGCTGAAATACACAAAATAGCCAAAATGCTGGAGTTGATGGGCAGCTGCTGCAACTCAAATCTGGAACTCAATAGAGAAGGCTAAAGATGATGAAAAAAATGAATTATACCTCCTCCAATGGTTCTCAAAAGTGGAAGGCTGATCCTTACACTTGAGATTTCACCCTCAAATCAATCTGCAAACCCTCACCACATATACACCATGAAAATAATGCAGTCACTACGAGGGACTGCACAGTGAGTGGAATAGAACACTTTGGCCAAGTGCCAAGATCTGCAAATCAGCTCCAATGTTCTCCAATCTGATCCTCCAAAGGGAAGAAAGACTCTCCCTCTAAAAAACAAGAGAAGGAAGAGGTGTCGTAAAGTCACCACGACAACACCCTACAACACAGTATTATGCTGCTGCAGCAATAACGCTATCCTGGAGGATGATGCTGAAAAACTAACCTTGCCTGAGCAGGCACTTAATGTCCCTCGAGGTTAAGGGTGAGATCTCTGCACGGAGACACTCGGTGCACTAAATAGTGCTGCAGACAGGCTAAATAGCCAGCGTACTAAAGAAGACAAAATGTCTCACTCGACAATCAACAACTCAAGCATGAATGAAATGAGGAGGCTCCTCCATCTTTTATAATGTTGGTTTCCCTCCAAAACCCAACGTAGCCTCTCTCTCTCCTCCACATCCTCATCCTTATCTGTGTAGAAGCTTGCAGAAGCTTCTAGAGTATACATAGGCCCCCTCCTCGACGTGGTGTTAGGCCCCCCCTTGAATCCCACTTAAGTCACAACGTTGTGCTACTAGGTGGATGTCTTATTTCACTTAAGAGAGTTAGACCCTATTCACTCACTTTTTATTTATTTACAAACTATAGACGACAAACTAAACAAAATAGAATATTCCAATTAGCTTTCGCTAATTAGGAATATTACAGTTCCCCCCAGCAAAATGTTGCTTGCCCTCAAGCAACTGAAGGGATGGATGCTGCAAAATTGCTTGTCCTCAAGAAATGCCTAAAAAGCCTCCTCTCTAGCTGATGCTCCCACTGACACTGCAAGATGTGCCTGGGTCCCAGATGCACCACTGAATCTTCTCTGTCCTCTGCATCATCTTGATATGAAGGGATCTCTCAATGCCAGGATCCCAAACTGATATCTCACGGTACCATCCAACAAACAATCCTCCCGGATCCCATCGCCACCATGGCCAATAATAGCCCAAGTCCCACGGCTCGGATTGCACACTGCCTTTGGTTATGACTGATGCTCTAAGAGGCGAAGACCATGACCCCTGTTGTGCTGCATCTTCGACCGTGTAAGCTGTCCCATCGACTGTGTACCAACTCATCACCTCTCTCCACTCAAGGCATGGAGTCGGGAATATAATGAGGAATACCTCCCTCATGTGGATCCTCCATCCCCAAGAAATCATCCAAACAAAATGAGCCACCTCCCAACAAGGAAACTCCTGAAAATTTCCTTCCACCTCAAGCTCTAGTAATGAAGGTGGGCTGAAAATATGAACTTTGCAAGCATCATAGCTTACCCCATGTTATCCTTCTCTCCACTCATAACAAGTGTAGAGTGTATGCTGATCCTGGGCTGCAAATTTATTGCCCTCTAATGGCAAAGTGAAGAACAATCCTCCAAAGAAGGTTCCTCAAACAATGAAGAACAATCTGGCCCAAAACAATATATCCATGAAGAATAGGACATGGTCATCCTGGAACATCCTAATGAGAGGTTTTCTGAAGGTTTTACATGATGATACATGATGCAAACAATTTATCACAAGGATACAGCGCAGTCTCATCCACTGCAACTTCAGAAAATTATATGGCAAGTAATGTCCATGATTCATCACATCTACTAAAGGATAGTAAATGGATGAATGTAACAACAATAACACATGATTAAGAACTTTCCCACGGCTATACAATGGATGAATATCAATCTTATGGCCCACCTCAAAAGAGAACAAACATTTGGCTATGGTGGCCATATCTCCCCCCATGCTCCCATTAGAACATGTAGTGCAGAAATTGTGAGAATTCATCCCACTCAAGGACACATCTAGCTCATGTGTCTCTGTCATAAAAATATGATATATATCAGCAAATTGAGATATGATCAGTAGAAAAATGAAGAAAACGCTGAAGGTTACAAGTGATGCAAGAAGGTACCAACAGCTTCCCCTGTAGTGATAGTGCAGTTTTACAAGTTGCTGCTTGATAAAAATACATGGAAAAATGTTTCTGTTAATCATGCATGTCTTCATATGATACATGATATAGTGAAACAAATGAACATAAATGTAGTGATAAAACATTTTCCCAAGACCACAAAAAATATGGCTGCCTCCATCATGTAGATTGGCCTAATAAAACTCATGGACCAATGTGACAAGCTTGCCTTCTTGTGAAGCAATGAATTGCATGAAAATGGTGAAAGTGTGTAAATAAATGAATGTATATACAAAATTCTCACCAAATGCTGGAAGTAATATGGTACATGGATCCATGAATGAGTCCTCCATAGTGTGTTGGCATGCTATGAAGAAGACTGAACCATGTGTTGCAAAAGGATAATCCTCCTGATGCTTGGAAATCCAAGTCAAGAAGAATATGCCATAGATGTCTCTATCATCATTACCTCCTCTTTGTTCATCAAGTGCAACAAATATGAAGTGATCCTAGGATCTATGGGTTATGGATCCACCATATCTCTATTGGTCACACTTCATCCATAAGGTTCTGCTCCAAAGTGTCAGCGCTGTGAGCTCATGCAAATAAGCTCATGTCAATACAAAGCTCTGTTCTTTGACATGCTCCTTGTCAAAGACTCCTCTAATAATGCTACAACAAGTTTGAAATACCTCCCAAGATGGAATTTCTTCCCAATCATCATCAAAGACCAAGGAGATAGTGCCATCCCCTCTTCCTGCAACATCATAGAAAGTGTGAGAGAAAATTTTCCCTTGCTCTCCCAGAAACAAACAAAGCAACAAGACATTGTGTTGCCTCCCCATACCTCCATCATACCAATCATGTGATGAAGACACAATGAATGATATGAGTATCATATCAACACCATGCATCCATACTCTATGCTGCTCAATGATGCAAGTATCCAGCCATCTTTTCCTCATCCTCCTACTCTTAGGACGAGTGTTTTCCAAGTGATGGCCAAACTCCTTCAAGAGTAACCAGCGCAGCCAAGCCTCCTGCTTCCCAGTATCATAGATCTACAGGTAGATCCCTAGCTCCTTGCTCACCAAACACATCCACTCAATCACCTGTGGATGCCTCCTTCTTTTCCTCATCCTGGTACTCCTCCCATGAGGACTACCATCCTCCCAAATCAAGTTCCTGTCTTTGCACTTCATGGGATTTTGAAATGTACGCTTCTCAAGGATCAATGAGACCCTATCAATAATCAAATAGGTGGTAGGAAAAAACCTCCCATCATGATGTGTATGGCTCAAGGGATGTCCAATACAAGCATGAGAGATGTTATCCATTCTAAGATGTCTTCCATATTCTATCTGCTCTTGTGAGAAGGGAATAAAAGCATTGCATCCCATGGTGTATTGAAGTGCATTTCCAATGAGATCTCTCCTTGAGACCTCCCTTTCATCCATAGTCTCCCAAAACCAATGAGGTCTTGGATCTGAAAGTATAATTTCCTCTTTGAGCTGAGAGGAGCTCATTGAGAAAGTGTCATCTTGAAGGGAGAAAATGTTTCTTACTCCAAGATGTCTACCATCAATCTTCAAGGTTTCAAACCCCAACCTCCAATGTGATGTACAATCCAAAAATGGATCATGAGAATGATGGTTTGATTCCTTCTTGCATGTTTCCATGTTGCACAACGCAGTGCAACCAAGCTGCTCTATAGTAGCAATGAGATTTGACCCTTGGTCATGAAAAATTAAATCTCCACATTGATCAAAAGAATTTGCTGCAACAATGGAATGTGGAAATATTTTCATACCTTGAAGTGCATTTGGAACTTCTTGTAGGGCTACAAGAGTTCCTTCCTCACAAGTGTTGGTTGTCCCAACTGTTGATGCATGTAGCTGCTTCTCCATGAGAGTTACAGTGTTATCACAAGCCTCCTCAAGAGGTGATGTGATCTCTTCTTTCTTTGCTCTTTCTCCGTCAAAGGTTTGGATCAACCCTTGAGTGAACTCTGCAAAAGTTTCCACACTTGCATGGCTCAAGTGGCTGCACCACCAATCATAGGCTTCACCCTCCAAATGCAGTGCTGATATTTCAATAGATTCTTTACCTCCTACAAGATGTAGTAGGAAAAATACCTCCAACTTTCTCACCCAAGTTCTTGCATTAGATGACCCATCAAAGGTAGACAACAAAAATATATTGCCTTTGATTTCTTTTCTGCTGCATGGCCTCTTCTCTTCCTTCAACTGGATGAAATGAGGAAAATCTAGAGTCTCCCTGAAGGGTCTAGGTTGAGATCTATACTCAACAAGGTAATCACTGAGAATATGATGATCCAAGTGTCTTCCATGCTCAATATATTCTTCTTGATGAGAATAGGAAGTGCATGGTACTTCCTCTTCTTTTCCTTCAATCTTCTTGACCTCCTCAAAAGGTGGATGCATTTCCTCTGGATCTGAAAATAGATGAGAATAAACTCATCTTTTTCACCTTTCTGGTCTTCATTGGCTTAGACTCATAGGGAATAATGGATCCCTCATACATGGGAAAAGGTGTCCTCCCAGTGGTACGCTGCAACTCTGAGCTCTGCGTTCTAGATCCTACATTGTTCCATTTGCTTTCATCCTGCCTGAGCTGACAGTAATCTTTGAAAGGCAATGCTGCTCTGAAGTCTTCCCCCTTGGACTGCCATTCTCAGAAATAATCTCCAAAGGGTATATGATTATTCTTCCTCTTTTTCTCACTCGGTACTAGAGGTAAGAATGTAGGCATTGTGATATTGTCCACAGGCTGAGCCAGAACTATGCTCTGATACCACTGTAATATCCTGTTTTAGGGATATATCCAAAACACAATAAAACTGTAATATCCTACTTAAAAATATCTGATAACACTGTAATGTACCATTTTTTGGATATCTCTAAAACACGACAAACTCCAACCAGATATTGACTGGGAGGGCATTTACCGAATATGTCAACTCTAAAAGAGAACCAGATCCGAAGGCTACCTGGCCCTTTCCAGACTCTGTCTATAGAGCGGCTTGAATAATTCCACTCAAAAGTGACTTGCAGCAATGTGAAAATGCATATATGAGCATACCATGAAGAGACAACGTTTCACAATGAGCTGTAATATCCCAAAAATGGATTTCTCAGCAAATCATGCCTGAAAAACACATTATTCAGGTATTATTGCTTTATATACCATATAATATGTCTTAAAACACTTAGTAACCAAAATAAAGAATAGCAGCACTCTTTACTCAGCTTTTAAGAGCAAAAAGGTGGGGAAAAGTGAGGATTTTGGCCCTAAAATGAGTGTATAAGAAAACTTGTGTAAAATTACGGGTCAAGGTTCTGGAATATGTTATATTAGGTTAATAGGGACTTCCATGTCGAATTTCAGCTCAAAAAAGGGCGTTTTCATATGTTAAAGAGTTCCTCCTTCCCGACTAGTCAAGAAAAACCCTGATTTCCCATGACTTTGAGTATGCAGAAATTTACTGAAGCAAGGGCAGCGTATTTTCTAAAGGAATAAGATGTAAAAAAATATTAATAATTATATAATTATTTTGGTAACATGGAATAGGAATTAAGCAAGGTTAAACAACAATTTACATAGAAAATCCTTCAAGATTGAGGTGCTGCAAGAAAAGAGAATGACCAAAAGTAGGACTCCAGAAAATAATGCAGTATACTAAAAATTTGCATTATAAATGACTGAATATGAAAATATCAGCTCAGATAAATGAGGGGAGCAAAGCTCTAACCCTTATATGAAAAAATACATCAATCCTCCAAGGGATTGGCTGAAATACACAAAATAGCCAAAATGCCAGAGTTGCTAGGTAGCTGCTGCAACTCAAATATGGAAATCAATACATAAGGCTGAAGATGATGAAAAAAATGAAGTAAACCTCCTTCAATTGATCTCCAAAGTGGAAGGCTAATCCTTACACTTGAGATTTCACCCTCAAATCAATTTGCAAACCCTAATCGCAGATACACCATGAAAATAATGTAGTAAATAAGAGGAAATTCACAGTGAGTGGAATAAAAAACTTTGGCCAAGTGCCAAGATCTGCAAATCAGCTCCAATGTCCTCCAATCTGATCATCCAAAGGGAAGAAAGACTCTCCATCTGAAAAAAAAGAGAAGGAAGAGGTGTCTTAAAGTCACCATGGCAACACCCTACAACACAGTATTATGCTGCTGCAGCAATAACATTGTCCTGGAGGAGGATGCTGAAAAACCAACCTTGCCCAAGCAGGCACTCGAAGTCCCCCGGGCTAAGGGTGATATTTCTGCACGGAGACACTCGGTGCACTAAACAGTGCTGGAGACAGGCTAAACAACCAGCGTGCTAAAGAAGACAAAATGTCTCACTCAACAATCGACAACTCAAGCATGAATGAAATGAGGAGAATCCTCCATCTTTTATAATGTTGGTTTCCCTCCAAAACCCAACGTAGCCTCTCTCTCTCCTCCACATCCTCATTCGTATCTGTGCAAAAGCCTGCAAAAGCTTCTAGAGTGTACATAGGCCCCCTCCTCTACGTGGTGTTAGGCGCCCCCTTGACTCCCACTTAAGTCACAACGTTGTGCTACTAGGTGGATGTATTATTTCACTTAAGTGAGTTAGAACCTCTTCACTCACTTTTTATTTATTTACAAACTATAGATGGCAAACTAAAAAAAATAGAATATTCCAATTAGTTGTCGCTAATTAGAAATATTACAATTAAATTAAAATACAAGGGGCCTAGAACAACCATCACGTCTATATAGATGGTTTTCCCTCCCAAATTAATCGACAACTTCGAAAGGGTCCCTAATGATTGACTGTTCCTCTGTTAAATGCCAAAATATTCTGTGTAATAGGCACAAGCGATGGAGAACTAAAAGCTTGCTAAGTAGTCAAAGACAAAATATTAACAGATGTGCCTTCATTTATAATCGTGCTAGGTATGACCATATCGAAGGCTTGTACCGTGATCTCAAAAGGCAGATAAGAAGGAATATGGTATCCCGCAAATAGACTCCAATCGAAGGAAGCAACCAAAATACTTGGAGGGGGTACCATAGAAATGAGATGGCCATCCCCTGGTGCTACCGGAGCAAGAGGAGCATCATCCTAGACAACAGACATGGGAGAACAAAGAGCGACATCTTGGGTCACAGGGACAGAAGGATACTTCTCCAAGTCTGAGGAATCTGAAGAAATAAGAAGAACGTGAGGGGGATGAGATCCACTCTTAATAGAAAATACCTAATGAACCATAGGCGGAATCAGATCGACCAATTCCACGACCAATGGTTGGTTGGGAATGAATTCATGAATTTGAATTTCTGAGGGAACATGATTGACCAAGGATGAATCTTGACCGATCGTTGAATCAACTAGTGGAGGACTCAAAGAAAGCTTCTGGTAACCAACAAGAAGGCAGGGTGCAGAAATAGTAGGGTTGTCCAACACTCTCGTGGCTTCGTTCATATATGGACAAAGGTGAATGGGATGATGCCCTTAACACAACTTATAGGGATTGGTAATATTACCATGTTTCTTATGAGTATTATCATGGCTAGTCGAAGATATGCCACCAATATGACTTCCAGAAGCCAAAGGCAACAACGGATGGTCGTCGGACCATACTTCAAGTATCATGGGAATCCCAAGGCAGTCTCGAAGAAGGTGGTCACCTTTGCAAAAAATGTAAGGGAATTTGACTTTCCATGGAAGGTTGGATGGTTTATAAAGGGAAGGTGTCTTAGGCGCAATAGCTACAGAGTTGGCCTTTCTCTTATGTGACTTCTTCTTTATCGACTTCTTCTTCTTCTTCTTAGCCACCTAGTTACTAGAATATATACTTTCACCAGGTGAAGTAGAAGAGGAGGATGAAGAAATAGGCGAAGAAGGGTAGAGGTCCACCTTAGAATCAACATGATTTTGTTCAGGTGGAGGAGATGGTTGTACAGAGGGTGGAATATTTGAGACCACAGAGGTTGAGAATAACCAAATAGGAAAACCAATAGTTAACCCAGGAAGGGACAATGTTTCCATATAAGGAGCACCAACATTCCCAAAAGTAGGAAAAGGACAAGGATTCGCTTCAAAGGGGATTCCTTGGTTGGTAAACTATGGAAATGTTTCCATTGGAAACAACCATAAAACAAAACACTAAGGAAGATAACTTTAACCAGGAATATTTTGTGGGAAGTTAATTTTTTAAGACACTGAAACAAAAATCTATCGTTTCATATTTTAAGAGTCGAGAAATAGGCAAAAGGTGACTCTATCACTTTCAGGTTGAAATGAGTGTGAAAGGACAAGTGCTCAATGATATTTTCACTTTTAGAGAGTCATGAAAATACCTAAATGACTATTCAAGTAATCTAAGCAAGAGGGTGTACCAAGTTTCCGTGAACTTCCATATACACCTTGGTGATAAAATGCAAGAGAAATGACCAAGGACTTGAGGTACGTGCAAGTAGTCTCCCCGAATGCTGTGTTCGGTGTATCATGGTTACAGGGCGGAAGACTCGGATTCTTATGGATAATGGATTGCAACCTATGAGGGTGTCCCTTGATATACACGATGGTATGGGGAGCACAAGTCCATACTAGTGTTGTCTAATGCCAGATGGTGAATGACAGCTACTAGGTTTAATGAAGCTGGAACACGTCATTAGCCTAGACCTCTAAAATATGTATGTTAGGTTTCAATGCTTCCTTAGGTTGATTGAATTGATTTTAAGGTTGATCTTGAATTAATGTTTCGATTTCAAGGCCTTACCAAATGTGATCTCGAATTCCAAAATGCATACCACATGCAAAAAAATCAGCATTTCCATTCAATGAATGCTAGCTAAGAGAAGGATAGGAAAATTTAACAAAGCAACAATCAATTAAAACATAAGAAGAATTTCGCTAATGCATCTAATACAACCAAACGAGAAAATGAAAATTATTTCCTAGTTCACTAAGAGCTAGTTATGCAAAAGAACTTTTCATTTTTGATTCAAGCGAAAGAATACAATTTTTTTTTTTAGATGAATGGAGCACACAATGCACTGTTACACTAAAAAGCAAAGAAAACACTAGTTTTGAGCACTATGAATGTAAATATCTAAAATGAATAAATCAAATGAAATACAAACATAAAACAGACTCAAAACAAGGATGCTCCTTTCCAAGCAAACAAAAGGCTTTCAAAATGATCCAACGAGCAATGTAATCTATGCTGGAAGTGACAAAATGGAGATTCAAAAGAAAACAAAAGTGATCATCCAACAAACCAAAGACACGAAGAATCGAGAAAGAATAACACAATCAGTCATCGAATTGAAATGACAAAAATCAAAGTGACTTGAACTTCGCTCAGAAGGCTCAGTGAGGAGAAGGACGAACAAATAGCACAAGACACCTAGTAACCCCAAGGCTTAAAACTCCACTAATAAGATGATGGAAAAACAGCTAAGAAGACCGATACTATAGAGTCAAAACAATCTCAAAAGACAAATTTCAAGGTAAAAAATCAATCTAGAGCCAAGAACTACTGAAAAAAACTCAGAAAAGAGGTTAAATCAAATCCTACAGGATTCGATGCAACTGTTAGGCTGTAATCCGTGCCTAACAGGGGTTATCACACCTGTGACAAAAGAAAAAAGTGCCAATTGGCATGACTGTTCAAGGAAAAACCACGCCAAGCTAGAAAACTATGGGAAAAAAGATAAAACCACTGATAAGAGGTTAGACTTGACACTCTAGAACTAAACAAGATGGTTTAAAATAGTTAGGCAAGTCAAGCAAAGAAGAAAATTAATCAAACGACCAAAGTTGACTAGACAAGTCAAACACTCAACAAAAAACAAGACAAGAAACACACACTAATCCCCAGTGGAGTCGCAAACTTGTTGTGTAGGTAAATCCCCTCTGTGGATAGAGGCGATCTGTCTAGCCGTAGGGTGGGTCTAGCAGCAAGAGGACATATTAATGTGTCGGTTCCTAGTTAATGAATGAAATGAGTCAGGATAGTTTGTCCTACCTGTGATCCAACATGGTTGTCATAACTGTAGCAGCAGTCTCCTGATCCTCATCCCGACACGTCACAATCCTTCATCAATGGTACTCAGGTGTCTGCACAAAGATCAAAGGATGAAAGTAGCATACAAGACAATAATTGCATTCATAACTAGCTAATTAGTGAAGGAGAATTAAACGTATTGCGTAAGATAAATCACATCAACACAAGACGAGAACCAAAAAAACAGTCATGTATATATTAAGAGAAAGAAAGAGATTACAATCGGAGCCTTGACGTCGCAGCCTCCTTCAGCGGGTCAAGTCAAAAAGTGTCTCGAAAATTCATCGAGAAATTTGGATGTGGCGAGGTAAAAAGGCCTAAGCTCTCTCTCGACAATGGTCTCTCTCTTCTCTATCTCACACCAGCTATATCAGACTGTTTCAGCATAATGTTCAACAATTCCTATTCACCTAGCTACATCTATGGGAGAGAGGTGTATTTATAGAAGGAGAGGAGGAGGTTGGGATCCCTCAAATGGTGGAAGGGAGGTCTTATACTTTGGGAGGTTGCCCCAAAAGGAGGAAAAAAGAAGCCAAAGGAAGGTGCTCGATGTTCTTCAGTCGAACAACCCAAGCTGACTCGCTCACAAAGTAGTTAGCTTGGAAACTTCGATTCTATATTTAAAAATATTTCCAAAAACAGATCGGTGTAGGCAGCTAACTAAGACAGAGCGCCAATGGGTGCGGGGCCCAATGTCAATTTCCTTTATTGGCGTGAGGCCATAACTGCTTGCCAGCACTAACCCAAAAGTGTGTGTTTTTGATGGTCTGTTCCAGGAAAAATCAACAGAGGAAATGTTCTTCTCATGGAAATGGATAAAATGACACTTTTTACAAGGCACAACGCTTCATATAAGTCATAGAAATGGTCCTCCAATGTGTGAGATGGGGATTGTAGGGATGGTGAAAAAATGTTGTGTAACATCAAGCGAAATACAGTTGAGGAAATTAAGACCCCGAGTCTTCTACAACCTTTATCTATTCCAAGTCAATGTTGGGAGGAGGTTTCAATGGGTTTTATCACAGGTTTACCTAATTTTGAAGGAAAGAGTGTCATCATGGTGGTAATTGATAGAATTACCAAGTATGCACACTTTTGTGCATTATCTCATCCATTTAAAGAAAATACAATTTCTACTCCATTTATGGAACAATTCAGAAGCTACATGGAAACCCAAAAATTATTGTAAGCGACAAAGATCCCATTTTTTTGGAAAATTTTGGATGGAATTGTTTTCTTGTTTGTGTACTCAACTAGCTCATAGCTCATCTTATAATCCTCAATCTGATGGGAAAAATGAGATAGTGAACAAGTTTTTGTAGGGATATATTTGTTGTTTTGTATTTGATAAACAAACACAATGAGTCAAGTGGTTACCTCTGGGTGAATGGTGGTATAACACTTCCTTCCATACTATAGCAAAAATGACCCCATTTATGGCACTTTATGGATATCATCCACCATCCATCACGTCATATTTAAGAGAACATTATAAGGTTCAAGTAGTGGAATATCACATCGAACATCAACAAAAGTTCTCCAACTCTTAAAGGACAACCTAAATTTGGCACAAAATCAAATGAAACAACAGGAAGATCAACATTGCAACAAGAGAATTTTTGATGTAGGAGACTGGGTATTTTTATAGCTACAACCATCACACAAGCTAATAAGGATAATAAATTATCACCAAAGTAATTTGGTCGTTACAATGTGTTGCAAAAGATTCGTACTGTGACATACAAATTGGAGCTTCCTGCTTCTTCTTGAGTGCACCCAGTTTTCCATGTTTCACACTTAAAGAAGGTTATAGGTGACAAACTTCCAGTTCAAACAATTTTTCCAAAACCTTATGAGGAAGGAAAAATCATATTGGAGCCTGAAGCAGTCACAGAAACAAGAACTCAACAACTACAAAATCGATCAATTTCAGAGTATCTCATCAAGTGGAAGAACTTACCCATTCAAGATTCCACATGGGAGGATGAAAAATTTATACAGAAGCATCCAGAGCTACTTAGGCATTGAGGACAACACTTTTTTGAAGGAGAGGGGTATGTTAGGTCCCTATAGTACTAGTGTAGTCCATTATTGTTGTTAGTGTAGCTCCCTTATTGTTATTTTTGTACCCCTGTAGCCCCCATATTGTTATTATTATACCCCATAAAAAGCCCCTATTGTTATTTTTGTTCCCTTACCTTATTATTGTTAGGTGGGCTAGGATTATATTGTCACCCCATGGACTCCTATATATAGAAAGGAGGTTTTTTCATTTGAATCATCCAAAAAATTTTCATTTATGTAATGTAAAGGAGGTTGCCCCCTCAAAGTGGCTAATTTCTGAGGCATTGATATGTCTTTTCTTCTATTTTTGGAGATGGTTCCATAACAGATAATTACTTCTTATGATTTATTTAGATGCTCTTTTTCTTGCATTCATATTTATCTTAAATCAGTTATACAAAATATCTTGACAATACAAACTAAATTCCAAGAGGATCATAAAGAGAAATACAAACAAGAACACAAGCATTTACCCTAAGAAACCCCATATGGGGGAAAAACCTACAAATTTTCCTTAGAGAAAGTCTTCAATTCAACAAGAGACACACCTATAAATTCTAGTCAATCATAAGGTCAAACTAAGTAGCAAAGTAGACTTGGTTAAACCTGGTCAAACTCCCTCTTATTCAAGTCCCAAGAGACTCGGTTTCGTCTCCTCTACTAAGGCCGAATTTTGGTCTTCTTCTGCACCAAAAAATATCAGCCTGCAACTCGGTTATGCCTCATAGGTTTGATATTTTCTGTCACACATGGAAGGTCAAAAAATGGGATCATATCCACCTATGCAAGAGTTAATGGAGAAAGAGAGAGCTTGATATTCTTCTGTTCAACTTCAACCTTCCTTAACTTTGTATCCTTCACTTAATGAACATTAACATACTTACATGGGAGATCTGAATTGTGTGTAAAAATGATGGAGTATGAGTGTCTTTATATAGTGATTTGGTTGGGTGAAGGGGTGCCTCTTTAACTGGGGCTGACTTAATTAGGAGGAGGGTTGACCTCGCTTGTTTGGATCCGAAAATTAAATTTTCAAAATTCAAATTTTCTCTTTTGAAAGGACATGAAGACCATGCCTTAAAATTTCTCTTTTGACAATAGCATGAAGAACATGATTAATATTTATCATTACAAATACATCAAGGGATAAAATACATTATAAAATGGGCCACCATCCAAAATCTCTTTGCCTTGGTAGCTTATAATGTACGGAAAGTTGATGAGATGGATGTGGAGACCTATTTTTTGAATGGATACATGAAAGAAAATGTATTCATGTATCAACTAGAATGTTTTGTTCTCAAGGGACAAGAAAAAAATGTATGCAAAATTATCAAATCCTTATATGGCCTAAAATAAGCAAAACGATCTTGGTATGAAAGGTTGACTGAGAATATTTTGGAATTAAACTTCAAACACTTTAATCTTGATGATGAAACTTTGTTTCTTATGAAAATTGGAAAACATGTTGTCTCCCTTGTGGTATATGTATATGATGTGTTGATAACAGGGAGCAATGGAAACTATATTGCATCCATAAAGAAAGAGTTGAATAATGCATTAGTGATGATAGATTTGGGACACCTTAATTATTAATTCGACATTGAAGTGACCCAATATCTATGGTATACATTTGTTTCTCAAAAGAATTACATTGGAGAATTATTGAACAAGTTTGGCATGGTTGAATTCAATCCTTTGTCCACACCAATAGACCACAATATAAAAGTCACATCTAAAGAAGGGAATGAATTTGAGGATCAAACTAAGCATAAACATCTTGTAGGAATTATTATCTACCTAAACCACCACCAAGCTATATATTTCATTTTTTTTTAAATTCTTTCTTGGTTTATGAGAAAGCCTTGCGAAGGACATTATTTTGCTATAAAAAGGGTTCTACAGTACTTGAAATGGATTCAAGACTTTTGACTCAAATATTCACAAGTGGATAACTTTAGCCTAATTGGATATTTTACTTTAGACTTTGATGAATATAAGGAAAATGAAGTTTTTACTTCAAGTTATCCTATGAATCATGGATGATGAGATTTTGATTTAAGGTCAAACAAATATTCAGTTCCAACAAATTCCACAACATAGATAAAATATATGGTACTAGTTGTAGAAGAAATAAAGGAGATTGTGTGGCTCAGGGAAATTGTTGAAGGATTGTAGGAAAATCAAGTGAACTCTACTCCCCTTCTGATTGAAAATACTTCCATAATCAAGTTGGCTAAGAACCCCAAATTCCATGATTGAACCAAACAAATTAACACAAAGTATCATTTGATTCAATATCACGTTGAGTGCAAGGCTATTCATTTATGACATTGCTCCACAAATGAGTATATTTTAGACATATTCACCGAAGGAATTGGAAGAGAAATGTTTGAAAGATTCAGAATGATGCTTGGACTCATAAACAACCCTTCAAATGAAGATGGGGGGGGATTTTAGAGACCTAATCCTCAGGGATTGGGTAAATGATTTTAAATATGTAAATAAAGGAAAAAATATATAGTTTGAATATGAATTGACCTTAGAAGATGAATCACAAAGGAGACACCTTGTTGTTATAATTTCAGTTCTAATTAATGCAATATCATCAATATTTTAGGGTCATTCCTTCGACTGAGAAAAGTGTAGAACAATTTTAAGTATGCAAAGTTATTTTTTTTTGTTGTTTATAAAAAAATATTTAAATATATAAGGACGTTGAAATATTGTATTTTTATTCTCATGTATTTCATAAATTAAAACATATTATTTTTATCTTCATTTTTATATTCCTTTTACATATGGAATATTTAATTTGGTTCTTCAATCATAATTGAATTTCACTTTATAGATTTAAGCCTCAGTACACATTTTCGATATCTTTTAAGCTTCATGTGTTCTTGATGATGACTAAAGTGTCCACTTTATATATTAGATGTTTCAAAATATAACACATATTTTAACTCCAAAAATATTAAACAACATTATAATTAAGGTTTTTACCCGCCTAATAAAGCTAAACAATCATTCCTCTCTTTCTCTTTCTCTCTCCCCAGAAAAATCATACTTCCTCAAGGGTTTATCTTATTTTTCACATTGGATAGAGAAAGGAAAAGGCCACTTGAATTATTTGGTTCGTATGTTCAAATTTTATTGTTTAACTAGCAACCAAAGTAAAGGATAAAACAAATTGATTTTGTACATTTAATTATTGGTTGGATTGGACTATGTTTTTCATTATCTTATTTTTGTATTATATAATACTTTAAATTTTAATATAAAATTCATAATTGAGTTTTATTTCTGTTAAATTTGTCATTTTATTATTATTATTATTCAATTAGGTAATAAAATTGAAAAGGTTAAGTAATATTTTCATTCTTACTAAAATTAGTTATCTCACTTTGGCTAGCATTATTGTGGAGTGAGTTGTTTTTGTTCATTAAAATTTCTTCTCTTAAATCCCTTTATTATTCACAATACTATTAATTACCATATATTTGTGAAGAGTAATCTTCATACCATTTTTTTTTTTGGTTAAATATGCATATTCCTTATTAGATCACTTAAACCTATTGATATTTATGAGGTCTCAACTGGAGTGATCTTTTCTATATCATAGAAGCTTATTTGTAGTGTCCCACCTTGGCAAGGTTAGTTTTGTGACACTTGGAGAGGGTCATTTTAATGCAATGATATAAGATTATGCATGTAAGACTTATGTAATTATTGTGTGTTATAAACCTAGTTTGAGCCACTTGTTTTCTGTATGCTTATCATAATATCTATGCTTGTGTGTGTAAGACTAATGTTGGTTAAGTGCATATTATCAATGTTTTCTCTTTTGGTATCTTAGACATAGGTGTATGGCATGAATGGTGATCTAGGATTGAGACACATAGATCCATGGATGATCATGGTTATGTGGAACATGTAGTTAAATATGATTTATGGATGATACATGATTTGTATGATTATATATGCTTAATCTTGTATTAAGAAGAATGTGGCATGGGGGATGGTTATTTGCAAACATGAATGCTCAAATTATAAATGACTATGGAAGTCATGATACATGATTTATATTATTATATATGCTTAATCTTTTACTGATAAGGATGTGGTAGGGAACATGGTTATTTTCAAAAAAATATTTTCAAATTATAAATGACCGCGGAAGTCATTTATCCAAACCAAAATGATTGTGGAAGTCATGCACAATCCTTGGTAAAATGTGAATAAATTAATTATGAAATTCATTTGATTCCTTTGATCTATGAGATTGTGATGTGTGCAGATCTTGGAACAAGATCTTACCAAAAAACCATCAGATGAATATGAGCTCACAATGATTACCTTAAGGTGAAGAACAAATTTTCAAAGCAAAGTAGATGAGAAGCCATGGAAACTAGGGCTTGAAGTCCTAAAGCCATGAAAGATAAATATGTAGAGTCTTAGATCTATAATAAAAGGATCAGGGCGCGAAGTCCTAAATCCGTGAAAGATAAAGACGTGCAGTCTTGGATCTATAATAAAAGGATTAGGATGTGAATTCCTAAATATTTAAAATATCAAGGTGTGGAATCTTGGATCCTTAGAGTACATCTAGGCATGGAGTCCTCAACCTATGAAGGCATGAAGATGCATGTAATAGGGATGCAGAATCCCCGTTCTTGAGAAGAAAAATACCACTCATGGGAAGCTCAAAGATTAATTTACTTAATAAAATATCATTTATGACAAATCTAAAGTGACTTTAAAAAAATATAAAGTCTTTTCTAATCTCTCAAATATGACTTTCCAAAAATAGTAAATCACCTTGCATAAATAGGTAATCAAGCGTACTTGAAAGAAAATCACTTACCTTATCATTAATAAATCCTAACATATCAATCTTGAATTAATCCTCAATATTTTTAATATTATTAATATTATTATTATCTTTTATTAGACTCTGATATTATTATTAAAAGGGAATTTTATCTCCTCAATCACTTCACACCTCCCTCCTTGATGACTATCATGGCTCTAGGTAACTCACTCTCTATTTTAATAATAAATTACACTCTCATTTATGAACTCATTAGAGAGATGGCATATTCCTCTTACACTCATTAAAATCATGCCATAAAATATTCCTCTTATGCTCTCTTCAATTCATATGTTACACTCTCCATAACTATGGCATGCACACCTCTCCTTAATGGCATGAGTTACACTCATATAAATGGAATACATGGCATACATATTACTCCTTATTTATGATAGTAATTTGTTTCTCCTCCTATATATGTGTCTCATGTATTCTCACTTGGGGGAGGCGCATTGCAAAACAAATAATTGGAGAGATTTAAAAATAAAATTTATTAGAGGGAGAGACTTGGAGAGTAGTCAATTGTTTTTGAAATTAATTTGAAATTCCAAAAATAAATTACTGAGTGTCTCTACCTGGTGGAGCTGACCATGAGTGGTATTGGGATGAAGTGAAACTCATCTTACTCAACTTTCCTTGTATATCTCTCTATTGCTATATTTTGGTACTGTTTGTGAGCTCTTACAAATCAGGGGTTCCAAGGGGAGAATGTATTCATGGATATGGTTGGGTGGAAAATCAGATGGTTCAAATGAGTTGGTTAAGGGATCAAAGATGGATCATATTCTCAGTTATTAGAGTTGAATACCTCTTCAGGTATACTTTTCATTTTCCTAAAATTATAGTGTAGCTTTAGCATAAAATAAAAAGTAGAAATTTAAATTGTTGTAAGAATCTAATTTTGGTTTAAGCTATGTTATTTGGAAGCTTATTGGATAGTTGAAAATGATGACTAAGAGTGGTCTATATGAATGGATGTTTATATCTTAAGATGTTATGGAATTATTATTGGTGTAGTCTATTATACTAACCTTGGTATTGTATCATTTGAGAAAGGAAAGCCAAATATTGCTTAAGGTAATTACAGTAAAGAAATTCCAAAGGACTTGGGTAAGAGTTTCATGAGTTATGGTTTTGGTTTCAAGTAATTATAGACATCTTTTAGAAAGGGTTTCGGGATATTTTGCAAACTGTTTCAAAAAATCCATGAATGGGAAACACTATTAATTTTTTTTTATCGTTATGCATGAATAAGTGTTAACTTGTAACCTACCAGAGAAGGAAATGGATGCAAAGCTGAAATATACCTAAAGGATCCACTAGATCAACCGTTAAAATAAAATTGCAAAAAAATGACGGAAGCCAAGATTTTCAAAGAGAATCATTGAGGTAATTTTCAATCATTATGTATTGCATTAGTTCAGGATGCTTGCCATGTGTTTGTAGGAAAGAGTGAATGAAAATAATTCTTGATGAATCTCAAAGACATTCAATTCATTTACAGTGGATGAAATGATTTTGAAAAGAATTTGTACAATAAATAAGTAATTATTATTTAATTCTATAATGTTATTTGTTTTTCATAGTTGTAGATTCAAACTTGCATGCCATCATTTTGATATAATTTGCACATGAAATTCATGGAGTCGGCATATTTTATAGTTTTTAAACAATGCATATATGTGTGATTTTGTACTGATTCAGGAAAACATCAGGGTGTATTTATGCTGTATGGACCTATAACCTCTGATTTGGTTAAAAAAAAAACACTTTTCAAAAACCATATCGTAAATTTGGGTGATTTTGCAAATTGTTTCTGTTAGTTATTTGCATTTCTTGTCAAATTTTTTATGGAATACTAAGATTATTTAGTCCCTGTTTCAAGATGCAACATTTGAAGTTTCAAATTTATGAATTTTATGAGATAAATATGTTGAAGAAGAATCTCAAATTCATCGTTGCCAAGTGTTTGAAAATATGTCTCAATGGTTTTTGATTTCATGCTTGCAAATTGTTTGTTAAAAGGCATCAATGTTGTAGATTAGATGTTTGCAAAGTGTTTGTCAAAAGGCCTGAATGGTTGTAGATTTTTTTCAAATAAATTGTTAGATTCAAAGTCTTACTTACCAATTTTTTTTTTAATGCATTATAAATTTATGAATAGAATATTTAATGAATGTAGCTTCCTATGTCTACAAGTTTTTTGTATGAATGTGAAAATGAATTTAAAAATGTGTTGAAGTGTGAATATAGAATGGGACAATTGTTAGTTTTATTATCTAAAGGTTTCATAAAAAATGGGGGTTGTTTTATTATCTAAAGGTTTCATAAAAAAAATGGGGGTTGTTTTTGGAAACTTTTTTACAGTGATTAATTCTGTAGGATTTTGTGCAAGTGAGCATAATAAGTTTCATCTGAGCTGCATGTATTAATGGGTGCATTACTGTGCTTAAATTATTGTATAAGACAACTACTTGTGCCCAATTTATGTAGGTATATTATTTTACTTGGAACTTTTTGAAAAATAA
Source organism: Pinus albicaulis (assembly GCA_034641835.2). Classification (NCBI taxonomy): domain Eukaryota; kingdom Viridiplantae; phylum Streptophyta; class Pinopsida; order Pinales; family Pinaceae; genus Pinus; species Pinus albicaulis. Next base: position 102,944,308 of record CM076572.1, read on the forward strand.
TATGCTTCTCTATTGGTAACAATAGTTTCTCTTGCTGCAACATTCATTATACATATCATGATTGAAGCATTGTCTTAATAATTGAGATTGGATTTTTTTAAATGATGAATTTGGAAATGTTGTTGGGTTAATATATTTTTTGATTCCATTTCATAATAATATCATGTTTATTAGATTTACTGATGAAGAGAGGCATATTCTTCCCTTATTTACCTTGCTATAGGTAGATTAATAATCATGCCCTTATATGTGATTTTTGTAATAGAAGAAGGATATTTTAGTTATTGCGGCACAATTTGTGGTTATGGTGTAAAGAGTCAATAAGTGGAACCTATTTATAATATTCTAGGGGGGTCAAATAGGTTGATTAATGTTAATGCTCACACATGGCATTATGATGGAATTTATTTCTAGTCTTACTTACAACTCATGTATACGTATGAAAAGAAAACATGTTGTATTCTTTTAAACTTGAGGATAAATGCGTTTTGGAATTGGTTTTAAGGGAAATTTATCCCTAAATTATTATGTTATATTCTTCTATTGAAATATATGAAGGAACATTATCTTCATGATAACCAAGTTAGTCATATTAGAGTAAAAAAAATAAAAAAATTGAGTGATAGTGTTCAACGTAACCTTTACTTCTCTACACTAAGGCTGGGATTGGTTAAGCGCATCTTGCCAATCCCGCTTGTAGCATATCTAATTTTTATTTTCTTTAAATAATATAGAATAACCTAATTTACCAAAAAAAAAAAAACCTTTACTTCTCTACACTCTTAATGGTTGGTAAGGTTGGACCTTACATTATTCATCTAAGGTAATTTTCTTCACTCAAAAAAATCTCCACCCTTTGGTATTTAGTTAATTTTGGACTCCTCAAAGGAAGGTTATTTTTGTAATTTATTTTAAATATTTCTCTAAGGAAAATTTCCTCTTTTTTTTGAGATCCCTCCACAAATAAAGAAGTATATTTATTTTCAACCTTTCCTCTTTTAAAAAATGAAATTTGAAATTATTTTTTGGTTTATTTTCAATCACTTTAATCATATGGAAATTCTACCCTATAAATTTATATCTAAATTATATTTAAACATTTCCCCATGGGAAAATATATCTCATACCTACCTTCTCTCTTAAGTGAAATACCTCCTTTTTCACCATCTAAAATTTCAACTTAACTACTTTAGAAATTAGTTCCCACCTAAGGCTTATACCTTGCTTCCATAAATTTTATTTCTACCTATATGCTTTCTCAAGTAATTTGATATTGTTCGCTCTATAAAATGTGACAAAATCATCAAATCCCCTTTGAGCATCATAAGGCTCTCAACTTTCAAGAGTTACTTAGGGCCCCCATGAAATTCCCATATCCACCATACACCCTCCTTTCAAGGATTCTTCCACCTTATATTACTTTGGTCATAAATGTACCATGGATAAAAATTTAAAACATCTCAAAAGTATATATCTATTTGGATATAATTCTTAGTACTTTCTATCCATATTTTACTATATTTTTTGGAATACTTGTCTATAAAATTATGATAAACTAGGGGATTGTGTGCCCAAATATCACCATTCAAGATGGTATTTCTCTAGTACAATCTCAATTTATACATGTGTATCCTCTTAGAATGGGATTTGATCAACTGCTTCCTACTAGCTATTTTCCCATGAATTCTTGGACCCAATCTATGGTGCCTACACTGATAAATATACATCTACCAAACTTCTAAATCAATGTTTTATCAAGCTTTATATCATCAACCAAATCATGGAATGTCTTATTCACTTTTTCCTTCTACTAATTCTCACCGTCAAACCACTCCAAATCTTTTGGGAGATACCCTTAATCAGTACAAACCTAGCTTTGGAATTACTCCTTGTTAACAACCTTAATAAAACTATGCTATACATAAAACCTAACTTTAATATCACAAAAGCACTTGGAAAGGCCATACAAACTCTCAAAACAATCAAATATTCACTACCAACCAATTTAATTATCTTAAATTTAATGACTACACTAATAATGTACCATTTTATAAACACAATGACCTTTAAACAATACACTAGTGATCCCTAATTTGAATGTTTCCAAATTTTATGCTTTTAATATTCCACTTGATGATGAAAATGTTTGTCCCATCCAACATGTGAATGCAACCACCTACTAATTTTATACCTTCATCCCAAATATAAATGTCAATTATACAATTTTTAGTAAGGCTTGAGGCTTTAAACATGGAAAAAACCTGGCCCCTAATATTCCAGCTCACGCACAACCTCAAATAACTTATAAACTACATTAATAATGCAAACTTGGATAACCCTCCACCTAATAACATATATCCTAGTTTAAAAAAATTTCAACATACAACTTCGAATTTCTTAGAAATCAAAGGTCATGTCCAATTAAAAGGATTCCACTCTCTCAAAATATGAACATTTAGCATGAACCTATCTCATATTCCTTTATATGAAACCCAACCTTAATGGATATACACACATATATTTATCCCATTTGTTTCAATGACCCCTCTCATCATGATGGGATTACTTTCAATCTTGCACTTCTTGAATGAGTTATGACATATGCGACCATCTTACTCCATAAGTTACCCCAACTTGGATTCCCTCTATGCTACACAATCTTTCTAAGTTTAGTAGTGCTCTAGACTAGGGTTTTGTATGTCACATATTTTTTTCCCTCACTTCCATATTGTTTTTTCCATATATTAACATGGTCCTTAAATTCTTCTCTTAATCCTTAAGAAATTAGTAATTTAAATGGTTTTATTGTCTCTTTGAGTTTATGTTTATCTATATATCTCTCTATATATATATATATATATATATATATATATATATATATATATATATATATATATATATATATGTTACAAAAAATTGGTAGTGTAACTCATCAACTAATTTAATAATCCCAATTCCCATAATTTAGGTCTTATTATGCTCTATCACATTAAGAAACTAGTAAGGATGACTCCATTGTTACATCTATAAAAAGATAGAAACAAGTACTTTGTTCTCAATTGTCAATTTAAATGATAAAAAGACTCACAGAGACTTTTATAATCTAAAAAAAATGTAACTTGTAATCTATTTTTTGCTTCCCAAGCACATAAAGAAAATATATGTTCAAAAGTGAGAAAAGAAGCATATACAAAACAATGAATGCCAAAATCAAAGCACATATGTTTCCTTTGATGAAAATTATTATCATTAATTAAGCATTATATAGACAAAAGGAAAAAAAATGATGTATCAAATAAAAAAACAAAAAGACTATGTGCAACAACAATCAAAATAAAAGAGTAAGAGCCCTTATGGAAATAACCAAAAATAGATAATAGTAAGATATAAAGATCACAATGAAATATCAAGCTATTAAAGATGTTGGTGTGATGGAAAATGTTTGAGATAGGTATCATATAACGAGGAGGTACTAAGACATAGAAAATTATCATCAAAAGGCTCTATCATCATATGCATACAATGGTGATCAAGCAAAACATCAAAAACAACAATGTCCCAAAAGAAGAACTTTATCAGAAATTACGGATGAAAAATACTAGAATGTAACTTTGTTGAGAGAAACACCAATCATATATTTGAATTCGAGAATATATATTATTGTTATAACAATGGAAAAGAGAGTGATCCAAAAGTATCATTAAATCCGATCCAAAATCTTACACTCATAAAACAATAGCTACAAAGTTTTATCAAATTATGTATCACCTATTAAATCCGTGGAAATTTTCTTAACATTTTTTACACATTTCAATTTTGTGGAAAAGTCAATAATGTCAATTACTATGAAATCTAGTCTAAATTTCTACATCCACAAAACAATAATTGCAAAGTTTTTTCAAATTCCTTATGAATTATAAATCCAAGAAGTGTCTGTAATATTAAATTGTTTGGCAACATCTCAATCTATGGTAATATAAGTAAATCTCGGTTATGGAAAATTGGACCAAAGTATCCTCTTCAAAAGTGAGTTAAGTGAGTAAAGAGGTTTATAAATGATTGACATCATCAAAGGGGATGCATTTTAAGGGTTTGGTAGTAGATTCATCTAGTCGAAATTTATTGAAGGCCTTAGGGAACACTTTATTGATGGGGGATTATTTGAAACCAAATGACACATAATTATTAAGGAATGTTAATCCATAAATGCGAGGCTTATAGTTTTCATGCTATGCCAACATAGATCCTCCGTGGAATGTAATTTGACCATCGAATTATGTAGAGATATTTTTAATCAATGACTCACAAGTATTTTCTTTTTGTTGATGTAGCTACATATGAATCAATCGACTAAGAAAGCAATACTAATGAGGAATATTAGTTGGTTTCTCTATTGTTGATCAACAATGCCAATACACCCTCTACAAAAGTAGACAATCTAATTCTTAGTTTACTATTACTTCCAAAAGCTCATGTTGGTATATGTTGATCTCGGTGTGTACCAAAGAAAGAGTTAAACGATGATGCGATTTTCAATCATAAAAAGTTGTTTTGCTCAATTAAACTTTAATTAATTACTAATTTTAAATTAATGTTCAACCAAAATCAATTCTTTGAAATAACAATAATAAGACATTGTAATGACTTTGTGTGCTATCAATTATAATTATAGTGGTCACATACCAATGTTGCTTACTTTAAGAGTTTTATATAGCACAACCTCAACTAAGAAACCTTTATACTCCTCACATAGTGAGATGTGCAATGTCAAAGACAAAGTTATATTTGGTACATATTGTGGGTACTATGCATATGAACTAGTCTACTAATATGCACTAGACCTTAGAACCCAGTTTTCAACAATTTCAATTAACGATTAAGGGCCTCTATTGGATGTATATATAAAAAGAACTATTGTATGAAACAAATGTATGGTTTATAACTAGTGAGATTCTCAAATAGTCAATATTTTATCCCTTTCACAAATATGAGATGATTTTACTCATGGATTTGATTTGGTATGTTTATTAGAGTATCATTGAAGTAATTTGAATCACCTTTCCCAATATATACAAAATTTCATTCAAATGATAAATAACTAATTTTAAAGTAGCTTGGAAATTTTACAACTCCAACATTGTGTTGAAATTTCATACCTTAAAAATTTAACTTCTTCCCCCTTAGCCAATCCAATGTAATGGGAATTATTTTGTTTATCAAGGAATACTAGAAAGGAATTCCATAGGAAAATTCAATGACATTCTTACTTTACATTTAGCTATAGTTTCAATGGATGAAACACTATAAATAAAGGAGTTGTTAACAAATTGATCCAAGCAACTGAATTCCTGAAGAATCGACAAATACCGCTATCCAATCACGAGGAAAAATTAAGATGCAGGTGTAAACCCAAGGGGACCTTCTCTATAAAATAATATTATCCCTTAGAACTAGGACATCGAGATCTAACATTGGAGGAGGTGCAATATAAAATTTGGAACCAAAATATCTAGATAAAAGTATCTATTTTCATTTGGTTATTAATACAACACAAGCCATTAACATTGGAGAATATCGAAAAGTGAATCTACCAGGCCCCTTATTGTTTCCTAATTTATTTTATTCACTCTGAGAATCTGGAGCACCTCTTCAGTTTCACACCTTTTCTGAGGATCTTTTGAATAGGTCAAATGATATTTTTTTGAGATATGATAAAGACCCTGCAAGTATCTAAAATATTCTTGTTGACTGGCACTCTCTCTCAACAATTTATCAATCTAGTTCTCAACCGTATTTGGTTCCTTTCCTCTAGCATCCTACTCTGGGGGATTTGGAAAGAAAGGAATTGGTGAATTTTTAAAAGTCAGAAAATCCCCTTGGATTCCATTTGGAAATCCCTTGTAAAATAGATAAGCAAATCAATCCTTTCATTATCTTGGTATTAGTAGGATTGGTGTTTCCCATCTCCCCCTCTGATTCAACCTCCTCCTCCCCCTATCCTTTCCCCTGTCTCTAGACTAGCCACCTAGATTCATCCCCTACCTTCCTTCCTAACACTGGAATTTTATGGAGTAACCAAAGGCAATGCAGGCACAACTGGGTATGGGGGAATAATTAGGCATCACTCTTTAATGTCAATACTAATATATTATGGGTTGATGGGTATTAGAAGTATAATTATAGTGGGATTTATGGGCCTAAAAATGGGCTTGGAGGCTACACATGCTTAAGGATATACTGAGCTATTGGTGGAAGGAGATTCACAAATTATCATAAACATGCTACAAAATATTCAGGATTGTACCCGTTTCTAGAAGGTATTATCAAGTAGAAGGTTGGAATATCAATTGGAACAAATCTCTTATCTATTACCTTGCATCTCAGCTCTTATCCTTTTCCATGTCCAATGAAAATGGAACAAAATAACTGATTTTATCATAAATTATGGGTTCTTTAACACTTCCCCACCACTAGAATCATCCTAGAACATCCTTCCTAACCCACTTATGAATTTTCATGTTGGAATTTGGCACAAAAATAATTTCTAATTGAAGATGGGGTGATGATTGAGGTTGAAAGGTGGGGTTGCCACCACCCCACCTCGATAATGAGCTGAGGGACGTGACAACACATCCCTAGTGAGCTTAAATGATATAGATGTGGCAATTAAGAAGAATTTTCTTGAGTAGATAAAATTAACTTGGGAGAAGGAATATGTGTTTTATGATGAGTTGGAGCATGCATAGCATGTGAACACATTCGTTTCGATCATATTAATTCATTTTTGGAGATTAAAAACACTTATGAGGTGGGCTAAGAGTCTCAAATATGGGCAGGAGGGACACATGCAGTAGTGGATCACATATTTGAGCGACTTTAGGTTGTGAGAAGTGGTGAAGGAATGTGTCGTGCAGTGGAGAAATTAGTCCAACTTAGTGTGTACCATGCAACAAGTATGTTGCGTTTCTAGTGTCAATGGGATTTTATGGTAATAGGTAAATGATGCTTAAGACTAGTTTTTATCTAGTTAATTCATTTAACCTATAGGAAAATTAGTGGGGAAATTGGGTAAGAGAGCATATGAAGTTACTTATATATTATCTTGTATTTTTTCTGGTTACTTATGTTCCTTGGTGTCAATAAGTATTTAGTTTGTTTGATGAAATTTAACATCATACCTGGGGTGTATTTGTAGGGATTCATTTTGGTGTTAATCCTTAGAAAATAGTCATAAGTTTGGTTTTTACTTTTGGTCATGGAAAATTTTAGGGGCTAATATTCGCAGGTGGGCTAATTTTCCATGATTTTTCCAAAAAAAATATTTGCCAATTTCCATTTTTTATAAAAATGATTCGCCCAAATTTTACAATATAAAATTATTTTACATTAAAAATCGCCAACATTATATAGAGAGTATATATAAAATCATTATCAATTTCAAGAAATTTACAAATACATCAATAAACATTTTATAGTTTTCATATTAGGTACTAGTGAGATTCGCCAATTTTTTAGACTTCAAAATAATTTTCCATCCTTAAAATTTCCCCTGCTTTTGGTTGTGTGATGGTTTATGCATGAAATTTATGCGGGTATACATGTTCTGATGTGACTTGGCGTTGGGATGAATATTTGGGGCTGAAGCATTATAATATTTGTGATGATGGTGCATTTCCATAGCAACTAATAACACGGGTTATTTCCACTTTTGTTGGAAGTATTTTGATGCTTTTTTGGTTCTCTTGGAGGACTATCAATCTGTCTACAGTTGCCTGATGGATGTTTTTCTGGTGGATGGGAATCTATTTCCTAGTATATGTTGACTAAACTTGTGTTTCTAGGTCCCTATATTACTAGTTTAGTCCCCTATTGTTATTAGTGTAGCCCCCTTATTTTTATTGTTGCATACCTGTAACCCCAATATTGTTATTATTGTGCCCTTAAATTGTTATTGTTAGGTCCACTAGGATTATATTATGGGCCCATCAACTCCTATATATAGAAGGAGGTTTTGGTCATTTGTATCATCCAAGAATTGTTCATTTATGTCATGTATTGGAGGTTTCCCCCTCAAAGTGGCTGATTTATAAGGCGTTGATCTCTCTTTTCTTCTATTTTTGGAGCTGGTTTCATAACATCTGGTATCAGAGCTTTGGATTCTAGGGTTTTGCTGCTCCAAACAGGTCATTGTTGCACTGTCACTATAACTTTTTTTTTATGAAGGTTTAGAAGCTGAAATTTTTTAAGTGCGAAGCTGAAATCCTGAGGAACATCGTCGAAAAATTTCAAAGCTTGGTTCGCAATATTTTCGGAGATATGATCTGTGGAAGTTAGGGCTTTTTGCAAGATTGTGAATTTAACCTAAAAAGGTCATCGCGGAATTTTCGCTATAAATGTTTTTTTACGAGGTATCAGAAGCTTAAATTTTTACAGAGCGAAGCTGAAATCCTGAAGAACCTCCCGTAAAAATTTTAGTTTTTTTTTTGCAATATTTTTGGAGATATGATCTGTGGAAGTTAGGATTTTTTCAGGCTCCCAAATTTGATCTCAAAGAGGTGACCATGGGAAAAACGTCATAACTCTCTCTGAGTGTCGGATTAAGATTTTGTAAATAGTGGTTGAAAGTACATAGAATGTAGTTTTCATTATATCAATTTCAGAGCTGAAGGACAAAACAGTTACACGTGGCAAGTTGTACAATTTCGCTCTACTGAACTAGTCCATAATTAGGTCATCATCGGAGATTGAGCATAATTTTTCCTTGAAGAATCCAAATCAGGTCATACTTGTGACATTCAAAAGATTATTCAGAGGGCTACCTCAGGGCCAAATTTCATATATTGAAGATTAGAAATCACATAGATAATTCAGTTTCAATATTGAGCTCCTCAAAAGAAAGAAAAATGTGTGTATTTTTTTTAGTTACATAAGTCTCGTTTGAAAAAAAAATAGTTTGAATTTATTCCAGGGGACTATTGAAGAATAGATATCATTATTGGGTTCTAAAATTCCCCCTAAAAATAATTCAACACCCATTAAGCCTTTAGAAGGCTCTACTATGACTCATGAAGACGAAGAAACACAACATGAGATATCAAAATTACAAGATAAAGTGTACCAAATTTTGCTATCGCAAAGAGCAACAAAAAATGAAAAGGAAGTTTTGAACAAAGGTGTGGAAACTAAGATGGATGGTTTAAAGAAAGGCATGGAAAGTAAGATGAATGCTTTGGAAGCTAAGATGGAAGGCATGGAAGTGGGAATGGAAGCTAAGATGGATGACATGGAAGCTAAGATCGATGAAAAAATGGAAAACATGAAGAATGATATAAAAGTAGACATCAAAGGTTTCACAAAGTTGATACAAGAAATGTTTCCTAATGGCGAAAAGATAGTAGAGGAAACTCATGATGAGAAAAAAATAAATGTTAATCGTGATTTCATAAACTCTAATGTTGGATGGAAGAACCATCATATTCCAGAGATGGATATCAAGAAGTTTGATGGCAAGGATCCCATAACATGGATACTATAGATGGAGCAATATTTTGATCTCAATAATGTGCAAAACACACAAAAGGTGCGCATTGCAACTTTACATTTAGAACAAAATGCATTTGTATGGTATTGATGGCTTTTATCCCGTAAAACAATTGTCACTTGGTAAATTTTTACATAGGAAATGATAGAACATTATGAGGATACAAAAATCAATACCTTCTTTAGCCAATTGATAAATCTCAAAAAAAAGGGTTTAGTGGTGGAGCACATTGAGGACTTCCAAAAATTGAATATAAGGGTAATTGATATTCCAGAGGAACACAGGATAGATGTCTTCATAGGGAATTTAAAGGATAGCATCCAACATGAATTTTGCATTTGGGAACCTGATTAATTGGAAAAGGAATTCAGGTTGGCAAGAAAAATTGAATGTAAAATTATGGCAACAAGGAAGCCTACCACTCACATATATAAAAATAGAAGTGTTGCTACTCCTAGACTTCCACAACCTACAAGGTTGATACCAAAACAATTGGAAGAAAAAAGAGAAAAAGGGCTTTCGTACAGTTGTGATAGAAAATACACTAAAGGTCATAAGTGTGCTGAGAAGAAATTATTTTACATAGATTGTGAAGAGGAAGAAGAAAATTAGAAAGAATATTCAAAAGAAGGGGATATACACTAGGAACCAACCCTAGAAGAGGAGGAAATGAGTCTGACCATATCGTGTACTGCATTAGCAGGAATCACCACTCCTGAAACTCTCAAGATAGAAGGACATATCAAGAAGAAAAGGGTAACAGTGTTGATTGATTCGGGTAGTACCCATAATTTTATTCATTGTAAGGTAGCCAAGGAATTGAATTGTTTCCTATACCCAACACCAGAATGTCAAGTGATGGTTGCAAATGGAGGAACTATATATTTCTATGGAAAATGCCATAATATAAATCTAACCATGGGGGAATATGTATTGAATAGTCCAATGCTTTCCATTCCTATGGGAGGTGTTGATGTTGTACTAGGATTACAATGGTTACAATATTTGGGGATGGTAGCTTTTAATTTTCAAGAACTTGATTTTTTTTTCAGAAGGAAAGGAAGTCGAATTATGGGGTATCGCAGGGAAGTCAGGAAAGATAATAAGCTCTAATGTCATGACAAAGCTTCTGAAGAAAGAACAACGAGGCGTAATTTCACAATTATGCTCACTAGAAGTTCCAACATCAAAATCATCTATTTCTACAGAACTCCAAAAAGTCTTGGACAATCATTCCAAGGTGTTTGAAACTCCAAAAGGACTCCCACCTATTCGTGATCATGATCATGCTATTCATTTGATTCCATGAAGTGTTCCTCCAAACATTAGGCCTTATATATATCCTTATGTCCAAAAGAGCGAAACATAACGTATGATTGCATAAATGTTAGAGGCTGGTATAATTCAACCTAGTCAAAGTTCTTTCTCTGCTCAAGTAGTATTGGTGCACAAGAAGGATGGATCATGGCAGATGTGTTCGGATTATAGGGAGCTCAATAAGATCACCATTAAAGATAAATTTCCCATTCCTATGATTGATGAATTATTGGATGAATTACATGGAGCAATTTATTTTACCAAGTTGGATCTTCGTTCAGGATATCATCAAATTAGAATGAAGACTGAAGATATTCTGAAAAAAACATTTCGAACTCATGAGGGTCATTATGAATTTTTGGTCATGCCTTTTGGCCTTACCAATGCAACTTCTACATTTCAAGGGTTGATTAATTCCATTTTCAAACCCTTCCTTAGAAATTTTTTTCTAGTATTTTTTGATGATATACTAATCTATAGTAGGTCTTGGAAGGATCATGTTCAACATGTTGACAGGGTGCTAAAACTATTGCAGCAGAAACAATTATATGAAAAATAATCCAAATTTTTCTTTGGAGTACAAGAGGTGGAATATCTAGGTCATATTGTATCTCACGAGGGTGTTAAGGCATACCCTAAAAAAATTAAAACCATTAAGGAATGGAAAGTCCCTACAACCATAAAGCAGTTGCGAGGATTTCTCGATTTAACAGGATGTTATCACAAGTTTGTTAAGAATTATGTGAGAATAGCAACACCTATAACAAAATTATTGAAGAAAGATGCATTTTCATGGACTGTTGAAGTAATTAAGACCTTTGAACATCTCAAACAGGCAATGTGCTTAGCACCGGTCTTAGCTACACTAGAATTCACAAAAACCTTTATTGTGCAATGTGATGCCTCAAGAAATGGAATTGGTGTTGTTTTAATGCAAGAAGGAAGACCCATTGCTTTTGAGAGTCATCCAATCGAAGGAAAGTATTTATAGAAAGCTATTTATGAGAAGGAAATCTTAGTAATACTACATGCACTAAAGAAATGGCAATCTTACCGAATGGGAAGAAACTTTAAGGTAAAAACTGATCATGATAGTCTTAAACACTTTTTGGAACAAAGACTATCTTCAGAAGAGTTGCAAAAATGGGTCACAAAGATGTTGGGTTATGACTTTGAAATAATCTAAAAAAAAGGGGAAGCTAAATGTTGTTGCAGATGCACTCTCAAGAAAGAATGAAGAGGTGGAAGCATTTCTTTATGCCATTTCTATTGTCCAACCGGATTGGATAACGAAAGCAATGGATGAATGGAACAGGGACGAAGAAGTGTGGACACTCATTCAAAATTTGTAGCAAGATCCTAGTACATATGATACATTTATTTTGAAAATGATTCCTTATGGTACAAATATCGCTTAGATATTTGTAAGAATTCCCAACTAAAACAAAATATTCTTTTGGAATTGCACACTTATCCTTTAGGAGGACACTCGGGATTTAAAAAAAATTACCATAGGGTGAAGAAAGAATTTTTTTGGGATGGCATTAAATCTGATATTCAAAATTTTTTGGAAGAATGTTTGGTTTGACAGCAAAATAAAGTTGAGACAATTAAGACCCCGGGTCTTCTACAACCTTTATCCATTCCAAGTCATCGTTGGGAGGAGATTTCAATGGATTTTATCACAAGTTTAACTAAGTCCAAAGGAAAGAGTGTCATCATGGTGGTAGTTGATAGAAATACCAAGTATGTAAACTTTTGTGCATTATCTCATCCATTTAAAGCAAGTACAGTTGCTACTATTTTTATTGGACACAATTCAAAAGCTACATGGAAACCCAAAGGTTATTATGAGCGACATAGATCCCATTTTTACTAGAAATTTTTGGATAGAGTCATTTTGTTGTTTGGGTACTTAATTAGCTCATAGCTCATCTTATCATCCTCAATTCGATGGTCAAACTGAGATAGTGAATAAATTTTTGGAAGGATATCTTCATTGTTTTGTATCTGATAAACAAACACAATGGGTCAACTGGTTACCTCTCACTAAATGGTGGTATAACACTTCCTTCCATACTGAAACAAAAATGACCCCATTTATGACACTTTATGGATATCATCCATCATCCATCACATCATCTTTAAGAGAAAATTCTAAGGTTCAAGCAGTGGAAGATAACATCGAGCATCAACAAGAATTTCTCCAACTCTTAAAGGATAACCTAAATTTGGCACAAAATCGAATGAAACAATAGGCATATCAACATCGCAACGAGAGAATTTTTGATGTAGGAGACTGGATATTTTTACAGCTACAACCATACAAACAAATGTCCCTCAAGCAAGCTAAGAAGGATAATAAATTATCACCAAAGTACTATGGTTCTTACAAGGTGTTGCAAAAGATTGGTACTATGGCATCCAAATTGGAGCTTCCTGCTTCTTCATAAGTGCATCCAGTTTTCCATGTTTCATGCTTAAAGAAGGTTATAGGTGAAAATATTCTAGTTCAAACAATATTTCCGGAAATTGATGAAGATGGAAAAATCATATTGGAGCCTGAAGCGGTCACGGAAACAAGAACTTGACATCTACGAAATTGATCAATTTCAGAGTATCTCATCAAGTAGAAGAACTTACCCATTGAAGATTCTACATGGGAGGATGATAATTTTATACAGAAGCACCCAGAGCTAGTCAAGCGTTGAGGACAACACTTTTTTGAATAAGAGGGGCATGTTAGGTCCCTATATTACTAGTTTAGTCCCTTATTGTTATTAGTGTAGCCCCCTTATTTTTATTGTTGCACCCTTGTAACCCCAATATTGTTATTATTGTGCCATTACATTGTTATTGTTAGGTCAGATAAGATTATATTGTGGGCCCATGGACTCATATATATAGAAGGATGTTTTGGTCATTTGTATCATCCAATAATTGTTCATTTATGTAATGTATTAGAGGTTTCCCCTTTGAAGTGGCTGATTTCTAAGGCATTGATATCTCTTTTCTTCTATTTTTGGAGCTGGTTTCATAACATGTGTATAGTGGTTGAGTTGGGAATTTTATTTATAATTGGGTCTTGTTTCACTACCAGTTGGGCATAGTTGGTGGCACTCATGTAAGTTCGTGAATTGGTGTTGAGAAATATTCAAGGGATGGGGAATTTCTATCTCCATTGTGGTACGACGATTGGAGGTCATGGTTTCTACCTTGGATGACATCCATGCCAATCAGTTATTGTTCCTTAGCCCCTATATCCTATGGAATTATTATAATTTAAGTGGTCTTCTCAAATAGTCCACACTATTTTTTAGTTTTAGGATTCCAATATCTTGGTCACCGATTGTGTGACAAAGAACTTGAGTTATAAGGGGGGGCACTTAGTAAAAATATTGGGCCCACCAGAGTCATACACACATGCACAATTTCATAGAGTAATTCAACTCTTGATACACGGATATCACTCCAACCCATATATAGGAATAACTCACCAAGGCGATGGGGGAAGCCTCTTCTCATAGTTCCTTCCCCTCAAGAATAGATGTTTAGATTAAATGGGTCGATTGGATCCTATAAAAAGGTCACAAAAGGGGTAAATTTAACCAATACATGCATCCAATGGATTTGTACTATAAAAATAAGTTTTTATTGGTGCAGACCTTGATGGACCAACATGAAGAACGTATGAAAATTCTTCACTTGCTAGAACACTTGCACAAGCATCTAAGGGACCTAGACTGGAGGTTGGAGAAGATATAGAAACATCTTGAAATTCCTCCAGAAATGAGGAAAATATCAAAGGATCCAAAATATCCTATCAAGATTGTAGGCTCAGATTTTAACCCCCCAATGTGATTATGATATTGATTTGTGTTCCTTTAGCTGCAAGAATTATCCAATATCTTTTACTTATGTGATGTTAATAGAATTTCATTTAAAATAGCATAAAGAACCACATGTGCATGTTTAAAGAAGAGGAAACATAATTATGATCAATAAATCAAGAACATGACATATTTGATAACAGAGATCACCCAGTGTGGGCTATGTCTCTGGGTCTGGTGTCAAGAGAGTGGAGGTTTCTTCATTAATTGCTGCAAATGGTGATGATGGACATGGCATATTATTTTTCATATTAAGGAAAAATACCCTCTACAAGAGTGGCGTGCATCTCCATGATATGTTCTCCCTACATGAACTCTCACTCAAATGGGTTTTCCTTCAACATGGCAAGCTAACACGATCTTACATAGCTGACAAGATCAAACATAATGTGGAGAAAATTATCCCTCAACATAGTGTTACATAGGGAATTCAATAATAATACGTCATCTCAACAATAACAGAAGTAAGCACAACATAATTGCATCATATAGATCCACTTTTGAAGATGCCCAAAAAATGGAGAGCCCAACTGCTAAAACTGATGTTTCCACTGAATTCCTGGCACAGAAATGTGCAAAAAATACTATCCATTCATCAAATTTTGAAAAATTCACCTTCTACACCCCAAGGAATCTTTTGATACTCCCAAGATTCCCTTGATCAAGGTTGAGGAATTTTCCTGCCTCATGGTTCTATCACTTGGCGCTCTACTGGTCCACTGCTCCCACTATACAAATGAAATGATAATGCATAAGTACTTGAATGAAAACAAACTTACCAATGTCAGCACGGTTGGTGTGTTGGTTAAGTCATGAATATTTAGGCAGGGAGGTCGGGGGTTCCAAAGTCGCCGACCTCGCACCTATGGAATATATTTTTAACCAGTTATATATATATATATATATATATATATATATATATATATATATATATATATATATATATATATATATATATATATATATATATATATAATTAGTGCGGATTTTTAACAATGGCTTGCTCAGACACATGGTTACATTGAATGTTCCATGGTTTACCCATTTAATACATTATATATACGATACCACCAGGGGTGCCCCCCTGCGCCCCAACCTTTTTTTGGTTGATTTTTAAATGTGGTATGTGGTTCCTCTAGGGTTGGGTTGGGTCTTCTGGGGGTGGCTCGCCAACCCTAACCAAATTTTGACTTAAATATAGTATGACAGTGGTGAGGGTGGCAGCCCACCTTATTATTATATATATATATTTATTTCATAAACCAATTTTTGATTTTTTATTTTGCCAATTTTAAGGGATAGTAGTCAAATTGACTATCCAACGAATTTGCCCGCTCTCGAGTGTCGGATTCCACACTGGATCTCGATCAATTTGTAGGAATATTAATTAGGGTAATTTTGAGGTCTAAAATGGGCCTCCTAAGGGAAATATAAAATAATATTGGAAATAATAAAATAAGATGAGATTACCACATCAAATTTTAGAGAGAAAAAAGAAAAAACTACATTTTCAACTCGTATTTTCAACTTATCTCCCTATAGATTTACTCAAATTTCCAGTGGCAACACTTGTTGGATGCATAATTTAATTCCTCGTCCAAGGAGTACCCATGTTGCATACTTTTTATATACCATGCTACATGAAAATGAGAAATACATTAAAAATGTGATTGTAATCATGTTATTTCATGTATTTCTCATTTTTCATGAAGCGGGGTCCATCAAAAGTATGCCACACGGATACTACTTGGATGAGTAATTAAATTTTGCATCCAACGAGTATTATTGCTCGAAATTTGAGTAAAACCTTAGGGAGATAAGTTCAAAATACAAGTTGGAAAAGTAGTTTTATTATTTTATTATTTTATAATTTTCTTACTTTTTTACCCCAAAAATCGTGAATCATCCCCCATGGTTGACATCATCATCTTGAATCCTACTGGTTCTTATAAAGTTTATTTTTGTTGTAAATTTTTCTTAGGAGGCCCATTTTAGACCTCAAAATTTCTTTAATGAATTCAGGCCCACATGCCCACTTTGACCAAAATGTTGACGAGCCATATCTCCTTCATACGAACTCAGATTGGAGTGTAGTTCACACCGTTGTAATCAGAGTGAAAAACACTTCAATCTGGTTCTAGTTCGAGAGAAATCTGAACACTTTTAATTTTGAGCTATCATAAGCCCTCTTTGACATCTGAGCATGTCTGGAGCCACCTAGATCAGATATGGTGATGCATTTTTTACCTATGCTTTGTTACTTTTGTACAAGGTTACTTAGGCTGGTGTCTTAGCTTTAGTTTGAGTCTTGTTCTTTCCTTTAGTTCTCAAATTACTCTTTCTTCATAAGGATAGCCTATTATTTGTTTTGGTTTGGTCTCCCATGTGACAGACCAAATGGAATTTTTTAATCCTGTATGTAAATTGTAGTTTTTACAGTTAGTATATTTCACCCCAAAAAAAGAATTATTATATTTTAATATGATAGAAATGAAATATTCATTAAATATTAAGTGAAATAATGATGATGATGATGATTATCATCCACTCTATCAAACCTTAAGAAGGTAAGGGAAACACTTGGAAATATTTAGAATTTTATTTCCATGCCTAGAAATCATGAATATAATCCCTCTAAGATCACCATAATTTTGTGGGCTGAAAAGGTTATGATAGTTGGGAATATGACCAATCATATCATAGTAAAATCTAATTTGGGTATTTTTTAGACATTCTAAAAGAAACTATCTTTCATCTTCAACCCTCTTAGTATCACAAAGATGATAGAATATTTCATCCCATAAAATTTTGGGAAATGTCAAATGCCCCATTTCATTGTGGAGCTCTTTTAATTTTTTTATTGTTTGAACTATCTATATTTTATTTTTTATGCTATCCAAAACATAGAGATACTTTTGATATTCTAGATTAGGGTTGATCATCTCCTTATAATATCTTAATTTTCTTACCCTATAATTATTTATTACACCACAAATTATCCTTAATTTTGTTGTAATAATAATTTTAATATTATCCTTATTATATGAAATAATATCTCCCTTTATTTACCAAATGTTTAACTAGGAATCGACATCCTTATCCCATCCCTACCTTAGTTCATGGTGTTTTTGGTTGGAGTTTGAAGAAATTTTAAAAATCTTGTTTTCTTGCATGTTGTTTAACTTCCTCTTACACATTAGGTACATAGTCATAGTCATACTCAAAATGAGGGAGTGTGTAATGCATCCTCCCATATCTACCCACTTTAACAAGCCTGCGTGGGGTAAACATGAGATGAGGGTAACTATGATAAGACTCAACCTCCTAGGTGAACTTAAGGAAATGGAGTCGACAACTTAAGACTTTACTAAGTTCCCTCAAGTGCCACGGGACCTCTAGGATAAACCAAACTCCTTCAAGTGTACAACCCATGAGAAAACTCACTTTTTCCCTTAGATAAAGCCCTGGTGAGTTCCTTTCCAAGACCTCCATGCGACTATGGGTTCCTAGTCACATTCATAATCCTGCCTCCATGTAACTATGGACATTTCCACTTAGATCTATCTCAACAACTACGAATTTTGTGCCACTTTTTTAGGGCCAAGAATCAGGCCTCTTCATAGAACTTAGTGAAACTTCCAGATAAGGTAAATAACATAGAAACAATGCTTGTAAACCAAAAAACCAAAACTAGGACTTGACCTGACTATCCCCTATAAATATTGGAATTTTGTCGAACAGTTGGTGGATATGCAACCTATAGGTCATGAATGTAAGTTTGAACATAAGGGACTGAAAAATTATCTGAGGTTTAACAAGAAGGGTCACAACCTTCTCACATTAGTTTTCATAACACTAATTGGGTCTTGCATTCATTATTTATTTAGTTATGAGTGAAAACATGAAAAGAGCCATGACTAAGATCTATCATAAAATCATGATTATAACCAACATATAACCAAATAAATAAAAATAAGAGAACAAACATTAAATACACATAATAACAATTATATTTCCTTATCTAAATCAAGAGAAACTTAACTTTTAGTAAACATAGAAAAATACCGACTGGGTTCAAGACTTCCACGTTCCACTCGATCGTAGAATGGCTGCGCCAAATATCTCTTTAGCCAATCACACCTGTGCCATATTCCAAGCATGAATGTGGGATCTCATGGGATAAACAAATCCAAAAAAAAAAAGGTAATCCAAAGGTTAAATAACCTCCACCCTCTGCATAATGCGATCACACCTAAACCGGTGTCAAGATCACAAAACCAAACAAATCTTGGATGTCATGATAATTCTGTCAACATCCTTGAGGAATTTTTCCTGTCTCCACCCTTAGGCTTTACCATGTATCCCTTCATTACTGGTAAATGGATTCCTAGGCATTTGGGAATTTTCCTGAGACCACCTCACCCCAGATTCTAAAACCATTAGACAATCTAAAGCTCAAAACCAAGAAAAATACCATCACACCATGGCTATGTGTAAATGTCAAGGCTAGGCTAAAATCCATTGTCGAAACCCGAAAAAATCCATGGAAATGATAACAAAAGAACCATATACCAGGATGTACATACCATGCATGTAAAAACAGGCTAGGAAATCACACATGCATTCTATTACCTACAAGTATTCCTACTGAAGCTACTTGATCCTTGTCTTCTTTTCTTTCCTTGTGCTTATTTGGTTTTCCTTTCCTTTCCTTTCTTTCTTTCTTTCTCCTCTTGGTACTTTCTCTTCTTTGATTCTAATTCTAAGACTAAACTGAAAAAAGGCTACCAACTGCTCAGTCTGAGGTCCTTTTATTAAATATTCCTATAAATACTTCAAATTTCCATTATTTTCCTTCATTTTCCTCCTCACACGCAACCTGTGACCTTTCACCTTCCTTTTTCTCCTAATTTCCATTATTTTCATAAATAAATGCCAAAAATATTCTTTTGCCTTACCTATTTCCTTTTCCAATTTCCCTTTAGGCACAAAACACAACAAGTGATGCCCACTAGGGTATTTTCCCAACATTCAACTTGGAATAAGTGTCCCTTTCCTGTGGCCTCATTTTATCTTTATTAACTTTATTACATGAAATTTTAATCCGGGGATGTTACATACCCCTCCCCCTTAGGGAAACATTGTCCTCGGTGTTAAACCATACATATACCCAGCAAAATCGCTGAAAATAAAAAACATACTACCTATGGAGCTTTATAACCTAGTTCATTACAATATTTATATTAAAATCCCTCTCAAAAGAAAAACCATCATGACCAACATGACAATCATACTGCTTACTAGAGCTTTATAAATTAGCTCATTGTGGTATTTATAATAACAACCATACATAAATATGTACAAATACCAAAACCTATTTTCATTCACTAAAAAATAATGAAGGATACATAGCCCACATCTGACCAACCATCTCCCTTATATCTTCATTGGGCCCAAAGTGCTACCACTTCACTTTAACGTGCTCGAGTGATCTATTATAGAGCACAAGATGTTTCCACTGCGATATGCATTGGGGTTCATGCTGGAATTATCCTTCTTGCTCCACCTAACATACATACTAATCAATAACATTATCAAAATCATTTGAATATATTTTAAGTAATGAAATATTAAAAAAATCATGGACATTCACTGTCGAAGGTAGTGAAAGTTTGTAGGCTACTGGTCCAATCCTCTCAAGGATCTCAAAAGGCATGAAATATTATGGTTCCAACTTGGCACATGCATCAATCCTTAAGGATATATTCTTGGGACTGATGTGTAAATACACATGATCCCCAACCTAAAACTCCTTAAATTCCCTGTGCTAGTCTGCATCACCTTTTTCAATGTCGTGTGTTGGCTTTATATTCTTCTTTTAACCTGCATTTCCTATTCCATGTCTAGAAACATGTCTAGTCCAATAAGTAACCTATTCAATAGATCACTCCATCTGATGGGAGTGTTACAACTCCTCCCATACAATGCCTCAAATATGATCATCCTTAGTGATTCCTGATAATTTTTGTTGTATGAAAACTCAACCAATGGAAGGTATTCCTCACATCTCCTCTGATGATGCATGACATACATACTCATCATATCCTCTAGTATCTTGTTGAACCTTTTTGCTTTTCCATCTATCTATGGATTATAAGATGTGTTGAAGGCCAAATCTATCCCCAATCCTGCAAACATCTCCTTCCAAAATGTGGAAGTGAACATGGCATCCCTGTCTGACACAATCTTCTTCGGAACACCATGCAATTCCATGATCTCCTTGATGAAGATATTTCCTACCTCACTAATTGAATACGTAGTCTTCACTTGAATGAAGTGAGCTACCTTTCTCAACATGTCTAACACAACCTTGATAGAATCATGCTGCCTCGATTTAATCGAAAGAACTATAATGAAATCCATGGAAATGACCTACCATTTCCACTCTGGAATTAGAGTAGTCTAAAGAAACCCACCTGGATGATTACACTCTGCTTTGACCTGCTAACATTCCAAATATCTCGTCAAAAAATTTGCAAATTTTTTCTTCAAGTTCAACCAATAGTAGAACTTCTTTACTACTGTCAACAACTTCTAATATGCTAGGTGACCTGAGTATGGTTTTACATGAAAATCTCTTGAGATAAGCTTCTTGATTTCACTGTCATCGGGTATATAGATCCTATCCCTAAATATCACCAAGACATCTATTGTAATATGATAATCCAAATATTCATCGCTAGTACCCTATTGTAACATGTGCATAAGATCCCTGTGCTTGTCATCCTATTTTCCTACCTATGAGATCTAATTGTGTAAATATGTCACATATTAGCTTACCATTGCAACATGGTTCAACTGTACTTTCTTGCTAAGAGCATCTGAAACCCTGTTCTCCTTTCCCTTAATGTACTTGATCTCAAAATCAAACTCACTAAGGGTAGCCAACGATCTAGTTTTCCTGTCATTTTAATTCATCTGGTCAAACAAATATCTTAATCCACTATGATTGCTCATCAACACAAACCTCCTTCCAAGAATATAATTTCTCCACAACTTCAATGCATGAATAATAGTTGCCAGCCATTAGTGGAATTTTGAGGTCTAAAATGGGTCTCCTAAGAAAAATGTACTACAAAAAGAAAACTTATAAGAACCAATAGGATTCAATATGATGATGTCAACCATGGGGCATGATTCACCATTTTTGGAGTAAAAAAGTGAAAATATTACAAAAATAATAAAATAATAATACAACTTTTTCAACTTGTATTTTCAGCTTATCTCCCTAAGGGTTTATTCAAATTTTGGTTAGGATTACTTGTTGGATCCAAAATTTAATTCCTCATCCAAGGGGTACCCATGTTAGATACTTTTGATGAACCCTACTACATGAAAAATGAGGAATACATGAAAAAATGTGATTGGACATAATCACGTTTTTCATGTATTTCTCATTTTTCGTGTAGCAGGTTCCATCAAAAGTATGCAACATGGGTACTCCTTGGATAAGGAATAAAATTATGCATCCAAAAATTGTTGCCACTCGAAATTTGAGTAAACCCATAGGGAGATAAGTTGAAAAAATAGCTTTTTCTTTTTTCCCTCTAAAATTTGATGATGTAATCTAAAATTTTATTATTATTTACACTACTATTTTATAATTTCCTTAGGAGGGCCATTTTATACGTCAAAATTCCCCTAATGTCAAGATCATGAGTCATATAGTTCTGCTCATTTTCATTCAATTTTCTAGACTCATAGCATATCACCTATCCCCTCTGCATAAGGACTCCACCAAACCCTCTCTTGCAAGCAATTGTACATAATACAAATTATTTATCTGGATTTGCAACCTTTAACATTGGAGCTTTAGTCAAAAATTATTTCAAATGCTCAAAAATTGCTCCAGACTCCTCTGTCCATTCAAACTTCTTACCTTTCCTCTGCAATGACGAAATAAGATATGCAATGCATGAGAAGTTCCTGATGAACATCCTTTAGTAAACTGCCTACCCTATGAATGATCTGACTTCCTCCACATTTCAAGGAGATACCCACTCCATGATAGCCTTTATCTTTTTTGGATTTATTGTTATGCCATTTTTTGAATCAAAATGTCCCAAATAGTGTACTTATGTCTGAAATAAAATACACTTTCTAAGCTTAGCATACAACTGATGCTATGTTAGAAATCTCAACACTGATACTAAATGTTTGACATGCTCTTCCTCATTCTTATAATATACCAAGATGTCGTCAATGAATGCAATAACAAACTTGTCCAAATAAGGATGCAAAAAATTATTCATCAGACACATAAAAGTATCTAGAGCATTAGTCAAAATGAATGGAACCAAAGCACACTCATAATGGCCATACCTAGTCCTGAAGGAAGTCTTGTAGATGTCCTCTTCTTGATGCGTACTTGATGGTATCATGATCACATATCTATCCTTGAAAACATTTATGATACCTTCAGCTAATCAAGCAAGTCATTGATCCTCGGAAATGGGTACCCATTCTTGATCTTCACCTTATTAAATTACTTGTAATCAATGCATAATCTAAGATTACCATCCTCCTTCTTCACGATAAACATTGGTGCACCCCAAGGAAATACACTTAGCCTAATTTATGTCTTATTATTCATTTCCTTCAACTATAATTTCATATCTAAGAACTCTAAGGGCTCATCCTGTAAGGTGCCTTTGATGCTGGTGTTGCCCTTGGTACCAACTCAATAGAAAAGTCTACTTCCTTATGTGGAGGAAACTCTAGAATCTTTGTTGTAAACACATCCTGAAACTACTACAATACGAGTTACCTCTTGAATATTTTTGCATCCTCAACATCCTTACCCTTGTTACTGGAAATATGAACATCAAACATCACAACTCCTTTTCTGTAACTACGCTTAGTCTGCATATTTGTGACCATCCTCACTAATGTAGGCTTCTTATTTCCTCGAAATTTTTTCTTTTCTCCATTATCATACATGCACACATTAGCCTTGTCATATCAATATAATTTGGTCCTGTGAAGATAAAACCAGTCAATACCCAATGGAAGTACATTCAAACGTGTTTTTTTAGGCATACCATTCAACTCAAATGAAAAATCCCTTACCCAATGATGAACTCTCTTCTTCGTACTCGTAGCCAACTACACCAAATAGGATTGTACATGCACTTATTTTCTCAAGCTACACTTATCCACCAGGTCAGGATTAACATAACTATAGTTAGATCCAGGATCAATCAATATAGAAATAAGTTTATCAAAGAGGTTACTTTCCATCTCAATTATATATTTTTGGTGATTCCCATGCTTGTTGTCCACAACTGCATAATCCTAGGAATACTATGTTGAACATCCCCAACTGTTTTTTCCTCTTGAACACTATAGATATGAGGCCTACCTCCATGTTTCAATGGACAATACTTCTTACGATGATCTTTGTCACATATCCAACACTGCAACAGTTCTCTATTGCCACCTCTAGTCTGTTGCTATCAAGGTTGTGGCACATGTCCCTTCTCAAGTGCATTGAAATTCTTGTAAGTAGAAACATTCTCTTTCACAATTGCATCTTGAGGTATTCCATGCTTTGGTGGGAAATTCCATTTTAATTTCTCTTTTCCATTCAAGTCACATTTAGGCTCATTTCTTTTCCTTTATCTACTCATAGAAATGTTGTAATTTCTGAATGGCTTCCTCTAATGATTTAGGCTCATCAAACTCAATCCAATATATATATGCTTCTTGAAATCCACTGTTGAACCTCTAAATATTATAGTTTTCCTCCTTGAGATACGGGATATAACTCAACAACACCAAGAATCTGCTAGTATACTCATCATCTATCATAGAACCCATTTGTAGCTCATAAAACTCTTTAGCTCTATCATCGTAGCACCTCTATGATAAGTAATTCTTCTTGAAGGCCCTCTCAAAATCATCAAAAATCAAGTATTCCTCCTAAATGTCCTTGAAATTCTTCACATACTCCCACCAGATATCTGCTTTCCCTTTAATACTGATGGTGGCTATCTTGGATTTTATGTTTTCTTAATAGATGTGCAATCTGAATAATTTCTTCATTCCAAGTTACCATGCCTCTACATCTTCTTGATTTTTCATCTCTCCATCAAATGTATGGGGCTTCACTTTCTTGAATACCTCAAGTAAGTACTCCCTTCTCCTATAAGGATGATGAATATGATGATTGTGATGATGTCTTCTGGATGAGGAACTAGAATGATGCCTACACATATCGTTCCTACCGTTAAGGGTATGTAATGATCTACCACCTCTATCTGTGTCCCCTCTATCCAACCTATATATAGATAGATATATGCTACCATAGGCTCTATTTTTTTCTCTTCCTTCTCTTGATTGATTCTCAACTGTTCATGTTTCTGCAACTATGAAAATATCTGAAGGATATTTGCATTAAATTCTACCTACTTCTCTTGATCCCTTGCGAGTATTTCCTAAGCCTCAAACAGCCTATCATTTTCTTCTTTGTAACTTATGATATTTTCCCTCAAGCTTCTCAATGTATTTTCTATAACATGAGCTTACTATTCTCCTTATTTCGCAACTGATCTATAGGAAGTGTCACGGGAATTGTGGTCTACCATTTTTCTTGTCATCTTGAATTCTCTTCTTCCTACAAGTATGTCATGTCATATAAACCAAATAGATACCAAAATAAAATCCATACCTCAGTGATGTTTAGGGGAGTCTTATCTCATATACAATATCAGTCCACATTAGCATGTACATGTATAATCATAACCACATCCATGTATTAACCTAACATCACAACAAAATCATGCAATATGACCATACCAATTAGATACCATGATCCCATGCATGACAAGCATAACTTTGACAACATCAAAATTTACCTAAGGAGAGTGAGACCATGCTCTGACACCACCCTGTAATGCCTCCTCCCATATCTACCCACTTTAACTGGTATGCTCGGGGTAAACATGAGTTGAGGGTCATTATGATAAGACTCAAAGTACTAGCTCACCTTAAGGAAGTGGAGTCGACAACTTAAGATTTTAATGACTTCCCTCAGGTGTGACAAGACCTCCAGGAGTAATTCAACCCCTTCAAGTGTCCAACCCCTGAGACAACTCACCTTTTCTATGAGCTAAAGCCCCAGATTCTCTCTTTCCAAGGCCTGCATGCGAGTATGGGTTCCTAATTACACGCATAAGCTTGACCCATGAAAATATAGACTTTTTCTTAGTTATATGACAATGAGTCTAAATTTTATGCCAATTTTTTAGGTATAGGACTCAGGTCTCTGCCCATAACTTAGCGAAACTTCTAGAGAAAGTAAATAACATAGAAACAATGCTTTTAAACCAAAAACGAAAATAAGGACTTGATCTGATCATCCTCAATCAGGACTGAAATTTTGTTAAACACTTGGTGGATATGAAAACTACAGGTCATGAATGCAAGTATGAAAATGGGGGACTCAAAAATTATTTGATGTTTAACAAGAAGGGTTACTTCCTTCTCACATTAGCTATGATAACACCAATTAGATATTTCATTCATTATTTATTTAGTTATGAGAGAAAATATGAAAAGAGCCACGACTAAGATCTGTCATAAAACCATGCTTATAACTAGTATATAACTAGATAAGTAAAAATAAGAGAATAACCATTAAAGAAACATAACAACCAATATATTTCCTTATCCAAATCAATAGAAACTTAGCTTTTATTAAACATAGGAAAATATTGACCAGGTTCAGGACTTCCACATTCCACCCGACTATATATTGGCTGAGCCAAATATCTCTTCAACCAATCACCCCTATGCCATATTCCAAGCATGAATGTGGGATCTCATAGCATAAACCGATCTAAGAACAACTAAGGGGATTGAAAGGTTAAACCACCTCCACCCTCTCCATATTGTGACCCCACCTAAAGTGGTGTCAAGATCACAAAACCAAACCAATATTGGATGCCTCTAAATTCTTTCACCATCCTTGAGGAATTTTTACTGTCTACACCATCAAGCTCTACTGTGTATCCTGCCATTACCTGTCAAGGGTTCCTAGGCCTTTGGGAATTTTCCTAAGACCACCTCACCCTGAATTATGAAACCATCCAGCAATCCAAATATAAAAATCGAGAACAATCCCATCACACCATGGCTATTAGGAAATGGCAAGCATAGGCTAAAATCCAATGTCGAAACCTAACAAAATCCATGAAAATGAGAACAAAAGAACCATATATCAACATGCACATAACATGCAAGAAAAAACCACCTAGGAAAGCACATGTGCAATCTGTTACCTGCAAGTATTCCTGCTGAAGCTGCTTGATCCTTATATTCCTTTGCTTTCCTTGTCCTTCTTTTTTTCTCCTTGGCTTTCCTTTCTTTTCTTTTCCTTGCTTGCTTTCTTTATCCTCTTGGTACTTTCTCCACTCTGAGACTAATTCTAACACTAAATTAAAAAAAGGATACCAATTGATGCTCTGAGGTATTTTTATTTAATAGGCCTCTAATTTATTCAATTTTCCATTATTTTCCTTCATTTTCCTCTTCACATGTAACTTGTGACCTTTCGCCTTCCTTTTCTCCCAATTTCCATTAGTTTCATAAAAAATGCCAAAAATACTCTTTTGCTTTTCCAAAGCCTTAGCCATTTCATTTTCCAATTTCCCTTTAGTCATAAAACACAACAAGTGATTCCCACTAGGATATTTTCCCAACATTCAGCTCAAAATAAGTGTCCCTTGCTCGTGGTCTTATTTTACCTTTAATAACTTTTATTACATGAAATTTTGACTTAGGATTGTTACAAAGTGGCTCTCTTTTGTGAGGAGGATATGAAAGGGTGTACTTCCTTTAATATTGATATTATATTTTGTAATTTTCTTTTGGATATACACTATTTTTCTCCATGGACTGTTATTCTCTAAAGATATTGCATCCCCAAACTTCATATCCATATAAAATAATATTAGTAGCAAGAGTCTCAAAGAGGAGTTTTCTTCTTATCCCATATCTAAAGATTAGTTTATTTGCAAATCTTTTCAATCCCATAATAATATTTCTACCCCCAATTTATCATTTTATCAATGCTATAATTGTAGTTGATCTTGTGATAAATATCAATTCCCAAATATTTGTATAAATGGACTTAAACCAAGTTATTTTTATAATATATGAAAGTATTGCAGGTTCTTTTTTTATTTAATTAAAAATATAACTTTAGTTTTGTCAATATTAATAGTCATATCCATGTTGGAGTAAAAATCATTGAGGATTCTTAGTTTCTTTCCAATACTAAGAGACTCCTAATCATAAGAAAAATATCATCAACTCAAAGAATAAGAAAGATGACTATACTAGCTCGAGTTGGGTCAACACAATCTTCTTCAAAATATTCTTCTCACTTGTTAATGTATATGCGAAAAAGGGTAATATACAAGGATTGGCCTTGCTTGACTTTGATATTTCATTTAATTTCTTCCTACTAGCTTAAATGTTCCTAAAATTAGCATTAACATTTTCATAAAATATGACTACAATATCTATCAACACAAAAGGAGATTTCATGTTTTCTAGCCTATTCTAAAGGTTTGTCCTAAGAATTTTTGTGAAGCCGTTTCTAAAGTTATTGAAACAACATATTAGATTAATTTTTTTGTTGTGAAAATTATCTACAAAATTTCTAAATCTAACAAGGTGGTCCATGATTGAATGATAAATCCTCAATTTGGCCTAGCCTTTAGCTCTTTTTCCATGACTTTCTAGTCATCGACTATTCAAAATATTTCCATAAATATTAGCTAAAGTTTGGCTAATCATAATGGTCATATAATTAGTTGGATTTTTTTTATCCCCACTCTTCAATATAGTTACAATGAGGCTTTCATTCAAGGGATTAGGGAAGACCTACTTTATTTCTAACTTGAAGAGATTGTGAAAGTGAGGGATAAGGATACACCCTCCAATTTTTAATATTTTAGCATAGTAGCCTATGATATCCTTTACTTTTCCATTTACAATATTCTTAACTCCTAAATCTATGTCTTCCGTATAAAATAAATTTATACTCTGTAGGAATGTTTATAATGGTGTCCATGACACTAGGGGTTTCATAATTATTTTTAAGGTAGGAATTATAGTCCTTTAAGGGAATCATGTTACTTTCTTTAATATTACAATTTAGCATTTGTATCCACAACTTCCTAGAGTCAAGTTTAGATAGATGTAAAATCTTCTCCCACTTTAAATTTATACAATGCCTTTATTCCCTTTAATTAGGGTTCTGTATGCATTTATATTATGAATTTTTAAGGACTCATTAGAATCATCCTTATGGATTTTATTGCAATTTTACATGCATTGTCATACCAAGGGCCCATTATTCTATTATTATTTTTATATGCCACCTTGATAAAGAACTTGCTAATGGAAATATAAAGGGTTTTCATAAAATAATAATAGATGTTTTTGATGTCATATTTATAAATTAGGATGTTTAACTCATTATCTAAATATTTTAAGAAAATATTAATGGTACTTCTATAAGAAAGTAGGCTCCTGATTAATGTTATTTTATTCAATGAGGTTTTTGTGCATAATAAAATCTAGAATTAGGGTTAAAGGTCTATGATCAAAGTTAGGTTCATGGTCATTTAAAAAGTCAAAAATTATTATTTGATTGTATACAAGGATATTATATATTACATAATCCACAAAACTACTACATATCCCATGAATATAAGTCATCTGGTTGGAGTTCAACCACTTCATTCCAAAATTACAAATTATGCCTTGAGAATTACATAGGTTGACTAGCTTGCTCACTATCAATACAATTATTGGTGTGTTAGATTTTCCCTTCTATTTATTATTTAAATCAATTTCCTCATCAAGCCATAAAAGATTAGGTTGGAATCATTTCTTAAAGTAAAATTTTTAGCATTGAAATCTATTAGGAAAAGTATTTAGCTTCATTTCTCACCTCACAAATATCTTGATTGTTTTTCTTATAAAAATGTATAATTAATTGGTGAAAAATAATGAATTCCTATATAAATATTCTTGACATTTTGATCTAAATGTATTGATTGAGTTGGTCTATCTTATAGTACTAAACATGAGGAGAATTTTTTTTTTATGTAACAAACTATGTCTCATGTGCCTTAGTAATATGATTTATTATTCCATGCTAACCACTAGACAAATTATTTTATGTTATAGACCTTACACTCTTTGTGCTACCATGTTTCAACAAATAGATTTTCAATTTCTAACCATTGTCCATTTTCCTTTGTCTCTAACTTATTTTTCCTTGATTAATTTTTAAATATTCTTAACTCTTTTAAGCGTAGATATTCACTGACTATGCCATATTAGTTATGTGATATAGATAGATATGTTTTTTCTTTTATGAAATAATTTGTTTCAATTTATGATTTGTTTTTTAGTTAGTATTTTAATTAAGGTTGTTTTATTATGCTCATAATCCAATTCCATTAACTTAATAAAAATAAAAGGTATTATATATATATATATATATATATATATAATTTAGTAAAATAAATAAATATTTAAATTATTAAATTTCAAAGTATATAGATAATTCAAAAAAACATAAATTAAAATTCCATAAAAACTGTAATTAGAAAATATACATTTTATCTTAAAAAATAAATTGAGTTAACATAATTAATTTACTATTGTGGTTCCAATGGTATTCTTATGTAATTATATGTGTGTGTTTATTTATATTTTATACTAGCCTAGATCCATCTTAACTCTGGAAATATTAAGGGTGAGAATGATGAAATATCTTGAGGCACAAACTTCTTATAGAGTGAAAAGATATTTTATCCTCTTACTCAGAATTGTATTACTAAAAAATACCATATTTTATTATAAATTTGGTGAAAACTGTATAATACAATGTCAGCTAGGCTACATTTAAAAAAAGTGTACATATAATTTTTAGGTGGTTTAAACATTAAGAGAGATAATCAAGTACATTATTATCAATTTAATGTTTTGTATTATTTATTTTTTACTTTGGCCACTTTAATTACATTGAATTTATTAGATTTAGATATAATTTATTATATTTTAATGTTAATGCTATTAAATATTGACATAGTCTAACTTATAGATGAAATAAACTTTTTCCCCGGAATCCGGCAAAACAAATTCAAGAAAGAATGTGATTTTTTGTTGTTTAGAATGAAATTTTGAATGCATAATGGATTCATAACCCTCAAAAACCACTTGGGGCACACAAATTCTATAGATTATGTTGGAATAAGGAATCACTGAGGGGGGGGGGAGTGAATCAGTGATAGTGAGATTCTTAAATTTTTTATGAATAATTCTTTAGTTATTTCCTCTACTGTCAGTTGCTTTTGAGAGAATTCTTACAAAATACATATGAAAAATAGGATAACACATTCACATGTATCTAAAATCCATCACATGAGCATCATACACACATTGACACAAGTATTTTTACATGGAAACCCAATTACGATGTACATTAAGCTACTTAATTACATCAATTTGTTTGTGAGAACCCAATCGTAGGAGGTACAAACACTCTTAATATAGAAATAATATACTTTCCAAGAGGCAGCAACATCTTATGAATGCAGGACACCACCTGATATAGCTACTTTTATACCTTTCATATAATTTTCAAACTGAAAATAAGGGAAAATACAAAAACAGAGAAATAAAAATCTGATCCATTGCAGTTATCCTATGAACTGTGCTCCTTGATGCTCCTTCATCTATTAATCATAACTCTCTCCAACACTTTGCCTCAGTTCAACACTTGGGCTATTTTCTAAACTTTCACATACTTCGCTCCAATCTCTTCAGCACACACAACAATACTATATTCCCTACTTTTCTCAACTGTACTCATTTATTTTGTTCCTCTACTACGCTAGGAACGATGCTCTCTATGTTTTCCATTATCCTTCCATTTAAGTTGCCTAAAAGTACTACTGCATGGATATACATGTTGTTTCTGTATCAAACTGTCTAATCTCTTCAGCCACATTATACATTGGTACTAGGCTCCTGAGATTTTCCATGCTAAGAAATAAATACTCTATCAACCTGCACACTCCAACTAGGCTCTCCATGACATTCATTTGATCACAATTCTTAGAATGTAATCCAACATGGCCCTCTTCTTTCTGTAATCAATCTCTTGTCCATAATGGATTGATATTCATTCAATTCAATGAGGCATGAATAGGGAGATCATAGGTTTCTTACTTCTTAGCTCATGACAGGCTCCATTTCAATCATCCCATGCAATTGTGATCCTTGTTTCCTTGACCCCATGATCTGTGTCTCTATCTCCATTACTCTAACTACCAACTCTTCTGTGCGCAACTACTTCTTAGCTGACAACTCATACATCTTTCATACTCCTTTGTACTGTAATATCATAGTCCAAATATTTTGTAACTTTATTAAGAAGATATTACAATATTACAAGGTATCGATCCTTGTCTTAATCCCCTTTTTCTTCGACGCTTATTGTTTTTCTACCATGGGACTGGGTGTTGCGACCAACAACATAAAAATTAGGTGCTAAGGCCTTTAGGATATCGTAGGGGGCCTATCTCCTTGTGTATTTTATCTACTCCCTTGGTTGTCTTAGCTTCCACGACCAAACACAAACACATCAGAGTGCCATGGTATTGAGACTTTCTCACAATTTCAATTAGAACGGAGTTACGAAATATCAGCCTCTGAAATACCTTTGTGGCTTCTCCATATAAATTAGGTGCTAAGTCCTTCACTATGCCATTGGTTCTTTGGGCTTCCATGACCAAGTTCCAATCAACATCAGAAGCACCTAGCATTG
Organism: Pinus albicaulis; assembly: GCA_034641835.2. Lineage (NCBI taxonomy): Eukaryota > Viridiplantae > Streptophyta > Pinopsida > Pinales > Pinaceae > Pinus > Pinus albicaulis. The sequence continues at coordinate 102,976,970 of CM076572.1, forward strand.
GAAATTTTTCAAATTTTAGTTAGAAAGGAGTTACGAAATCCTGGCCTCCGATATGTACTTCCTGAATGACATCATGCTCTTTTTAGCATCTCCATGTGGCATCTCCTTAGTGGTGACATGTGTCACGAGGATTTTCCCCATTAGGCCACCCAATAGTGTTGATTCTAATTTCCACATTTCATCCATGCTGCCACGCCTTGCTAACATCATCTGCCCCAGTAAGCTCCTTAGGACTAATCAATGGCTGCCATGTGTCTTGTACGAGGAGAGAGAAAGGGTCCCTCGGTCAATTCATTTTGCAACAAATTCCTTTGTAAATCCCGCTCCATACAACCCTCGATGATTTTAAAAGAATAAATTATTAAGAAGTTATGAGGTCCCGAAATTCGATACACCCACCTTCCAATTGAATGAGACTCCAACCTTTGATATTGTGACATGATTCGATATTCAACCTACTCTGATATTCGACCTGCTCCAATATTTTCTAGCTCTGATATTTGTCCTACTCTGATATTCTTCTGTTCTAATCTTCGCACTAGTTCTGAGGTCTCGAAATTCGACCTCCTCCTAAGGACTTCAAGGTCCTTACTTCGACTATTAGTAACTTTTGATCATGAGATCCATTTATGGACTCACACATACTATTGGAAAGATTTTTCAAAGCACTTTCTAGTGGAGGAGGTCTAATGTAGTCCCTAAGAACATTTGCTACCTGAAACATGGATTCAAACTCTCTGCATAGAATATACCTCAGTGCTAGTCTAGTTGACATAAATGCCAACATACCAAATGCCACCAATCAATGAGACAATTTCAATTTCCCAACAAATTAAATAGCTGAAACTCAATTTTTAAAAAATATCTCACTAGATTTTGGTTAAAACTAACTAGAAAAAATGTTGTGAAAAAGGCCATTTCGTAAGTTAAATTATGCCTTAAATATTTAATAAGAGGTAAGATATTTTTATTTAAAATAATAAAAAAACTAATAAATAATATTATTATTTAATTTTATAATTTTATATTTTTAATATTAATATAAATTATAAAATAGGATATATAATTATTATTTTATATATATTTTTATAATATCAGCATAGATTCATTTTAACTTCGGAACTACCAAGCCCAAAGAGTGATTAAATCTCTTTTCACTCTAAAAGAGATTTGCATATCAAGCTATTTGATCCCTCTTGACGCTTGGTAGATCCTAAGTTAAAATTGATATAGGTTGTTTTAATTATTACTTATAATTAATTAGAATTAGAATTATTAATTTTATTTTATTATTACTATTATTATTATTTTATTGAATCAAAATGCTAAGCAAGACATTACAACATATCTACCATACTCAGCTAGAGAGCCCAACAATACTAGGGGTATTTCAAATTTCAAGGTGTGAATATACTATGATAAGTGATTACTACATTATAATATAATTATTACAAGTTGTATTATTTGATATGTTTTAAGTTATCATTCGATTCATAAAATTTTGGGGGAAAGAAAGAAATATTTTGTTAAAAAAACTTTGATTTATAAGATAGAATTGTACAAAATTAATACATAATTTTTTATTTTAATTTATTGAAATGGTGATGGTTTTTTAAATATTTAAGTAACTAAATTAAAAAAAATAAATTATTATAATTTTTTATTAATAATTAAATTCTTCTCTTTAGATTAAATTATGTCTTTTGGCTCAATTTTGTTTAGTTTCCCTCTCTAGACATTGAAAGTTCTATAATTGTGTGTTTGTGTTGTGGGGGGCTAAAATTTCTCTATGGGGGCGTTGGAGTTTTGGAGGCCATCAACTTGTCAAGATCCCCTCACTGATTTTTTGTATACCTTTTGGAGGACATTGGGGTATGTGATATGTTACCTACAAAATTGTTTCCCACTAAAAAAAATACTTGTTTTAGTTATGCTCAGATTACACAGTTCCTTGATAGGTTTCTCATATTTAAAGGTATTGTGGAAAAACCCTCTCTTTACATCAATTGATAGTTGTTGGAGGGGACTGTGACCATCTCCCCATGCTATTGGAATTGGTTCCCTTCCCGTCAAAGTCCCCCTTCCCTTCTAAGCTAAAACCTTCTTGGTTTGAATATTCTTCCCATCATGACTTACTAAAGAAACAATGGTCCCTCTTCATTCCCCATCTCCCTAAATCCCCTCCCCTAAATTCTACAAAAAAACTATAATTCTCAAAATTTATTCTCTTATTCGTTAGTAGTAAAAGGGAGGTTGATTTGAGATTGCTCATGGACATTGAAGCCAAATTATCTGAATCATATGTTTAAAGTTTCTCTAGATAAGGGTGTATCTATCTCAAGGAGACTATAAAGAGTTCGAGGGAAAAAGGATGAAACTCCCCCTTGATCAAGAAAATGAGTGAAGGATCAAAACTAGATCCCTATGGCTTCAACTTGGTGATAGAAACACACATTTTTTCCACTAGTAGAAAACCAAAGGAAATATATTAACACAATCTAGGAGATAAAAACGACTAGTGGATCTTCAACCACTAGTTTCAATGATATTTCTTCTAAGGGGTATTCCTATAAATAAATATTTTGGCTTTGCAGCCAAAACTCCATTGTGTCGATTTGGTATATTGTAAACATTTTCCCCAACTTCATAGTGAAGAAGGAAATGTTTTTCTTAAGGTAAAAGTCTCCAAGCTTGATCTAGAAAAGGTTCTAGATAGTTTCCAAAAAGGGAAAAGTACGTGGTCAAAGGATTTGACCATATAGTTCTTTGATTTCCTAGGAGAGGATCTCCTATCATTGGTGGAGTACCCTATAACTACTAGTAAAATCCTTGACATTTTTAACTTCACATTCATTAGTCTAATTCCCAAATTTGATAATATTGATTCCTTTGATATTTTCTTCCCCATATCCCTTTGCAATTCCATATACAATATTATTTCAAAAATTATTGCGATGAGACTAAAGGACATCCTTTGATATAATATCTCTCTTGAACAACTCAATTTTCTAAAAGGTAGATAAATTCATGAATTTTTCGACCTCGCTCAGGAGGGCCTCCATTCCATTCATTCAAAGAGAAAAAAAAAACATCTTGTATAAGGTGGCCCTTTCAAAATCTTTTGACAAGGTTAATGAGTTGTATCTCAGGTTGCTTCTTTTACATCTAGGCTTCTATCAAGAATTTATTTCTTGGATTATGAGTTACATATATACAACTTTCTTTCACATTTTGATAAATGGGGAAGTCTCTCCTTCATTTAATCACTAAAGAGTACTGAGACAAGGATATCCTCTATCCCTTTTTCTCTTCCTCTTTATAGTGGAATTCCTTAGTCATCTCATCTCAAATGTTAGATGTAAAGGGAATCTCAAAGACATCTCTATCACACGCACTTGATCCTTATCACACCTCCTTTTTGTTAATGATATCTTGATCTTTTAGGGTGTATCTCTAAGACATTTTCAAGATTTAAAGTCCTTGAATATTTTTTAGCAAGCAACAGTTATGGTCATAAACCATCAAAAATCCCAATTATTTATGGGAGGCTCAAAAGATCCACAAAACCCAGGATTGAAGCTCTCTTCTCATCCGTTTTCCTGGATCTTACACGTGGAATAAAATATATGGGGCCCATTCTAAAGAAAACCATTGTCTCAAGAATTACTGACATCGGCTTCGAGGGAAATTTGAAAACATAATTTGAGTATGGTGCAACAAATTACTATCTAGAGTTATTGAGTTTAATTTATGTAAATTTGTCATATAATCTATACTTGTATATTGGGAAAATTTGGCATGGATACCCCTGGGAATTTTGTATAAAATAATATAGCTATAAATTTTCTTTTGTGGGATAGAGAGGAGGGGAAATTGTTTTTTTCTCTTACATCATGGACCTCTATCTCCCTTTGAAAACCTCTTGGGGGGTGGCGACTAAAAAACCTAGGCTATTTTGTGAACACCTTAGTAGAAAAGGGAGTTTGGAAACATATTCCAGGGGAGGGGATTTGGTCTCAAGTCATCCATAACAAGTACATCAATCCTCTGTCTATGATGGACTAGAACAAATCTCCTCAAAAGTCGATTTGAAAGGAATCAACTGTTTGGAAAGCCATAGTGAAGGCCTTTCCCTTTATTAGAAATCTTCTATGTTGGAAAGTTGGGATGGGCTCGTATGTGCTATTGGAAAAGTACCCTCGGATTGGAATCCAATAATGGAATCTCCTTCTTGATGCCTTGATCTAACCCCTAAATGGAGAACAACTTTATTATTTAAATCAGAAAATTATTCACTCTTCGTAGCGGGCTTACAAGTTAGTTATTTGTTGTTAATTTTTCTCTTGAATGAGACACTACTATGCATTATGCCTATTACGTTAAAGTTTAAAATTTCAGAAATGTAAATATTTTAGAGAGTGAGTAGGATTAGTGAATCTAGTCCCTAAGCCCATATGGAGCTTACTCTCCAAAATATGGCTATCTAGCCTTGGCTATGAGAAATGTTGAAAATGACCAACCTTGGTGGTGAAAAATTTTGTGGAAGCTAAATTTCCCTCCAAAATAAAACATCTTTACTTTGTTGTTACTCAAACAAGGTCCCTACATGGGACACTTTGTGAAAAAAGATTTCTTTGAACCAAGCAGTTTCCTGCTATGCAAAGCTTCCTCAGAATCAATGGAACATTTGTTCATTGATTGTTCGTTCTCATGCTCTATTTGGTAAAAATTCACTCTCTTATTTATCTATCCTCCTCCTAGGATCATCCTTCTATTAATTATTGTCTAAAAAACTAGTTATCACGGATGTATCCATATCATCCTCTAATTTTAATGTGGGGAGTATGGATAAATCGAAATGGAGCCATCTTTGATAGGAAAACTCACTCCCCCTCAAAGAGCGCTCAACAAAGTCTTGCAATTTCCTTATTTCTAAAATCTTCAAAGCCTTATAAATAACCATTTGCGCTCCTAGAGCTCAAAATAGGAATTGATTCTCCTTGGGCATTTTTCAACATGGTTTTCTAGAGAGCTCCCTCTATTGGAGGTGTTGAAGGCATAACTTATGTTTCTGAAAGCAATTTTTTCTCCATTTCAACAAATATAGGACCTACCACAAATAACCTTGTGGAGCTATTTGCATTAAAAATTGTTTTTCAGATGACTATTGAGTAGAGGATCTCTCACCTTTTTATTTACAAGAATTCAAAATTGGTCATAAATTAGATAATGAGAACAACTTGCCTCAATTCCTACACCCTCCTTCCTCTTATAAATTTTTTTATCAGATAATGTTGTCAAAGAGTCTATAATCCCTCTACACTAAACTGTATAAAAGAAACTATTTAAAAGAATGTTGACATTATGTAAATTTTCCTTTCGATGCAGGAGCATCAAGGGCATTTTTTATTTGTAAATATGTAAAAAAGGGGGGTGTGACAATTTTAATATTTTATTAATTAATTTGTTATTTTTAATAAAATAGGAGATAATTATGAAAAGTGAGGATTATGTAAATATTCTTTTAATAAATAAAAGGATATGAGAGAAATAGTTTAGGAGCAAAATTTGGGATTAGGATTTCTATGTATGGGATTAGTTGAGAATTAGGTGGAGAGATATTTTGAGTGAATTAAATGCATTATTTGTGTATAAATAGGAGTGGGTTTTGTGAAGAAAAATAGACTTGAATAGATTGAGAGTGTGAGTAGTGAGAGGGTTCTGCTTGGGAGCCTTCGGGCAGTTTGTAAAGGGCCAATAATTGGGAAATCAGGCCAAGAAGGAGGACTTCCATTTCAGGTTTTCATGAGTAATGAAAGGAATTTATTTTGAGTTAATTATTCATTATAAAGCTGTGGGATTGTTGTTTATGAATGCAAGAGAATTTTATAAATCGAATTAGCTGGACATATTTCCTTTTAAAGTCATTCATATATTTAATACGTGTGCAAAAAAAGGATTGCAGATTGAGTCTGATCCAATCATTGATAGACTAAAGAAAGGGATACAAGTAAAAATGTAATGGCAGTTGTAATCTGGAAAACGTAGAGGTTGAATTCGATCAACAAATTAATTTAGAACAGAAATGCCGAGAAATGCTTCCAAGTCGATTGTAGCAAGGGCGCAGAGGCGAGTAACTATTTAAATGGAGAGTTTGTTAACAGTGTTGAATGCTGAATAAGGTTGGTGTATAGAAACGCTTGACAAATGTGGTAAATAAGATCTGTACGAGGGTTTTAATTCAGTGGATGGGTAATCCATAACGCAAAGAAGCGTTGTTTCAATTGAGTAGAAGAATGTTGGCATTCGACTTCAGAATTTGTGTTTCAGGTAAATCGATTGCATGGTGTAAGTCTGGTTTTTTTTCCATCGTATTTACGATTTTGTTTCTAATTACCGTGAATGCTGTCACTAATGAAGTTAAAACAGATACCCATGATTTAGAGTCTTTTGCTGAAACCGGGGAAAAGCGCACTGCTAATATTGGGAGAACGATGTAGGTGCAAGTTTGAATTAAATTCAGTGGTGATTTTAACATATGTTAAAGGCACAGGTTTGATTTAAATTCAGTGGCAATGTGTGCAGCAGAAACCTCAATGTAATCCGATTTTGAATTCACTACTCTGCGGTGTTTGTTTGACTGAACGTGTGGAAATTGTAGTTAAGCCTGAAGTTTTGAATCAGTTGTGGTGAATTGAGACCTGGAAGGCGTAGTCAATAAATTGGAATTGCAGAGATTGCCAGCAGATCGTATGTGGAGTGTGGAAAACGATGGAGAAGGTATGTTAATGCATGGCCAGAGTGTTGTTTTGGTCTTTAATTAAATCGAATCTGAATTGTGGGCAAGCGATGGAGCGTTGGATAAATATGAAATTCTGGCATTGGATTTCGTGAGATGGTAAGCAGAATGGGAAGGGCGCACTTATATATATTTGATATTTGGTTCATTTAAATTAATGTTTAAAGTTGAATGTTAAACCATGGGTGGATTGCCTCGTTGACTTCTGAATATATGAAATCCAATACTGAAACCCATATATAAATGATTGCGGAAATGACTAAGTATTGGGCTTAGAACCAGAATTAAAAGGGTTTATATAATGATTCGTGACATTCAATGTGGAATGAAATGGTTAAGTTGAGGTGCACACTCAGAGTTCATTTAAGGTAAGAATGTAACATATAAGTATATGTTATATTGATGAGAATATGGTTTTCATAAACCATAAAGTGATGAACCAAAGGTTATTGACATTTGGTCTGAATGTGTGAGGTGAATTTCAATGCTATTCGAAGTGTGGGACTGATGTTGTATTGAGTGTGTTGAGATTACATTGAAGCTTGAAAACTAAAGAGTTTAAATCATTGGGTTTATGGTTTTGAAACATATGATTTAAATGTTTCCGCATTCAAATGATAACTTGTGAATTTGCCAGGAATTGAAAGATAAGCTTCCGCATAATAGTTGAGATTGCCAGTGTGTGAAAATTGTCCTAGATTGAAGTTTTATTGGGCAGTTATGATGATGCATTTGTATATGCACAGAGATTAAAGATTCTGGGTATTGCAGGCTAGCCCTGCATCATTTTTGGTATCAGAGCTTGGCTCTGTTGAAATTGAAGAATGTTTGTTTTTTCTGAATAAGGACAGAAGGTTTTGTTGAAACCTAAAGTGTGTTTTCTTTGAATGTGTGATGAATGACTGAAAGGAAGATCAGATTTTTAAATCTGATATGCAAGCTACACAATTGCAGTGAAAATGATTATAGAAACGAAGGGAGGACAAGAACATGCAG